>JALIGW010000003.1:147995164-148550164 GCA_023053685.1 Diadophis punctatus similis
TACAGAGTTCAGCATATTGCCCCCAACAATCTGGGTCCTCATTTTACCGACCTCAGAAGGATGGAAGGCTGAGTCAACCTTGAGCCGGTGAGATTTGAAGAGCTGAACTGCTGAACTAGCTGTCAGCTGAAGTAGCCTGCAGTGCTGCATTTAACCACTGCGCCACCTTGGCTCTTGCCAAGGTTGAAATGGACACTGCTTAAAGTTGTCAAGATGGAGAAATCCTACTCATAGGTCATTTGGAATAATACCCACTGAGTCATATCTTTTGTATTTTTCTGAAACTGTGCGAGCCAGCATGGAAAATCATACTTCAGCAATAATTTATTAAAGATGATTGAACTGAAACATTGGGCTTCTAAACAAGTTTACTGCAAACTCATCCTGCACGAGAGACCAGCGATGTAATTTTTCTCTGGTTTGTTTTTTGCAGAATGTAATAACTCATAGCCTTTTTGATATCATATACATTGCAATAAGCCTTTTCATTCATCAAAGAACTTTTGGACTGTCATTGCAATTTATAGATAGCAGAATTTGATGGTTTCTGCTGGGAGAATTTGTTCTGGATTCTTCCTTTTATCAGATAAGGCCATCTTCATATTTACCTTTCTTTGTATTTGAAAAGAAATTTATAATGTGTATGCTTGGAAAATAAGGAAGCTTATGGGGATGGCTTGATGTTCAGTTTGATTGTGAACCATATACCTGTGGCAGGGAGGAGGTAATCAGGGATGGGTTCTAAGTTTCCTTGCTGTTGGTTCACTTCCTCCTGTGCCACATGGCCGCACCTTGTGGGCGTGCACGCACTTTGCACTCATGCATGCGCAATGCCAAAAAATCCCAACCCCCCCAAAAAAGCCAAACACAAGATGGCGACCGCATGCACAGTGCTGGAAACTCGGCTTCTGCGCATGCTCAGAAGAAATAAAAAATTTAAAAAATTTCAAAAAAAGAAAGAAAAGATGGCAGCGCCCATGGACTGGCACTGACTGAACCGGTTCAATGACATCATCATGATGTCACCAGCAGGTCGCTACCAGTTCGGACAAACTGGCCCGAACCGGGAGGAACCCACCTCTGGAGGTAACCATTAACCTGAACAAATACAAAGAATGAAAATACAAATTAAGGCTATACAGTTGAACACACACACACAACACACACACACACACACACACACACACACACACACACACATATATACACACACATATATATATATACACATATATATACATATATACACATATACACATATATATACATATATACACATATACACATATATATACATATATACATATACATACATATACATATACATACACACACACACACACACACACACACACACACACACACACACACACATATATATTCCCTACGAACTTTATTTTATTGATTCCCATTCTACTAGAATTAATGGGCATAGAACCTGAGCTATAAGTAATGTAAAATTAAACTTGTTTCTTATAACTTCTATTTCTCCTCCTCCTGAATCCTACTCTCCTTAGAAGACAATAGATATATTCACAAAATTCTCAAAAACAGTCTACTAGCCAGGAGGCAAGTAATCTGTTAGTTTGGAGACTTCTAGATCTATTACAGTGGCAAATCCTAATTGCAGTTTTGGTGCACGTTCACAACTAATCGTTGATTAAACTCCTCTTTTTGATACTGGTCAATAGCATCTTTCTTTATGGTAAAAGCAGACTTTTTAAAAAAAACCTGCTTCGGTGTTGTGAGACTAAGACCAGCTTTATATATCATTATAAGCCATGGCTTCTTTCATCATCATTACTGAATATCCCACAAATGGCTGATTACAAACAACATTGAGGAGATGAAATAAAAGGCAGGAAGCAAAAAGACAGATTTTTTTCTGAGATTTGTTGAGAAGAGCTACACATTTTAAGTTAACTTCCAAATGAGATAAAGGATATTTGCCAACTGTTTCTTTTCCATAGTCAATAATCCTTTTTTTAAAAAGGAAAGGTGAAAAAACATTATCTTTAATTTGTTTATTCATCCGTGCTTTGAAGCAAAACTGGAAGAGAGAACTAGAGCTAATTGCTACAACTAAAGAATATTTTTGTCTAGCAGTTACATGGTTAACTACCAACTTGCTGGCTACCTCATGATAAACCTAGCTCTCACTCTGCAACATTCAATCAGTTTCACAAAGAAAACTATAGGAAACAAATCAACACACTTTGACAGACTCTTGATTTTTTTAAAAAAGTAGACATGCAAGAAAAATGTGATGATTTCAGCTTTGATAGCATGTTTTAATTTTTCCTACACTGTCCTATGGTTGTGAAGAAAGATTTAAAGAAATAGTTTATTCGCAGCAGTTGTGGGTACAATTAATTTCTCTCTCTAAAGTTACATCATAACTCTCTTCTTTCTATAATCTATCCTGTCTAATCATCAAAATCACGAACCAGAAGTTAATATTCAAAAAGTCTTTAAGGATTTCCAGTCACCAATAAAAGTAGATATTGTCTTTTGTCTAATGAAAGAAGTCAATTTAGCCATCTCAGCAAGTTCTGTCATCTTCACCAACTGTTCCTCAGTTGCAAATATTGCCAGATCTTTCCATTTTTGTCCCTGCACCTTTATCTCACTAAAACAAGCTCTTTTCCTGGGATTTTGTGGCAGCTACTTTAAAAAGTTTCAAGGAGGGACTATGTGCTTTGGAGATCTGAACTCAAAGCACTGGCATAAGCTTCCATTTTGTAACCTCGAAGCAGGACATTCCTTTTTTTTCTCTCCAATTTTCTATGCTCTCAACTTTTGCCAGGTACACGTGGCTATTAAATTAATCTATCAATCAACTGGTTTATATAGATTTAAAAAAGATTTTACAATGTGCAAACAGATTCTATTTCCTCAGCAATCCTGTTTTCTTGCCATTCTTCTTCAAAATTTACCACACCCGGAATTTGCTATAATGGACTGCTTTGGCACAAGGCTTCTTAGAAAGCAAGATGACGGAAGAAATTGCACTAGTGAGATATATGACTGCTCTTGGTTCTAGCCAGTGAGTAAAAAAGAAATTTATTGCTCTTCTGATGCCAAGAGATGCACATGGTACTATTATAATGGACATAGAGATTTTTATATGGTGACAAAGTATACTGCTGAGCCAGGAGCTTGTTGCTAATGTGTGCAGGTAAGTTTCCTTCTTTTATTTTTAAATATCTCACTTCACTCCTTTAGGCAATGTATAAACACATTAAAAAAACCGATTTCTATAAACATTAGAACAGAGTTATAAAATTACTTGACACAGACATTTATGAGTGCAGACAAAATATTAAATGTTTAGTTGTGATTGATATTTTTAGGGATGTTTAGAGATATCCATAAAAGAAGATGCTTTCGCTGTCTACTTGGCACATTGCCAGCACAGGTTACCCGGTCCTTCCTGAGTGCAGGAACAAATGACTTTGTCCTTCTCCCACTCCCAGCCCATTGTAAATACACCCTGCATTTTTATTTTTCAATTTCCATTCAGTTTTCGAGTTTATGGCTCACTGAATCCAACAAAGCAGTTTACAACAACAACCACCAAAACGCAACTTTAAAATGGAACCTACCATAAATCAAAACACAATTAAGTAATAGCAGCCACAGGAATAATCACAATCTTAGTAAGAGGCTTTAAAACTTTTCAAAAAATCCAAAGAGGGTTGCTAGCTAAATCTCAGGAGAGTGCTGTTTTAGGCAATGGCTAAGAACAACACTTTTTTTTTTTTGCTGCCACTGTTTTCATTCCTCAAATCTTGGAAATACTTGGAATGCTACCCATGATTGTTTTCACTTCTGCTAATGTGCGATGCTGAGAATAAGAATGGATGTGACAGTCCTAGAAGCAAAAATGTCCTTGTTTCTTCTCAGAACAAACTCTGTGTGATTGTGGAATCAGTCACAATGGAAAACTTTGCTGAAGAGAAAGTGAAAACTGGGAAAGGAGGAACACTTGTCAAATTGATTCCTATTTGTTTTGTTTTGTCTCCCAAGTGAAGCTGCAAAGCCATCAAAGTGATGTTTCCTTTATAGACATTCAACATTCAGGAGAAATGGTGAAAACCGGTTCTATTTTTCAATGGGGAAATGGCGTCACAACATCAAAACCAATCTACCTACTGTTTCACACTGTCTGAATTGAGCTAGAAATACATCAGCTCACCTGTCTAACAGGGCTGATTTTGTGGGGACCCAAACACCTAAAGCTGCTTTTGAACTGGCTCTGAATTCTTATATAGAAGCATGCTATTCCTATCATTGTTCCATTGCTCTGTTTTTCAAGAGGCATCTAGGACTGACTTTGTTTTTTCTTGAAAACATTTTGCTTCTCATGCGAGAAGCTTCTTCAGTTCTGATTGAATGGTGGAGAATGGAAGTATTTGTGTTCCTTGCAGTCATTTGGTCATTAGCCCTCTCTCTGAAAGTCGTTGAGGCCACTTGGAGGTTTATATCAGCAGGGGTGGGTTCCTCCCGGTTCGGATCGGATTGCCCGAACCGGTAGCGACCTGCTGGTGATGTCATGGATCCGATTTGGTCGGTGCCAGTCCGTTGGCAGTGCCATCTTTTATTTTGAATTTTTTTGCTAATTTTTCCGTGTCTGGATGGCTTCTCCTCTTCCGCTACTTGAAAAGGACCCTATATATTGAATATATATATTGAATATATATATTGAATATATATATTGAATATATATATATATATATTCATGTATATATATATACTCTATATATTCGGGCCGATTCCTGCTACTGAGCATGCGCGGAAGCCAAATTGCATGAGGAGACACGCACGCGCGAGCAGAAGTATTGCATGCATATGAAACATTGCGATGCGAACTGGTGGCGAAGGTTAGTGGAACCCACCCCTGGCCGTCAGGGTCACCTGAATAGTGCAAATGGACATGGAATCATCTTGGAAGGTTCACTGGACACTTTATATCTTTGATTAGCAATGCTCTGTTCTACACACATTCTGCTTCTGTGTGTAGTAGTGTTTGGTTTCATTTAAGAGCAATCAGTACAGAACTGAATTTGAAATAAAAGACTCAGCATCAGCAGAATAGGTTCAAGATATCTTTCTCTGGATAACAAAATTTCTCCATTTCCCCCTCAAAAATGTTTGTAATGTATCATTAGCAAATAGGCCAAATCATTCCAGTTCATGCTATTTTCAATTATCTGACTTCTACCTAAAAAAGCCATTGATGTCCATGGAATATAAATTTAAGTTGGCAGCCTCACAGCTGGTAAAGAGATTTAATGGATTAAAGGTTAATTGCAAACAAAAGGAATCCTGGGCTGTTTGTCTTCCTTTTTCAGACCATTAGACCAGCTTTCTTTATGCCAATGAAAGTGAAAATTATAGCGCTTCTTATTGAAAGCCAATGTGTATAACATGCTGTAGCAAGAGATACTTTTACAAACTCAAAATAATCAGAAAACAAAGCACAAAGCAAAGTTTTGGATTTTTCAAAGTTTTGAAAAATCACTTAAACCTAAGTGATACAAAGAGTTTTATAGTCTTGTATATACTAAGAATGAAGTCCCAATGAATTTGACAGTGTTTAGATTATGTGACCATTAGATTGTTTGCTTATATATGAAATTCCTCTCTGTTGACATTAAAATTTTCAAAATGTCTTAGATTTATTTGATTTAAAACTGAAGTCCCATACTTATATGCATCTCCCAAGCATTTTTTGTTTTTGGGCATTTCTTGGCATCTTTCTTTTGTAAAATAATTTATTAAGGATTAAGATAAAAATAGAAAAAGAAAAAAGATCCCAGCCTGTCATTCATTCCCATTAACTATAATCAACATTAAGGACTTATCACAATCTCTTAAAATCAAACATCTTATTCCTTATCTTCACCTTAGTTTTTATAAACCTCTCTCTAAAACCTCAGCCCTATTAAACAGCAAAAGTCCAGTAGGAATTAACATACAGTAAATGACAACATAAGTATTACAAAATGCATCTATTGCATCCAATTTGAATCCATTCTTTCCCTTTAAATAAATACCATCTTCATTTTTTGTTTTCAAATAGCCTAAATTCAGTCCCACTAAAAAAAAGAACCCCCAACAACAATTAAACACTACCAGAAATATCCATTGTCATCCAGTCTTAATCAAGAATTCATTAAACATCCCCCCAAAAAGCCCATTATTTTAACCTTGGTCAAGTAAATTAATTTTATATTTATATTATTTCTCCTTTCTGCAATCTTAAAAATCCTCAAAGAAAGTTCTAACATCTGCATTACACTAGTCATTGCTAATAAAGAGTAAAATAGTTCTGTTGTCCCCTGAGTCAAAGGTTTCTTTTAAAGTAATCATCTAGTGCACACTAATGTCTAATCTTCAAAGTTTTTTTTAATCAGTGTAGAATATAAAGAGAGATTTTTCTCATGAGAGAAGATTCTTTCAGTCAACATTCAAATCTTAAATCAAGTCCATCTGAGCCTCTGATCCATGTGAAACTTTCCAAAGCCAACCTTAATCATTCTCTTGTTCTATATTTTAAAAAAACCACATATATTTTTTAAGGATTGAAGGGCATTCACCAGTGATCGCAATAGAACTTGCCAGTCTGAAGATTTAAAGAAAACCAAAGAATATAAAAAAAACGATTAAGAGATGAGCCAGTCAGCAACAGAGTGGTCAATGCCTGGAATGCACTACCTGTCTCTGTGGTTTCTTCCCCAAACCCCCAAAACTTTAACTTTAGACTTTCTACCGTTGACCTCATCCCATTCCTAAGAGATCTGTAAAGGGCGTGCATAAGCGCACCATGTGCCTACCGTCCCTATCCTAATGTCCCCAATGTATTCATAACCATCTCATGTGTACAAAACATGTTTATATGTTTTACGTATTCACAATCATGTTTATACTTTTTCTGTAATTTTACATATGCTTGACAAAATAAATAAATCAATAAAATCAATAAATAAAGCTCAGAATCCATATAGACAACAACAGCAGTTACACAGTAAACATGATGGAATGCCACAATTTTGAACCACAAGCTCACCACTAAAACACAGTTCCTGCCATCTGCTTACAAAAATGCAGTTTATAGAAAACATGCAGGTAATCTGATAATCTCTCTTTAACTCCAGAGAGATTTTAGTTGCTCGATTCCTAAATCGGACACATTTTGGCTGCAACGTGTTCCTCTCTTTTAGAGGAATGTCAGTTTGCCATTAGGCTCATTTGGAAGTGTCTGCAATCCTTGCCATCTTTTCTGATTGTAATTGCTGAAAGTCAGAGGACAGTTTCGGGACATTTCGAATTAGGAAATGCATAGTTTTAAAAACCCAAATATCAGCATTTATGGCAACTTATTATTTAGACTGATTTAAGAAAGTTAAGCAGGATCAGACCTAGTTAATACTTGGACAGGAGATCAGTAGCAAATCCCAGCACTCATGACTAGATTGCCAAGTCAAAAGACCAGTAGGAAATCCCAATGCTCATAGACTGCCAAGTCAAAAACATTACTGCCCTCTCAAAAAACAGAAGGCAATGGCAAATGTGCTTCCACATTGGAAGCAAGCTGCCAAGAAATCTCATAGAAATGTTAACAACAAGAATTAAAGTTATCTGGAAGGAGATTTTGCTTCTACCCAAAAAAGTAAAAGGGAAAATATGCTGAAGATGGTTTCTGGATTCCTTTCCAGCCTTTTTATCAGTAGTCACCAGTGGTGGGTTCCTACCAGTGCGGTCCACTCTATAGCACCGGTAGCGGCCCGCTGGTGATGTCACAGTACTGGTGCGGTCGGTTGCCGGTGCCTGGGTGCCGCCATTTTAAAAAAAATCTTCTGCGCATGCCCAGAAGCCGAGCTTCCGGCACTGCGCATGCACTGCCTTCCTACCCCACAGTGAGTCCAAGCAGGGGAAGATGGCTGAGGGAGCGCGTGAGACGCTGAAAGAACGGGTGGCAGGAGCTATCTCCATTCCCCTCCCTTCAGCAGTCCAAGAATCCACGAACGCGCAGTGATGATCCTAGGCATTTTCACACATTTGAGGCTTCTCGAGCTGCTGATGGGAGGGGGAACGGGCAGTAGGAGCCTAGGATCATCGAATGGGGAGAAGCATTCAGGCTGGATGGAGCCTCCTAGAAGAACCGCTGCCGCGGTCTTGCTGCTCCCGCTGCGGGAGGCTGCGTTGCGGGTGGGCAATGCCCCCTGCTTCTCCACCGCTGACAAGCTCCCAAGGCCCACACCCACCCAGTCACATGGCTGGCAAGCCACACCCACAAAATAAGCCATGCTCACAGCGTGGCAGTAAAAAATTAGGAACCCGCCCCTGGTAGTCACCATAATAGTAGTTAATAAGTTTCTTCTGTGTAAGAAAGCAACATATTATATATGTGAGTATTTCTCTCCTTCCCTCATGTTACATTTGTGCGTGTGTTGCTGCATATGTGTGCACTGAGAAGCATGGAGTAGATTGTGTATACTCTGTTGTGAGTCAGTTTAAGAGAAAGAAGGGAAGTTTAAAGTGGGTCAACCAGAAATATTCCTCTTGTGTTAACATCTGGAAGTCTTGAAGCTGTACTCACACGGGAAGGAGTAGAGTGAAGCAGATGGATTGGAGTTGGGCAAATGAGAATAAGTATGACAGGAAGAGGAATGAGGAACGATGCCAGTTAGCAGAGAGAGCTGTGACAAGGAAAGAAGGGAGTTAGATTTGGTAGCCAGCCTAGCACTAGTTACAAAGAGCCCAACCAGAAGCCAAGAGGCAGAAAAGATGCACAGCCAGGAAAGTAGTGCTGAGCAATGGGGCCAGAGTAGATAGATAGCTATAGCCAGATTGGAAGTGGTAGAGTTGGCAGTTGATTGAATGATAGAAATGGAGAGAGAGAGTAGAATAGACAGGGTAAGAGAGAACAGGAAAAGGAAAAAGTGAGTGGGCATTGGAAAGACAAAAAAGAAAAGAAAAGAATGACATCAAAGGATCAGACAACAGAAGTAAGAGAGGTAGAACTTCATGGGAATGTAGGTTTGGATGAGAGTTGGAAAGAAGATAGAAAAGGGAAATAAACTTGAGTATGCTACATTTTTCAAATCATTTGCATGTCGGGCAACTGGAATGTTGCTCCTGTTGCATATCTTTAGCAAACCTAAAAATTGATCAGGATGTAATTCCTCTCTATATTTATGCAAATTAGCTTATACTGATAGAGTATAATCTGGATAGAGTAAGGTCCTTGATACAGCAATTGATTGGATAGAACATCATATCCACCCAGAGCCACCGTGCTGCAGTGGGTAGAATGCAGTACTGCAGGCTACTTCTGCTGATCACTGGCTGCCAGCAATTTGGCAGTTTGGGTCTCACCGGCTCAAGGTTGACTCAGACTAACATCCTTCTGAGGTGGGTAAAATGAGGACCCAGATTGTTGGAGGCAATATGCTGACTCCATAAGCTGCTTAGAGATGGCTGTAAAACACTGTGAAGCAGTGTATAAGTCTAAGTCAGGGGTGTCCAACTCAATTTCATTGAGGGCCACATCAGGGTTGTGTTTGACCTTGGGGGGCTAGGGTGGGCATTAACAGGGAGGGTGTGGCCAGCTCGACATCACTTGTGTTGGGGGCACCTGTGGTGGCACAAGCGCTCTGCCAGCGAAAACAGGCTCCCAAGCTCTGTTTTCAGCTGCCACGACTTCCTGCAACCCTCTGCCAGTGAAAATGGAGCTTGGGAGGGCTGACCATAGCCCCTATGAGCTCCGTTTTCAGCTGCAACTGCGTCCTGCAACCCTCTGCCAGTGAAAACAGAGCTTGAGAGCTCGGTTTTTGCTGGCAGAGGCACTGTCGGCCGGTCCTTTGCTGTTTCCAGGGCAGCCCCGTGGGCCAGATCGAAGCACCCCATGGGCCGGATTTGGCCCCCAGGGCTTGAGTTTGACACCTCTAGTCTAAGTGCTATTGCTATCCAATATTTAGATAAGTTATAGGTATGGTGAAACTATAAGGTAATAGGGAGAAAGACTCTTCTTATGAAGGGAGCTTCTTTCTAGAGACTTAATATTTTATACTGCCCTTCCATCCTAATGCTCACTTCCTATATTTGTCCCAGATTTATCAATATTCCATGGACTTTTAAGTATTTTAAGACTGAGACGACCAGGTTTATTGTTTCTCAAGCCCTTGAGAAGGTCCCTGGAATGGGAGATGCTTTGCCTTATTTTATGTGGCATGACAGGCACCATATTTTCACTTATAATAGCACAATAATCCACAAACATACAAGGAAGAAAAATCTTACTAAAACAAGCACTAAAACAATCTTACTATAACTTACTAAAACAAGCACAGTTAGAACTAGATTGTTATCATTTAAAATAACACTTTAAAGTATAAAAGAAATCAAATAAAACTAAAGGCATAGTTTAGCACAGTGATGGCGAACCTTTTTTTCCTCAGGTGCCGAAAGTGCGTGCGCGCATGCTATCGCACATGCGTGAGTGCCCACACCCATAATTCAATGTCTGGGGAGGGCAAAAATGGCTTTCCCCGCCCCCCCGGAGGCCCTCTGGAGGCCGGAAATGGCCCGTTTCCTGACTTCCAGTGGGCCCAGTAGGCCCATTTTTCACCCTCCCCAGGCTCCAGAGGCTTCCCTAGAGCCCAGGGAGAGCAAAAATGCCCTCCCCCGCCTCCCTAGAGGCCCCCCAGAAGCCAAAAACACCCTCCCAGAGCCTCCCCGTGAGTCGAAAATCAGCTGGCCGGTGCACACGTGCGCTGGAACTAAGATAGGGCAACCGCTCGCGTGCTGGCAGATATGGCTCCGCGTGCCACCTGTGGCACGCGTGCCATAGGTTCGCCATCACTAGTTTAGCATGCCCCTTCTCAAGAGATGCATATCTTGACTTGAATTTTTCAGTGCATAGTTTTACAGTGATCGATTTAACTTTCTTCTGACTTGAAGTAACCAACTGAAGAAGATTGATGTAGCCATATTTACTGAATGCAACCAATATGTAATTTGTAAATGTGAAATAATTTATAAGTTATAGGAAAATATGCAACATGAAATAAATGGCTGTTTAAAAAGCCACACGTTATCAAATGTATTTCTCAGATATGCTGAGGTCAGATATTATGAAGGCCTATTCAACTGATGTAAAATATGCTTACTCTTTTCCTGTCAGGATGAATGTTTCAATGAATGATTACTGTTATGAAAAAAAGAAAAGTACTGGAATTTAAAAGGCAAGTCAGCTAGGATAAATACTGAATTTCATTTAATTAGGCACATTTAAATATAATTTGAGTTTAATTAAGTTCAGTTCATATGACCGCATCCACATACTTCATAATTTTCCCTTCTATCACATTAAAAAAAAAAGCAATTTGGAAGCAATTTGGCTGTACCTAGGGATTTGGGGGACCCAGAGGTGTATGTGATCTTGGGGCTTCAGGTTATTTAACCTTCAGCTAAATGCACAGTGTGGGAAGGGAGTTCAAGAAGAGAATACTAGTCACAAGTAAATCAAATTTGTACATCTGCTTATTTTTTGGTCCTCTTTTTTGCAGTATGATTGAACTTATGGATAGAACTATAAGTGTGTTTGCTGCAGAATAAATAAGGAAGTTTAAAGATGTATTCAGAAAAAAAGGACAAGATGGTGACCCTAAATACATGAAGCTTCACCTCTTATTTATGTATATTGCACATGATACATGTAAAAAGGAGATTGGCATTGAAGATAAGCTGACATTTTCATATGCCCACCCTCCCTGGACTATAGACACCCCTGGTAGAATCAGATTATGGCTGATTTTCCAGTGAGATCCTTGAACGTTCGAGGAGATTTAGTCTGTTTGATAGGTAGGCTTGGAATTAATATACCATAATTACTAATCTTTGAAATTTGAAGGGAATAGTGATCATTTCAGAACCTAAATATAAACACTACCAGGAGAGGTAATGTAGAATTTTTATATCTCTAATGAGCTGCAAGTGATAAACGCTCAGATAACGACAAAAAAAGAAACTGTAACTATGTGCTTTTATGACACTTTCCAACTGACCCTGCAAAAGACAGATATGGGAAAGTGGAGAGTGTTAAACAATAACCTCATTGGGATATGTTGTGATTTTCCTTCTAATTCTTTCTGTAGAGTGACAGTTGCAAATACCACAGTTAATTATAACTCGTTATCTTAGCCAGTTGGCAACTGTGAAACCACCATACATTTCAGATTGTCTGTGAACTAAAGCTAATTAAAATTCTGGAAGGTTCTGCAGAAAGGAAGACCGTAATTATTCAGTTTCTCAAAGTGATGTACGAGCCTGCATCTCTTGGCTCAATGTAGCTTTTTCTCCCTGAAGTTTTTAAGAAATGAGAAGCTATGGGGAGGCTAAAATGATGCTACACAGTCCACTTTTAATGAAAGAAATTTGGAGGAAAAGAACTAAAGAATTGAAATAATATGAGCTCATATGTTATATATCCCTTAACTACTACTGTTTTTCTTCTTTAAATATTTTTCCCCAAGATAAAAGCACATCTCAACTTAGAACTGTCAGCAGATTACACATTGGAGGATGAGGGTACAATGTGGTGATATGATAGAGAAAAGAAGAAAAACCATAATGGCAGTGAAAAGGAAAAAAAAGAAATGAATTCATTCTTTACAGATCATTACAAAAAAAAAATAGGTTGACCGCCTTCTTCTTTGTGGCAGCCCCTCAAATATTGGCCCACTGCTATCAAGGACTAGGGGTGACATGATAGTAGTATTCCATTATTTGAGGGGTTGCCACAAAGAAAAGGAAGTCAACCTATTTTTCAAAGCACTAGAAGGCAAGACAAGAAACAATGGATAGTAACTAATCAAGGACAGAAGCAACCTAGAACTCAGGAGAAATTTCTTAACAGTGAGGAAAAATTAACCAGCGGATCCTAGAAGACCTCTTGGCATCATTTGATGCCATTGATCAGAATATCCTGCAGGTGTTGTGAGTTGGGTGCACTGTGTTTTGATAATTTTGTTTCTACTTAAATGCATAATTCCAGCCAATAGTGATGAGTGGGGGGTGGGGTTGTCAGGGGGAGCTCTTAGGCCATGGGACATTCCAATGTAGGGTCCTATAGACTATGGAACTTTCCCATTTACTGACCATCTATGTGAAACAATTTGGAGAATGGTTCAGGGATTGGTTAACACCATTGATTCGAGGATCATCAATACATTGACAATAACCAATTATATATTGCAACTTTAGGCTGAGTTAGAGACTTTAAATAATGTGGCATGTAA
The DNA here is from genome assembly GCA_023053685.1 of Diadophis punctatus similis. Taxonomy (NCBI): domain Eukaryota; kingdom Metazoa; phylum Chordata; class Lepidosauria; order Squamata; family Dipsadidae; genus Diadophis; species Diadophis punctatus. The sequence goes on from JALIGW010000003.1 coordinate 148,008,472, forward strand.
CTTTAATTTTCACTACCTGTTCTCAACAATTTTTCTCCTTCTTTCTCTTTGTGCCATTACTAGCTATATGTTCTGTTCATAACAGGGTCTTCTCCTCAAAAGAGTTGTAATCATTTTAAATTTAGTATGTCATGTTCTACCATTTCTGACTGAATTATGAAGTGCAAAACTTTAGGCATCATCACCCTTAAGATACAATTAGAACTTAGCCATATAATTCAGAATATGTCAAATAATGTTCAAGTTAATAAAAATTATCTCATTAATTTGATAATGCTATGAAAGTCCCTTAGCAGCCTTAGGCATGTAGGATCTACATGTCCATGTATAGAAGACAAATTTTCAACAGTGACACAATCCTTTCATGACAAGAAGATTTAATGGAGAAAAAAGAACACCATGGTGTAAAATCAGAAAATAAGTTCTGATTGTTCAAATTATTTAACTAATCTTTCTTGTGTCAAAACATTACTGACCTCATCAAGCTAAATGTAGAATATATTTAAATATCAAATTCCATTCATCACTTCATATAACAGCACTGAAGTCAATGAGCTTTGACTTCAATGAACTTTGCTTTTCAGTGAATTGTGGCACAGTGGCAATTCTCTGTAAGCTATAGCTTCTTTTCTCAAATTACAATAGTTTGTCATACAACTATGACAATCATTAAGTGTTGTACCTCATGATTCTTGACAAATGTATATTTTCTTTTATGTACACTGAGAGCATATGCACCAAAGACAAATTCCTTGTGTGTCCAATCACACTTGGCCAATAAAGAATTCTATTCTATTCTATTCTATTCTATTCTATTCTATTCTATTCTATTCTATTCTATTCTATTCTATGCTTGATACTAAAAATATTTAGTTTATGGTATAAACCTCTGCCACTACCTATATGTATATTAAATATACTGTAATTGAATCTTAATATGATTTAATCTTCATTTAAAATAGCAGAAATTGCAAATAAATGTGGAGGATGTACTTTGTTCCATTTCAAATTCTTCTGATTCCTTTTTATTTACTGACCAAGTGTTATGGTATATTGGGCCAATAGTACAAATGCACTCCCTGGTTTGGACTATAGGCCTAATTAATTTAATTAGGTATAATGAATTGATTAAAACTGCCCCTAAAAGTGCACAAAGTAAAGTCAGGAGCCTTGATCTCTGATCTCTCACTTGGAGATTTATCATGTCGTATTATCTTCTCCCAAGATCTTTGTTGACTATTTCATTGAAAGAAAAAGAAGACAAGACAACAAGACAAATTCATGTGGCATTGATAAGGCCAACTGTCACCTTGATCATGCAAGAATAATAGATTCAAACAGTGATCTGCATGTACAGGTAGTCCTTGTTCAATAACCACTTTTTGGGTGATCCTTCAAAGATACAATAGTGCTGAACGAGGGGACTTGTGCTTGTTCCTCATAGTTGTATCTGTTTTAGCATCTCCATAGTCATGTGATTGTGATTCTGGTACTTGCCAAATGTCTTGAAATTACAATGTTGCAGCATTCTGCAATCACATGATCACTATTTGTATCCTTTGCTGTCAGCTTCCAACAAGACTAGTCAACGGGGAAGCTGGCAGCAGATTGCAAATGAGGACCATGGGATGCTGCAACTATACTTAACAATGGCAACTGGAAGTGCTGAAACTACTACAGCTGCTGCTGTAAGTTGATGCATTCATGTGAAATCATACTTTACGAATATGTCACAATGATGGAATTACTGGTCCCAATTACCATCATTAAGCAAGGACTACTGATTGTAACCTTTATGTAAGTGAATAGATTAAAACTTAGGGAAAATTAAAATATGAGCATGCAATTTTGTGTAGGTATACATGCTACATGTTTAAGATGTCTTCCCTTGCCCATATAGATGTATTGGAGTTGAGACAGGATGGACAGAACCTCCACACTGTGTACTTAGCTAGATCTGTACCATGTGAAGTGAATAGTGTTGAATAGTGAAGACTGACATTTTCCCTGACATTGAATGGTGTAGGAGATGATCAGGGTGAGCCTGAGGAAGGTCAAATGTGTCATCAGTCATAAGTCCCTATACATCCAAAAGAGATCTAAATTCAGCCCACCTTGAATTCCTTTCTATTCTAAACTGCCTTGACCATTAGTAATTCAGTATCTTGTGGAGATTAAGCTTGCAATAAATCTTTACACTCATTTGAACTGCCTGAATCTTCTGATTTCCCATGCACTTAACAAATAGATATGTAAGTGCCATACATATGTAGCTTTCACTTTCCACTTAGCTTCGCCACCGGTTCGCATCGTGATGTTTTGCGCGTGCGCCCTTGCTCCCCGCGCACACGCACCCTTGCTCCCCGCACGAGCATGCCCTTGCTCCCCCATCATGCCCTTGCTCCCTGTGTGCGCGTGCCCTTGCTCCCCGCGCACGCACCCTTGCTCCCCCCGTGCGCGCATCCCCTCGCACGATTTGGCTTCTGCACCTGCTCAGAAGCAAGAATGAGCCTGAAACACAGCTGAGGAGCTCATCAGCTGTGCTTTGGGCAAAGAAATAAAGGTCAGAATTCACCCGCAGGCGGGAGGGGCTTTTTCGAGCCGCGGAAGAGGAAAAATTCGCAAAAAATCCCAAAAAAAGATGACGACGCGCACGGAACAGCACCGACAGTGAAGTCACAAGCGGGTCGCTACCGGTTTGGGCGATCCGGTCCGAACTGGGAGGAACCCACCCCTGTGCTACATATACATCTTTCTCAAGACAAGTAAGTATCATGGAAATCATATTTACTATTGGTTCTTTATTTTTTACAATGAAGATGATCATATGAACTAAATTTATATTTTTCCTAGAAATATATTTTTTCTGCTCAGTTTACTCAGATATTGTTCTTCAACCTTTCCTTTCATTAAACAATTTAATAGTGCACTCCTGAATTTAGTTATGATTCTGATAATACAATAATATTCACATTTATTTTCCTATTGATTATATGACTAGACAAACTGTTTATGAAACAAAATAGTCTGTTATATATGCTCACAAATGCATACTTGCCTAATGAGTTTAGCAAAGTTGTTGATATTTACTGATGTATTGGCTTTAATGTGCAAATCATCTAGTAAGACAAAGGGGGAAAAAGAATGATCAATGGCATGGATTTGTTCTTTTAAAATTTTTATTCTACCATTCCAACTCCAAAGACTAATAAATATCAGTGTAGAAGTTATTAATCATACAGAGACCAAGATGAATTTTCATGTCTAAACTAGGTTATTATCTAAACCACTCATTAAAATGTTTTTTCATTTAATATGCTTGTTGAGTTTTCCTCATAGAAAGTATTAATTGAGAATAAGTAATAGAATGAAAATTGTTTTGACTATGCACACAGTACATAATTTGAAATTTGAAACAAAGCACAGTTATTGTCCAAATTTATATTATCTTAGCTTAAGTAAATCTAGTAGATTCCCTACAATATTATCTGCAGTCTAGTAGATCGCCTGCAATATTATCCTCCTACAGTATTATATGAGAGGATAAATATAATTTGGCCCAATTTAGTTTGATAAAATAGAGTAATTGAGTGTTACTTATTACAGTAACATTAAACATGATTACTTCAACTATTTTTCTGCCTCAAGTGTTATAGATGGGGCTGCTGTATCACTAATGCCAATTATTAAAATGCAGTGGCTTTCTTTTAGTTTATCTGGGGGAAAAATGATTAAATTGAGCTCTATCACTTTTACGCTTCCTTTCATTCATTCACTCCATTGGAGCAGATAATGCCATAACAAAAAAATAAATTGTATACTGTATGCAATACTACAATATGCTTGATAAGTATATAGTCATTAGTAATAATAAAACAATACCCCATCCAATCAATTATCTTTCATGGCAGTTTATTCAACTCTGGAAAGTACAGAATTTTATAGAATAAAAGTTTTATGTATGTAAATGTGTTTGCCTGCCCAATGGAATGCTGGAAAGCAACTCTAATGAAATTGGAATATTTTCTTTGGCTGCCCCAAAGCCTCTTGTCAGCATGCAAATGTTTTGTGCACTGAAACTGGAAGCTTCTGGGGGCCGTGATCTTGCGTGGCAGAGAGGCTGGAGAGGACACAGCTCACGAGATCTTTGCAAGGTAAGTGACCCGGTGTGGCAGGATGGAGGGAGAAGCAATTGGAGGGAGCATGAGGTATCTCAATGGGTCGGGGGAGGCCTTGGGTGGTCTTTAGCAGGTGGCCTGTTCCATCACTACCCCCCCCGGCCTTCTCCACCCTGAGATACCTCATGTGCACTTAATGACTCACGCATTCTATTAGCAAATGAGTGGGTGAAAGCAGGGAGTTTTCACATTCATTTTACGTTATTCACTCCAACAAATCCTCGGGTTATGAATATAATTGGCAGGCTCCATTACATCTGTAACTCGAGGACTATCGAGTTGGTGCAGTTGGAGCCGAGTTGGTGCAGTGGTTAAATGCAGCACTGCAGGCTACTGCTAGTTCAGCAGTTCAGCTGTTCAAATCTCACCGGCTCAAGGTTGACTCAGCCTTCCATCCTTCCGAGGTGGGTAAAATGAGGACCCAGATTGTTGGGGGCAATATGCTGAACTCTGTAAACCGCTTAGAGAGGGCTGTAAAGCACTATGAAGCGGTATATAAGTCTAAGTGCTATTGCTATCTGTATGGTAGTTTTATAATGCTCGGCTTTAATTTTTATGATTTATTTTGACCCAAATTACAGATTTGGGGGGATGAGTGCAACTCAGAATCTGATAACTGCAGCATCCTTAATCCCTGTAAATAAATAAATAAGCAAATAAGCAAACCAGCAAATATAAAGCTCACATAGCTTCCCAGAACTGTATTTTAAAATAGGTGGCCCAACAAAATCTGAGACAGCAAGAAGGAATCCTATAAAATCATTCACATACACCTGTAAGGGCAAAATAATAATAATAATAATGAGGATGAAGATATGTGTGATAACTGGATCGCCAATGCTATCAGGATCCTGGCTCCTCATCCAACATTCATACACCTAATGATAAGGCTATAGGATGGCTATAAATAAACTTGACACTGCTCCCAAGCCTTATTATGAACAGAAATTTTTCATTGTTGGGTTATATTTACAATTTCCTCGTATGCTGATCTATAAATGAAAAGGCTTGCAAAGATGTTGAGTTTGGGGTCTGCATATAGACTGCCATCATTACCCTACTTTCCATTGTTATACTAATTGAATGCCTACATAGATTTTCTCTTAGCTTTGATTCAGATACACGTTTGCCATGGTTACTGAAGAGATGAACTAAAGCAAATGGTTTCAGCAACCATGGTTTGCTTGTTTGTTTATTCAATATAGCCACTACCTGACCCAGGCTGACAATACAGTCTTGAATATACCGTATATGGCTTGAAGTACACATTACTGAATTATTACCAACACAAATCAGATAGACTGTTAGTGAGGAGCACACAGAGATGAGTAAATCAACCTTTAATTCAGACTTCTAGTTCCTCTTTTGGGGGGTATAATTCCCATGGATTATCTGAAAAACTGGCTCTATCTCTCCAGAAAACACACTCACACTGTGGTCCACGACAAATACAGGCAAAGTTTTATGAAGTTGCGTCAGAAGTACTGGCTTGCATGGTTCCAGAGAGATTGTTAATTGGCTCCAATATGTTCATTAGCATAAGATTAAGTACTTCTCAGGTTCAAAGCTAATTAAATATTAATGTGCCTTTGCCTTCTTCCTCTCATTACCTATTCGGAGTTCAGGAAGGGGAATAAGAGAACATTAGAACTGCAGTAGTTATTTTGGCTGCTGGGATTTCGTATTTTTATTATACTAACGTATGCTCTCTGAATATTATGCACTTGATCATTTTAAACATTTGCCTAGTGGCCAAATCCCAGGGTTTATGTTATTTATGTTGCCATTATCAAACTTATTTTTAAAATCATTTGAAAAAGAAAATAAGGGCCTTCTTCTGAATGTCAAAGGATGGCTCAGATTTCTCACTAAGTTTGCCTGATTTTTAACTGTACTCCGAAAGTGTTACTAAAATTCATTGATTTTATTTCTAAATGCTTTGTCAGTAAAAAAAAATCACACTGATTGGTAACAAAACATGCAATTAATTGAGTTCAATTCCTGTATAACTATCTGGCAGCCTACTGAAATGAGGAAAATGGATGGAACATGAAACAGTAAAAACAGAGCTTGGAGAGGCCATCACAGCTGAAAACGGAGCCCGAGCAGGACGCACGTGGCCATCCCAAGTTCCATTTTTGCTGGCAGAGGGCTGCAGGAGGCTGTTGTGCCTGAAAACGGAACCTGGGAGCGTCGCACGCAGCCCTCCCAAACTCCGTTTTCATTGGCAGAGGCACTGTGGGCCGGTCCTTCGCTGTTTCCAGGGCAGGCCCTGGGCCAGGTCTAAACACCCCGTGAGCCGCATCCAGTCCGTGGACCTTGAGTTTGACACCCCTGGCCTAGATGAAATATAAAGGATTGGTGGTAAGGAACCGATGGTTAAAATTCTTGCATATTAGGAAGTCTTCCTTAAGCTGTCTTCCTTGTCCCTTTCCCTTACATTCCTTCCCCCTCCAGCTCTTCAGCACAATGCAAAATTGCACAGAATTAACTTTCTCTTTTGTATTCAAGACACAGATTCTCTTCAACATTAGATTAATTTTCATTGTTAAATAGAAAAATGCAAATTTCCTTTTTACACATCTTAGGATATGAAAGAGAAGATACATAGCATCCCAGACTATTAAAGACAGAATAGGGAGAGCTGGAGATAAAAAAAATGTCTTGCTCATGTTACATAAACTTCCTCAAAACTCCTTTTTGTACATTTGGGGTTCCAGGAGCTCTGTATCCTCTGCAGAGATGCTATTGTACAAGATGAGCCAACAAACATGTAGTTTTGTTGGATTGCCCATATCTACCATATTTTTCTTGGTATAAGATGCACCGGAGTATAAGACGCACCTTAGTTTTTGGGGAGGAAAATAGGGGAAAAAATCTACCTACCAGGTATTCATCTGGCTAGCGTCCTTAGTCTGGTCAGCTTCAGCACATTATTTTATCCCCTGGTTAGGGCTGAAAAAAATCTTCTTCGGAGGGAGTAGCAACGAAAAAATCCTGCAAGCCGGGAAGATCGTCAGCACCTCGTTAGGTCTGAAAAAAAAGCCACGAAAAAGCTACATTCAGAGTATAAGACGCACCCAAATTTTCAGACTCTTTTAGGGGGGGGAAAGGTGTGTCTTATACTCCGAAAAATACGGTAGTTACTTGTCACGTAGTGAATATTGTCAGTTGTATGTCTATGCAGGGTGATGCATCCCTATCCTAATATTATGGTACATTCCAATACAAGCAGGACACGTGATGTGATCTTCTGCACATGTGTGCATTCCTGATTCTCCATTATTCTCTTCTGCCTTTGACTCTGACCGGAACGGTCACGATTTATTAGCAAGATGTAACTATTCATGATTTATTGTTTTTGTACCAAAATAAATATTTTCTATTAGACTTTTAATCTCGGCTTTATTTCTAAATGTCTGAATTCCAAGAAAAGATCCACTTCGCCTCTATGAGATTTATTCTCACCTTTAACATTACTGAAGGTTTCCCCTCCAGCTCATTCTTTAACATAAACTTTACATTGGAAAACATTATTTTGCTGTTTTAACAAAAGCCCCCTCTCAAAACCTTAAAACCCTACATTTTTTACTATGTTCATCTAGAAGATCTGTATCTATTCTGTAGGTGTGTTGTTATATATACCACAAAAAAATAAGAAGCATTTTTTTTTCTCTCCTGGAGTGACCGAAAAACTGGTCAACTGGAAATATTCTGAATCATCTTATTTTTTTGAATGAGCTAGCTTCTTTTTCTTAGTTAGAATTCGGATATCTCATTTCTTAGAAGCAATATTTTTCTTATAACTTAACATATATTATTCCAGTCACCAATGCAACCTCATCTGCCTCAGATCCAACACACACGTACTTCTGTGTTCCTTTAGGAACAGCAGACTTCAACAGAAATACCACCAGGCCAGACTGGAAATGCATTTATCCGTCAATTAATTTCTGCATTCATTAAAAATACTTATCCATTGTTAGCTAATTTTTCTCCCTTACAAAAATTGTCAACCACCTGTCAAAATAAAATGGTGTTAACATCCATCTGAAATGGATGGGAAGAAATAATTATAAGGCATTAAGCACTTTTTCCTAGTCACTTCATTAAACTGCAGGATTACACTTTTCTTTTCTCTTTGAATTGTCATCTCTGAATCCATTCCTTTTTTTTTCAAGCAAGAGTCCTGAGGCAGCAGTGCCAAATAGCTTGCCTTGAGTATCCCTGTATTTTCTTTGTGCTGTTTCTATTCAAGTTCATCCTCTAAAAAACAGGGGTAGAATTTTAAGAACCGAGTTTGCTTCTCGCCCCACAATCTTCTAACCCACTTTTTTCTTGTGTGTTACATTTATTGCAGTTTGTTGAATGAAAAATAATGCTTTTACATTTAGGTTAAATAGGAATATTTTAATAAACAAAACAGGAAAATAAACCTTGACATGAAATCTTTTGTAATCTGTATTTTACCTTTTCACACCATCACTACCATTTGCTATTCACCTCTGTTGATGATGGACAAACATCTTAAAGTTGTTGTGAACAAACTCCAAATTTGTGTAAGGCACAACAAATCAGGAACCAAGGTTGTTCAAGTGAGGTTATTCCATGCTATCTCTCCCTACAAGAATCTGAACTATTAATGGTCAAGGTAAATTGGCGGTCAAAGGAATTCAAGGAAGGCTGGACTTAGATCTCATGTGGATGCAACTCTAAACTGATGATGCATTTGACCCCTCCCTCAGGTTCATCCTGGCCATCTCCTACATCTTGTTTCTTCAACCAGAGCCTGACAGTCCACTCCATCTCTTAATTTAAATAAAAGAAATGCCTTCAAAGGTATTCCTTCAATTATGGGAAAGGCTGGAAGTCACATGGCTCCAAGTCTGTCCAGTAGGACAGATGGGATAAGATGGTGAGATCCAATGTTGCAATTGCCTCTAGTGTGGCTCATGAAGTATGAGGCCTAGGAATTCATATTATGGGAAAATTTCTTTTTAAGCTTCGAAACTCTGCTTAATCATTGTTTCAAAGTTCTTACTGTTGCAATCTCTGTGAACACCACCATCTGAATCCCCAAAGCCTGAAGCTATGGGTTGAGTAGCCCCTCACACAGGTAATGTGATATTCCATAGACTGATGCTTTATTTCAGGGTTATAAAGATCCCATTTACTGAATAACCAATTGATGAAATAATTACTGTAAGGCCAACCTCAGACTACCAAATACATTTTAATAATTCAAGGATATAATGATGAGAAGATATTTGTAGATACAAATTGCAGATACTGTACAGAGTCCTAAATTTCTCATTTAAAAGTTAGCCTGTTTTAAATTGGCATCTTTGTCCTGGAACAATAACCATTGGCCCCTTGCTACATATATGATCTATCTCAAGACCACCATGACTACCTGAGAAAGAATCCATTGAAAAGAACTTGTTGCTTGGTATAACAATGTAAATAGTTAGCTTTGTAGTGTGATCTTGTATCTTTCAGCAAAAGTTCAACTTTTGACACATGTTGCTTGTTGCCTTATTCTTCCTTTCAAGCATGGAAAATTCATGGAAAAAACTTTTAAAAATAAAGAAAACGAAAAGCTGACTATCGATGGAAGTCTATTGATGGAAAGGGAGAGTTAAATAGATTAAGCTCTGCCAGGTTGCCTTGGGGATTTTAGGGACAAACATACAATAAACCAAATCCTTATTTTTCAAAATATAAAATCCATTTTTCTCTGAGCTTAGTTGAAACAAATAGGTCCCTTGATAGGCAAAGATTAGAAAAATAAAATGAAATATAGAATCCTTTATATTAGCAATGCTGTGGATTATTTTTGGGTCATACGCTAGTAAAATAAATCAATAGATGCCAAGTTGTGTGGTGCCACCTAGTAATTTAATAAACGGAAATGATAAAAAAATACATTACATTCATTTTATTAAATTTTGTTCTGGAATAACTGCAATTTTTCTTTGGCCAAAGAAGAAACTTTAGTTCATTCCTAAAACTTTACTTTCACATCGCACTAAGCCATGGTTTAACTTTGGTTTACCGGCTTGGTTCATAGAACCAATCTGAAAGATAACAATGGTTTCATGTTGGGATCCTTTTTTACTTAAATGCTTGTGAACTATGCTTCTTCAGCTAGTTGCAATTCTAATGGACTGCTTGTGATTGTTATTTTATTCATTTGGATGTGTCCCACCTTTATTATTTTCACGAACAACTCAAGGCAGCACACATAATTAATACTCCTTTTTCTTCCTATTTTCTCCACAACAACAATCCTGGGAAGTGAGTTTGACTAAAGAAGAGTGACTGGCCCAAGATTACCCAGCTGCCTGTCAATGGCTAAGGCGGGACTAGAATTCATAGATTCCTGCTTTCTACAGAGGTCTTCAAACTTGACAACTTTAAGACTGGTGGACTTCAACTCCCAGAATTCTCCAGTCAGCATAGCTTGCTGGAGAATTCTGGGAGTTGAAGTCCACCAGTCTTAAAGTTGCCAAGTTTGAGGACCCCTGCACTAGATATAATCTTCAAGTGGATTTTTTGGCAGGATGAAAGGGTCTTAAGAGACCCTCCCTAGTATCTTAGGTTGTAAAGGAGATAGTGGGGGTAACGGTTATACTTTCAGACTTAACAAGATTCTATCAACATAGTTTTACAACAAAGTACAATTAGCTCATCTGCTTCTGATTCCTATCTGGTTTATTCTTTGAGGCTGACAAGTACCTATCTGTAGCTGCTAGTCAAAAATTGTCACCAGAAAAGCATGGATTCAGTATCCTGAGAGGTTGCTACCAGTAATTTACTGCAGTTCATTCTGGAGATGTAGACAAATCCAGTGAACCCTACACCATTGACCTGAATGTCAGGCAAAATCAGAAACAACCTTCTGAGCATCAGTGCCCTAGCCATCATTAGAATTTCTCACAAGCTCCTAGAACATTTTTCAAGGCACTTGGTCTCTTGGCCAGCTCAGACTCTGATGAAGAAACCACCAGCCAGAATTGCCATATGAACCATTGCCTGGGCAACTATGGGCAGAGGAGGCTATGCCACCAGGGAATAAGGAGTCACAGCTGTTGCTGGTCATGTTGGAAGATGAGGACTCTGAATTCTCTCTGTGTAAAAGAGAGCAGAGGAAAGATGATCTGTGGGGCTTCTTGCAAGAAAGGAAGTTTGCCATTCCAAATGAGCAATATTCTTAAGAAGACCAGCAAGTCATTTGTTGGCAACAATTGTTCACTAAATTAGATTCCATGTGCCTTGCCTCTCACCTTGAAATCTTAACCACAGTCTGGACCTGGACTGACTGATGACCCTGCTATGAAATTTGGACCTTTGAACTTTGCCTGGCCATTCTTGTACTTGCTGTTTTGGATTTGGAATTTCTTTTAAGGTAAGCTTATGGACTTCTGGAGACTTGTTTTCTGGTGTGTGTGTGTGTGTGTGTGTGTGTGTGTGTGTGTGTGTGTGTGTGTGTCTTCCCTTGCCACTTGCTTTTTGCTGAAACACTTCCTAGTAAAGATTGCAAACTTCTCTCTCTGTTTGTGGAGCACATGGCTTGAAACAGGACATTCAGTTGTGAAAAATTGTAAAAGTAATAAAAAGAAGCCCAGAGCAAGCATTTATCTGGACCTAAGTAAGTGCTAACCTTTTCAAAGGATGATGTCTAGACCTGGACTGGAATCAGTGGTAGACTAAATACTAAGTAAGTGTATGGATACTGCTATAAAGGTTGAAATGTTGTTAACTTGAAGTGCATCTCTTGACAGTTGCTGTATTCCTAAGAATTTGTCGAATGCAATAAATAGCCAGAGAATGGCTTTAGTATTTGTTTTTCCTTGGCCTGCCCTATATATTCAGCGACATAACTCTGCCTTTTATAGATTCTCTGTTGGCATTATATATTATCACTTTAATGCCCTATTTAAGTGAAAGTTTTAATGGAATCTGTGTCTGCCCTGAAAATGGTATAAGAAGTAATGGACAGATGCTGTGTTCAAGCCAAGGCAGTTTTGAACAGTCTCTCTTAATTTAAAAACTTAAAAGAACAATAAATGTAGCTTGAAAATGGATGATATCAATTTCCTCACCTCCACCACTTCAAAAGTAAAAACAAAAACTAGAGAATAAATGGCTTTCTAGCAGTTAAGATTAAACAGCAAAAACTCAATCCTGAAAGCAATAATAAGAAATGCTTCTAAATTCAGGAAGTTTCTGAAAAGGTTGTCTGACTGATTAATTAATTGACTGATTGATTGCTTATGCGCCAACCAAGCCCATGTCATTTAGCAATAGCAATAGCACTTAGACTTATATATCACTTCATAGTGCTTTACAGCCCTCTCTAAGCGGTTTACAGAGTTCAGCATATTGCCCCCAACAATTTGGGTCCTCATTTTACCGACCTCAGAAGGATGGAAGGCTGAGTCAACCTTGAGCCTGGTGAGATTTGAACAGCTGAACTGCTGAACTAGCAGCCTGCAGTGCTGCATTTAACCACTGTGCCACCTCGGCTCTTCCATTTCTTAGCAACTAAATAGATAGACTTTTTCTATAACAATTTGCCCTCAAACGAGTCCTTCAGGTTTTACAATGATGCTTCCACCACAGCTGCAACCTAGGTGTTTTGGTGGACAACCACTTATGTATGAGCCAGTTGCTACAATTGCAAAAAAAAAAAAAAAGCCAATTCAGTCAATAGAGGGATAGTATCAAGATCACGTGAAGCTGCTCAATACTGCACTGGTAAGACCACACATGGAATACTGCTTCTAGTTTAGGTCACCATGATACAAAAAGATGCTGAGATTTGAGAAAGAATGCAGAGAAGAGCAATAAAGATGATAAGGGTTCTGGAAGCTGAACCATACAATGAACAGTTGTGGAAATAAGGTGTGTCTACTCTAACCAAGAGGACGACTAGGAGTGACATGATAGCAGTCTTCCATTACTTGAGGGGCTGTCACAGAAAAGAAATGGGGGTGTCGAGCTATTCTCCAAAGCAGCTGTGGGCAGGACAAGAGGTAACAAGTAGAAGATTGTTAAAGAGAGATCCTACCTAGAATTATGTTCCTGATAGTAAGAACAATCAATCAGTAAAATTGCTTGTCTCCAGAAGTTATGGGTGTTCCTTCACTGGAGGTTTTTAAGAAAAGGTTGGATAGCCATTTGCCTAGAATGGTATAAGGCCGTGATTACGAACCTGTGGCATGCGGAGCCATATCAGTGGGCACACGAGCTCAGGTCCGGCCAGCTGATTTTCGGGCCTTCTGGACCCACTGGGAGTCGGGAAACAGCCTGTTTTCAGCTTCCGGAGGGGGTGGGGAAGGCCCATTTTTTGCTCTCCCCAAGCTCCAGAGCCTTTCTAGGAGCCTGGGGAGAGCAAAAATGGCCTTCCCCACTCCCCGGAGGTCCTCCAGAGGTTAGAAATGTTCCATTTGCCGACTTCCGGTTGACCCGGAAGTTCCATTTTTTTGCTCTCCCCAGGCTTCAGAGCCTTTCTAGGAGCTTGGGGAGTGCAAAAATGGCCTTCCCCACCCCCCAGAGGCCCTCTGGAGGCCAGAAATTATGGGTGTGGGCATGCCCTCCATGCCCCCCTTTTTGGCATGCGAACCAAAAAAGGTTCGCCATCACTGGTATAAGGTCTCCTGCTTGAGCAGGGAGTTGGACTAGAAGACATCCAATGTTGCCTCCAACCTTGTTATTCTATGTTCTATATTCTATCTTCCTGTTGCTTGTCTTCTTTTTCCTTCCATCTAAAGAGATACTAGATAAAAAATAATTGGGAAGACAGTATTAACAAAACCCATGACCTTTCCCCAAAATAAAAATTATGAGGAGGTTTGTGATAGCTCATTGTCATGTTCATATATGTTTCCTTGTATTTTATTGTTAGATCAGAAACAAAAGACGTGCTTTTTATTATATGTTATTAGAGTTTTTTAAAAAGAATGTAGAAAAATGCAAGGATAAATTTAAGATACAGGAAAAATAAACTGATAAAAATATAACAAAAGAAAAAAGGGACCATCTAAGCATATCACATGCTTATCTAATATTAAATGTTATACAAAAATTCTATTTATTTAAAATGAAATTCTTGTTGGTTCAAAAAAAGGAAAGGAAAGAAAAATGTGCTTTATTGTTCTGCAACTAGGGGAAATATTTCAGGTGGCTAGAATATAGATCTTTATCCTCTTCTGGTGTCAGCTGTTTCTTTTTGGATGTCTTAATTTTGCCATCTCTTAAGGATCAGGAAATTTTTAGGATCAGGAAATGACAAAGAGTTGTGCTGATTAGATAGGTTTGTTGTTATAGAAAGGGGTAGAACATAGTAAGTATGTAAAAGTAAAAAGTTGAGGCCTGTAATGGAAGGAAGGAAGGAGTAAAAGAGGGAGTGAAGGAGGGAGGAAGGGAGGAAGGGAGGGAGAAAGGAACGAAGGTTTATGTCATAGCAAGGCAGATTCAGATTGCATGTAAGAAAAACCTCCCTACAACTAAGAGCAGTTTCATAGTGGGGAACAGAGAGATAGTAGGCTGCCCTCCATTGATATGTTCAAGTGGAGGCTATACAGTCACCTCTTTAATGTTTTGATCTGCATTTCTGCACTGAGCACAAGCTTGGACTGGCTCTAAATAAAGCAGGGCACTTGAATTTGCCAAGAGACATTTAACATGTATTTCAGATACAATATATTTATATGAAGCAGGAGTTAGTTAATGATGCTCATATAATTTCATTAACATCATCAGTATTTTTTAAACCAGAAATGAAAGAGAACCAGATGCTATCTTTTGAAAACAAGCCATTCTAGCATCTGTCCAAATGGTCAAACTATTATGAAGCCACCTTAAAATTGCTTCTGGGCTTCTATCTGGAACTACGGCTAGTAAACACTTCAGCTAAGCCATGAAAGTGTTTAGTAAAAGTGAGGCTAAGCAGTAAAGCTAGTAAACACTAACCAAGAACTATCACCTTTATTCTGGAATAATTTTGAAAATGCTCAGTGAATTTAATATGACATTCCTCTGTCCAGAAGCACCTATCAGAAATTTCATCAACATCTGGTTTTAACCATTTCTCTGCAACTACATAGAAAAGCAAACAGTTGTGTATATATTTGTGATGTGTGCCTGTTGGATAATTGGTTCCTTTTTCTAAATCAATGCATGTCCTATCTTAAACTTCCTGGCAATTTGTGCTATTTGTCATGATCCTAAATTCATTGTATATTGTTCCATCGGTGGAGAGAGAATCTATCTACTGTATGCCACAGGGAAAACTTTTTTTTATTTTAAATGGCAAATATTTTAGGTTAACATTTATAAGGCATAACAAGATTTCCTTACAAATATTTTTATCAATCTGATTTTTAAAATACCAATCAAAAACATGGCAGGAGATCAGCAATAAGAAAAATAATATTTAATGAAAAGGATGGATAGAAATAACTAGAGAAGTGTCAAGAAAGAGACCACTCAGTGTTTATGAACCAAAACAGCAAGAAATTACTTTTATGTGTGCAACTGCTGTTTATTCTAAGTATTTTTTTCCTCTTTCTGAGAATAAAAGTTGGTGTATCTGCATTGCAAAACGCCAAGGATAAACATGGAATTTCTACTACTTTAAGGCAATATTTTTACCTAGCAAAACAGCTATATTGAAAAAGTATGTCTGTGTAGTTTTTTTAAATGTTTTATCCAAATTTGATTTTTTTTTTATTCTTTATGAATATCGTGGCAATGCGAACATCTGTCTGATGTTAGAAACAGGAACAGGAACAGGAACATTCATATATTGACTTCAACTGACCTCCATCAAGGAAGGAATAAAAAAATCAAATCAACACAAACAAAAAGATTGTGTTAAAACACTGTAAAATTAGCAGTTTTTTTAAAAAAAAAGATTCATATAAATCTAATATAAATTGAATATTTTTCATCAATTTAAAGTTTTATACAATATTAAAGTAAACGATATTTAAATTACGTTATGCAGTAATTACTCAGTATAATCCATTTCCTCAAAGTAATTGCAGTACATAGCTTGATCTATGAAATTGGACAAATTTATCAAATTATATTAAAATTACAATCTTACATTAAAGAAAACCACTATTTTAGATGTGGTACAATACATTTATAAGATTAAAATCCCAAAATGGTTTCCACCTTGTGTTAAATTCTTCATCAGATCTGTGAATTTTTACATTGAAACTTACTTCCATATCAGTCTTTAATGGAGGGAGTTGTTTCCATTTTCTGAGACGTGTAGTGTTCTTGTAGCTGCTATCAAATACAAAGCCAATTGAGTAGACTTTATGGGGAAATAAACTTCTTTAAATGTAAAACAGTAAACAGGGTACCTGACAAGTGCCAAAGGAGTGGTTGTAGGCAGCAAGTGTTTCTGCAGGAGATATTGAGTCAAGATGTATCTGCAACCAGTCCAAGTACCTCCTCTGTTTATAAACATTGCAACAAATATTAACAAGGAGACTTGCTCAATGTTTGCAGTTGCCATCTTGGCTTTTCTGCTGCTGCTGTAGGCTTCACTTGTGGGCAGATTGATGTCAGGTCCCACCCAGCTGGGAAAGATCAAGGTAGCTAGAACTACAAGTAGTCATTAAGCATGATGCTACAAATGGCCACAACTTGTGGTTTGCTACTGGCAGCTTTCCAGTTGACTTTGTTTTTTGGAAGCGAGCTGTGAAGGT
Source organism: Diadophis punctatus similis (assembly GCA_023053685.1). Classification (NCBI taxonomy): domain Eukaryota; kingdom Metazoa; phylum Chordata; class Lepidosauria; order Squamata; family Dipsadidae; genus Diadophis; species Diadophis punctatus. The sequence goes on from JALIGW010000003.1 coordinate 148,025,378, forward strand.
TGCAAATGGTGATCACATTATCATGTGACAGTGACTGTCATAAATGCTCAGCAGTTGCCAACTTCTGAGTTGTGATCATATGATCACAAGCAATGTTCCCTCTAACATTGAAAATCACTGCGCGGAAGTTAGAAACTGCTGCGCAGCATTTTCTTTTCTGGAGGGACCGAACCGGCCTCCCTGGATGAAGAGTAAGCTGGTGGGCAGCAGCCTTTGATCTCGCTCTCCTCCTCTCCCTAGCAGCGGAGCCCGCCTGGGGAGGCAAGAGTTAAAGCCTCCGCCTCTCTTATTTGAAGGCTCCTTTCCCCCACCCCCCACCCACTCAAATCGGCTGATGATCAATGTTCCCTCTGACATAAGAAAACGCCGTGCGGCAGTTGAAAACTGCCGTGCGGCATTTTCTTATCACGTGCGCGGCCGCGCAGCCGCACAGCTTAGAGGGAACATTGATCACAAGTCTCTTCAACAGCTGCAACTTCAAGAGTCATAAATCTCCTTTTCAGTGCCATCATAACTTTGAACACTTGCTGAATGAGTGCACTACCTGTACAAAGATTTCAAGTAAGAGATCTTTAATGCCCAACTTGCGAAAATACAGAATTTTGGCCACTATAGTAGGAATTTTCCAGCCATGTTTATAGTGAGTTATTTAAGGGAAAGTCTCTTTCAATGATTTGAAATGTTTCTTCCCAGGTTTCTTTCTATCCGTGCTAAGTTGTGGTTTATGAAATAAGCTGTCAGCGGACTCACTTACTGTACCTTTTTCATTTGTTTCCAAGCCTCATCAAAATCTCTCTTAGCTGGAGATCTGAGTTTAAACCAGGGTTTTTCAAACTTAGCAAGTTTAAGATATTATGGACTTCGACTTCAAGATTTCTGGCTGTGGAATTCTGGGAATTGAGATCCACATATCTTGAAGTTGCCAAGTTTGAAAAAATCTTGGTTTAAACCCTTTGGATAAAATGGAAGGTCCTGAGCTGTCACTTTATTCTCCTTCAAACCCACATTGGGATTGCCCTGTGAAGGAAGAATTATTGTTTTGCAATAACAATAATCATGAACAACAAATGGAAAACAAATGGTTTCTTCTATATAGCAAATATGTGGGAGTAAAACAGATGCTTTTTTTCCTATTTGTGACCAAAGCTATTTTTAAAACCGTTCTTCAAATGTTAACTTTCAAACTTTTTTTGCCAATTCCAACATCTTTTATGTCTGACGTACGAGGGTGAGTCAAAGAGTGATGCCATTTTTTTTAGGACAGGTATAATTACCAACACAGGAACATGTAACATACATCAAAATGAAGCTGGTCCTATGTGGATCACATCAGAGGTGGGTTCCTGCTGGAGCTGTCCGGTACGCAACTCGGGTAGGGAGCAGCCAATTGCGCAATTTGTGCGCAACCGCTCTGAAGCCCTCTCTGCCGTCCATTGCGCACGTTGCCATCTTTTTCTGTGAATTTTTGAGTGATTTTGCTTCTGCGCATGCAAAATCGCGCCAAAATCTCGTGTGTGCATGTGTCCCCTTGCAAGATTTTGGCCTGATTTTGCTTCCGCACATGCGCAGTAGCAAAATCACGCGAGGGGGCGCGTGCGCCCAAAATGTGGAGATGCACGCACAGCACACCAGCACCGGTAAGGAAGCAACCCGCAGCTGGATCACATCCCTACTTCTCAACATAGTCACCGTTTCTCTCAATAGCAATGTTCCACCTTCGAATGAGAGCATGTATCCCTGCCTCATAAAATTTTGTTGACTGTTCTTTGAGTCACTTCTTCACTTCAATTTTCACTTCCTCGTCACTGGAATAATAATCCTCCATATTCACCAGATTTAGCGCCTTCAGACTATCATCTCTTCAGCCCCATGAAAGAGGGTTTGAGAGGCAAACATTATTCCAGTGACGAGGAAGTGAAAACTGCAGTGAAGAAGTGGCTCAAAGAACAGTCAACAAAATTTTATGAGGCAGGGATACATGCTCTTATTCGAAGGTGGAACATTGCTATTGAGAGAAACGGTGACTATGTTGAGAAGTAGGGATGTGATCCACAGAGGACCAGCTTCATTTTGATGTATGCTACATGTTCCTGTGTTGGTAATTATACCTGTCCTAAAGAAAATGGCATCACTCTTTGACTCACCCTCGTACTTCATGCAAATGAAACTTTAAGGGGACTGGTTTGTTTCCAGTAAATCTGCTTCCTGAAGCTTTCCAGACATAATTTGCTTTTCTGTGTTTATTACAGATCTGTTTCTTCTTTATAGAACTTAATAAGTAGAAAATATGTACACATCTCTCTGATTAAACGGTAATGAACATCTATATGAAAGTTATATGTGTGTCTTGGGAATTTGAGAAAGTATCAGAAAAGAACTAAGTACTGTAAAATATTGTTGATCATTAATACGTAAGGTTTTTTTTTAAAAAAAATCAGATATTACAACTGAAAGGAAAATGAGGCTGGGGTAGAGAATGATACTATAGAATCAAAATGTTCTTCATATTTCCAGTTATGGTGGAATGCTTTTTTCAAATGTTTCCCACCACCACCCAACAAGAAAAGTTGAAAATAAACTTCGACGACATTGAAACGTTGTGACTTTAAAACAGAAGGCCTGGTCCAAATGATAAGCATGTGAGTAGACATAGAATTTAGAACATAAATATGGACACAGTTTATATTCTGATATTTCAGCAAACCCGTAAAATGTCTGTGATATCTATCAAAACTTCTTAATTGCTATTGTTGCATTTTTTAATATGAAAGACGGAAAAGCAACAAAACAAGGATGTTATGATGTGGATTTGCACTTTTTTTTGTGAGATATGTAATGCCTGGTAGATGTGTGTCATGCATGGAATGGTTCATACATGAAACATTTTGCACACTACTAGTGAAGGTTTTAGAATAGACTACCATTTCTGTGCTATACTCTGGCCTCATTCATTAGGCTAGGAATCCAGTTTGTGGGAAGCTTCAAGCCTTGCCTTCCACAAGAACATAATATTAGTGGAGAGATTCTTGATTGTTTACATGATTCCAAGAAGCTTGCTTTGATCTCCTTTGCTAGATAAACCATTCAATCAGTGGTGAAATCCAAATTATTTTACCACCGGTTCTGTTGGCATGGCTTGGTGGGCATGGTGTGGCTTGGTGGGCATAGCTTGGTGGGCATGGTATGCAAAATCTCCATTCCCATCCCTCTCCAGGTGAAGGATATTGCAAAATCCCCATCTCTCCCCACTCCTGGGGGAAGGATATTGCAAAATCTCCATTCCCACCCCACTCTGGGGCCAGCTAGAGGTGGTATTTGCCGGTTCTCCAGTGTGGGATTAATTTGGGAACAAAGTACTTTACTTCAGTCTGTATAATGGATACTTCATTAACTATTAGGCACTAACCAAGACAGGAAAGCATGATGTGACTCATCTCATCTGAAATCTGCTGACCCCAGTGCCTACGTGACCTGAAAGCCTACGTGACATTATGCACAAGATACCTAAAGGATGTGTACTCAGGAGTAGACTAACAATATGACCATATATGGTATTTACCCACCCCTTACTAACTTTATCATAAGAATGTAACTGAATATGAACTGAATTGTAATAAAAGAGGGTTACACAGAAAATTCTGTGCTCCCGTCCCAAGATACCTGCCTGTGTGTCTCATTTCTCATGGGAGACCACCACACTCCAGACTACTCAAAATTTCCGCTACCGGTTCTCCAGAACCTGTCAGATTTCACCCCTGCACTGAATTCCTGCTGAAAATTGTCCTTGAAAAATCAAAAGTTCTCTGCTTTGCCTTCATCTGTGAATTCAGTAAACATTGACCAGCACAAGAACTGACCACTTGATTATGATTTTGAAAAAAATGTCTTTCTTTTTTCTCTATGCTTCTTTTTCCCGCATATCTTCTCTCTTTTCTTCAGAAGTCAGGCAGTGTTCTTTTCTTTTTTTATTGATATGAGTTGTTTTAGAAAATCACATTTATCTGAAGTATGAAAAAAAAAATCTGCAAATTGCAAACAAAGAAAAATAGATAGTCGCCTTGCAACTTCCATACCATCTGCAAAATCTTTTCTGCCTTTCCCAAGGGGTATTTGTGTTTGGGGAGGCAGAAAATATTAGGTAGTTTCCAAGAAAGGGGAAAAAAAGGAAGATTGCTTTCACAAAAGGAATCTTTTCAGTTTTTTTTTAGAATGTAGAGGTTTTTCCTCCCATACTGTCAAAGTACATTGATTTATGTTTTTTTTTAAGCTGTAATTTTTGACTGGGAGAAAATCAACACAGTATATCAAGTGAGCAGGCCATTCAATCACTTGACAGAAAACCTGCATATTAAATCTTATTTTCACGGTCTCATTAAGAGCATAGGTTGTTGCTAACTCATATAAGAAACATTTTGATGGATTTTATGTAATAACATCATTATTAACTCTTAAAACTCACATAGATAGACTTCTCCAGGATGGTCTGTCTGCAATCTTCAGGGCTTCCAAGATGCACCCATTCATTTTGCTGCTTTTCTCTTTCCCTTCATGTTTCCCAGCATTATTAACTTCTCAGAATTAGGTCTTCACATAATGTGACCAAAACATGTTAGCTGACACTGATCCACAGGTCAGCGGTTGAAATCTCACCGGCTCATGGTTGACTCAGCCTTCCATCTTTCCGAAGTAGGTAAAATGAGGACCCAGATTGTTGGGGGCAATATAAATATACATTGCTTACTGGTGTAAACCGCTTAGAGAGTGCTTGCACTGTGAGGCGGTATATAAATCTCACAAAATAAATAAATAAATAAATAATCTGAACTCAATCATGTTGAAGATACCTCTGCAGACCTGGATGAACTCACAGATAACTCACAGATAACATCGTATGTCAGCTTATGTGAAGACCTATGTGTACCGACCAGGAACGTGCGAATATACAGCAACAACAAACTTTGGTTCACAGCTAAACTTAAGCAGCTACGTCGTTCCAAATAGGAAGCCTATAGAAAAGGTGATAAAATGCTGTACAATCAGGCCAGAAATATATTAACAAGGGAGATCAAAGCAGCAAAAAGAAACTACTCTGAAAAGCTAAAGAATCAGTTTTCAACAAATGAACCAGCAAACATGTGGAGAACTCTTAAAAATATCACTGGTTATGGCAAACCACCTTCCCAGGCTGAAGGAAATCAACAACTGTCAAATGACCTGAACGTGTTTTACTGCAGGTTTGAAAGAAAACTACAGCCACCTATCTCCACAACCCCTATCTCAGACACACCAACAACAGCCGAGCCTCTTACAATTGACCCCATACCATTGGGTTCACAACCCCTAGTGATCACAGAAAAGGAAGTGCAAGACCTATTTCACAGACAAAAGCCAGGAAAAGCTCCAGGCCCAGGCAAGATAACTCCTTCTTGCTTAAAAGTCTGTGCTGACCAATTGGCCCCCATCTTCACCTGAATCTTCAATAAATCGCTAGAGATGTGCTATGTTCCTTCTTGCTTCAAACACTCTACTATCATCCCAGTGCCGAAGAAGCCCACCATCAAGGAACTGAACAACTACAGACCAGTTGCTCTAACATCTGTAGTTATGAAAACCTTTGAAAGGTTAGTGCTGTCCCACTTGAAAACCATCACGGATCCACTGTTAGACCCCCTGCAATTTGCATACCGAGCAAACAGATCAACAGAAGATGCTGTTAATATGGCTCTGCACTACATCCTACAACATCTTGAATCTCCAAAGACCTACGCAAGGGTCCTCTTTGTAGACTTTATTTCAGCATTCAATACCATCATTCCAGACACTCTTCTAACTAAGCTAAACCAGCTAGCGGTACCTGAATACACTTGTAAATGGATCATAAACTTCCTAACAAACAGGAACAGCAGGTGAAGCTAAGCAGAATCACATCAGATAGCACAGCCCCCCCCCACAAGGCTGTGTGCTCTCTCCACTTCTCTTCTCTCTCTATACCAATGACTGCATATCTAACAATCCATCTATTAAACTACTGAAGTTTGCAGATGACACAACAGTGATAGGCTTCATTCGAGGCAATGATGAATCCGCATACAGACAACTAACTGACCAACTAACCTTGTGGTGCGACCAGAACAATATGGAACTGAACACACTCAAAACCGTAGAAATGGTGGTAGACTTTAGGAGAAACCCGCCCATACTTCCACCTCTTACAATACTAGACAACACAGTATCAACAGTAGACACCTTCAAATTTCTAGGTTCTACCATATCACAAGATCTAAAATGGACACCTAACATCAAAAACATCATCAAAAAAGCACAACAACTCAGAAAGCTCAAACTGCCCAAGGAGCTGCTGATACAGTTCTACAGAGGAATTATTGAGTCTGCCATCTGCACCTCTATAACTGTCTGGTTTGGTTCTGCAACCCAACAAGACAGACACAGACTTCAGAGGATAATTAGAACTGCAGAAAAAACAATTGCTACCAACCTGCCTTCCATTGAGGACTGTATACTGTACGTGTCAAAAAGAGGGCTGTGAAAATATTTACAGACCCCTCACATCCTGGACACAAACTGTTTCAACTCCTACCCTCAAAACAACGCTATAGAGCACTGCACACCGGAACAACTAGACACAAGAACAGTTTTTTCCCAAATGCCATCACTCTGCTAAACAAATGATTCCCTCAACACTGTCAAACTATTCACTAAGTCTGCACTACTATTAATCTTCTCATCGTTCCCATCACCCATCTCCTCCCACTAATGACTGTATGACTATAACTTTGTTGCTTGTATCCTTAAAATTTATATTGACTGGTTCTTAATATGATTTGATTGCTTATTTGTACCTGGACTATCATTAAGTGTTGTACCTTATGATTCTTGACGAACGTATCTTTTCTTTTATGTACACTGAGAGCATATGCACCAAGACAAATTCCTTGTGTGTCCAATCACACTTGGCCAATAAAAATATATTCTATTCTACTCTGAGTGAAAAGTCTGGATTGATTTGTTTCATCTTCCATTTGTTGGTTTTCCTGGCTATCCATAGTATTAGGAGCTGTGTTGGTGCAGGAGTTAAAATGCAGCATTACAGATTAAGTCTGCCCACTGCCAGAAGTTCGATCCTTACAGTCTCAAGATTGACTCAGTCTGCAATCCTTCTGAGGTCAGTAAAATGAGGACCCAGATTGTCGGGGGTAATATGCTGACATTGTAAACTGCTCAGAGAGTGCTGTAAAGCACTGTGGAGCAGTATATAAGTACTACTGCTATTTTCAGAATTTCTATTTTCTTTATTAAATTTGTTTGCTGCAAACAAATTTACTCCGATCAAAAGTTTCAACCCTTTCCATCCCGCTTCTTCAAAGTTCCATTTTTATTTTCCTAGACTATCACAGAAAAACTACTTACCGTGATTCTGAACTTTATACTATACTAGATATAGTATAAAGATGTCAGAGCATCTGAATATCTTCCAGAAGGACTTTACTACTGCTTTATCAACTAGTCAGTGTATTTCTTGACTGCTGAAATTATGCAGCCTTGTATTATTCCTTTGCCAATTTACAGCCAGTCTATTTCACAATGTTCCATTCAAGACTGTCACTGCCTGTCCCATTTACAAGTTTCTTAAGAGGATAAGATTTTCCTAGCAATTTTCCTAAGAATACTGATATAGTCAACATTAATGAAGGCCTTTCTATGATTAATAAATCACGTTCTCATATCTTTTGGTATTCTTCGGCTTTCTTGATCACCCAGTTTGCATCAGTGTTAATATCTCTTGGTCCTCTGAAATTCCAAAACCAGCTTGAACATTTGGCATCTCCTTTTTTTATATAGGGCACTAAACTGTGATCCTAAGCATTAGTTTGCTAGCATGTGAAAATAAGGATATTGTGTGACAATTTCCACACTGTCTTAAATTTCATTGCTACAATTCTGGTATATAAATAACCTCGTCTTGTTTATGGGCCACTATATTATTCTCTAAATTTGTTGACTTTGTTAGATTAAACCTGACCAATAGGCTTGTCATATTTCTTTAGATATTCCATTAATTCCTCCATTTTATAACTTCATCTTCTAGCTTTATAGGTTATTGTAAGTATTGAATATATTCTAAAATATCTTAGATGGTTTCATTTCTGCTGTACATAATTTCAGAATAGTTCTTCCATTTTGAGAACCGTTTGGTGGTGTAATGTTAATGCACCAGTCTAGAAACTGAGAGATTGAAAATTCTAGTCCCACCTTGGGCACAGGGATAGCTGTATGCCAGTCACTCTCTGAGCTCTAGGAAGCAGGCAATGGAAAATAATTTCTGAAAAACCTTGCCAAGAAAACTGCAGGGTCTAATCTAAGCAGTTTTCAGGATTCAAAACTGCCTCAAAGGCACTGCCAGGCACAAAAGATCAGGTCCATATATGAAGGTCCAATTAAACTGTTTTGTTGGTATTCATGCCTATGCACAGGAATATTTTCAACTAAAAGTTAGCACCTGCTTGGGGTTCGATAAGGGTAAACAGAATTCAAAGGAGGTTGGACTTAGTTCACTTGTGTCTATGTATGAATTCTAGGCTGATCCCTCTTTTAACTCTGCCACCACCAGGTTCTGACAATTCTTCTCCTATAGGCACACACTTGCCATTTTAGTTTGCTCTTCTTTGAATCAGTTACATCAGTTAATTGCCATCCTTTAGCTTCTGGTGAGATGGGTAGCTATATAAATTATGTTGTATTGGAATCTCCTTTGTAGTTTTGAAATCTTATGGAAGGTTTTTCTTTTTTTTTAATGTCCAATCCATCTTTGATATTTCTATAGATGATGTTGTAAACTATTGTAAACTCTCGTAACAACTTTCTGAAATTCTTTAAGTTTCTTTCTGAGATCTTTTTGCTCCTTGAATTTTGCTTCTTTCTTCTTCTTGGCAATTTTCAGCATTTGTTCTGCCTACCTGTTTGTTTTCCCCTGTTTCTTGATCTTTAGCAGTTTCTTTTCACACACATCCTTAATCACTTATTTGATTTTATTCCACAGTGCCTCTTGTTCCTTGTCAGGAACTCAGATAACCATCATATTAAAGGGCTGTATGCAAAGTTTAATTGAGATTATTCAGTCCCTGAGGGCATAGTATCCAGGCAATAACTTTACTGTAATCTTCCTGTCTATGAAAGCATCACCCAATCTTTCTTTGCTTTTATTGTCTTGAGGTTCTGAAAGTGTCCAATTCTAGCATATCTTAATTTGCTGATATATAGTTGATTATGTCATCTTTCACCGTGTTGAGCTTTGCCCTGTTTATGCTTCTTATATTCCACGTTCTCTCCCCCTGTAATTCAGTCTCTACAGCTTTGATATTTCTTTTCCTGCATGGGCACATCAGCAACTAAACATACCCAAGACTTTAAATTATGTACAAAAGACATAATAAACAATGTTAGTTCTCAAAAAAATAATAATCCTCAGCTCTTCCTCAGTAGCATATTGAGTGCCATCTGTCATCTTTCAGGGTATACCAGATCAGGAAAAGACACCACAGGAAGACAAGGACTATACTTTATTGAGATAGGCCATAATATAAGGACTTAAGGAGTATGTCAGGATTTAAGGAATACTTCTTTGCTTGTTTTCCTCACGGTCATCCTACAACATCTGACCTAAGGAGCCCATCCTACAGCACTGTATTAACATTGGCTTTATATTGTATATCCTTGTGGATTTTTTTTTTTTTTTGTAAAATACAGGAACAGCTTAACACTGATGCCTCTGTAATTGTTACTAATGAGATCATTTCCCTCCAACATATTCCTTTTTCACTGCTGCCCAGTACAGGTCCTGAGTTTCATGCCTTGGAAAACACTGCTGTAAGCTTGTGTTCTTGGCATTGATTGCCAGCATTCATTGCTCAATCCACTCAGGAGCACACAACCTTGCCACAATGAAGTGGCACCAGCGGTGGGTTGCTCCTGGTTCGGCCCGGTTCTGCGAACCGGTAGCAGCGGCAGTGGACGGCTCCACCCACTCACCCGGGACGCTTCTGCGCATGCGCAGAAGCATTGCGTGTGTGAGCGCGGGCAAGCGCGCACGCAAACCGGTAGCAACGGAATTTAGAATCCACTACTGAGTGGCACAGCAGACTTGAGGGGGGATAAAGAACATTATTTGTTAGATTTATACCCTGCCTTTTTAAACAACTCAAGCAGGGGTGAAATCCTCCCAGTTCGCTCTTACCTGTTGGTCGCCGCACAGCCGAACAACCTGGTGGCGTTCGTGGTGCGGGGCTTCCCCCGCCCGTCTGGACGCCGGCATTTGCATTCTTTTGCCCTCTGCTCAAGCAGAATGCTTTGCGCATGCACAGAGGGCAAAAGAACGCAAACGGTGGCGTCCTGGGGGGCGGGGAAAGCGGGCGGGGGAAGCTCCGCACCGCAACTGCCACCAGGTTGTTCGGCTGTGCGGCAACTAACAGGTAAGAGTGAACCGGGAGGATTTCACCCCTGAACTCAAGGTAGTGTGCACAGTGCCCCCTTTCTCATATTTTCTCTACAGCAATAACCATGTGAGGTGGATTAGACTCAGGGTGAGTGAATAGCCCAAGATTACCCACGAACTTCCATGTTTTACATTTCACAAATTAGATATGAATTCTCAATTCAATATCCTAGAATTTAAAACAAAGGTTTACTTGATAGCCCATCAGATATTGTCCTTTGTCTTTGATTAAACTTAATGTATACCAGTTCCTGTCATTGTGATTATACATATCTCTAATTACAAAAGCATTGAATGTTAGAAAAAAAATGGCCTTTTGTATTTTTCCTACCTGTTTATAATGAGTGAAAGGTTACTTTTCATGTCTTCCTTGTTGTTCTTATTCAAACTAATATAAAATAATAATTAATCCCAATCTTGCAATGATAGAAAAGGCAGGAACAGCATTTATTTTTCAGTGTAATTCCTTTAGATTTGCATGCAGATATACTGAACCCTTTCACAAAGAAGAAAATAGAGATTAAGACAGAAGTGTGATTGAATTTTCTCAACTACTTTAAAGCTGCACAAGCTATTTAAAGCTGCCATCTGCAATCCATAAACAAAAAATAGAATGCTGATATATCACTGTTCAATTGGATTCTCTAACAAAAAACAAACAGGAAACGAAAAAGCAAATTGTTGCATATAAAAGATCTAACAACACCAATCTCCCTAATCATTGCATCTTATTCTTTATAGAATTGTTTTAGTGGGAAGAATGGGCTTTTCCTTTTGTGTGGAATATTGTTATTACAGCGTCTGCTGAATTATTGTTCTCCACACTGGGAGGTGCATCAGTGGAGTTGGGCTGGGGCAGAGGTATACCTGAAAGGGATAATCTACTCCAAGATGAAAGGAACATAAGTTGCAGATGAACTGGGATAAACATTTGCCACCTGCCTGGAGAAAGCTTTGATACTTTTCTCTCCTCACAATTTTGCTGCACAATATACTGTATTTCAAGTGCACTGATGATGTTACCTGGTTTGTAATAAAATGTCTACAAGAATACAAATAAGCTCAGGAGTTTTTTTCAGGCTTAAATGTACACCTTTATCATTATAAATGTAAATTGAGGTTCAGTTTTAGAAAGAATATGTACTTCCTTGTTTCAATGATTATCATGAAAACTGGATTGGGAAAGGATAGTGCTGCTAGATAGTTTTTATGAACTATCATCTACTATCATCAACTACCACAGTGATGGTGAAACTTTTTGTTGTTGCGTGCCAAAAATGGCAGCGCGTGCATGCTATCACGCACACGCATGCCAGTACCCATAATGCAACATGCACCCCACATGTGCACACATGCACACTGCGCACTGCGCATGCGCCCCATTCAGAATTTTCTTGATAAAAATTGCGGAGGTGCAAAGTCAACCGCAGCCGGCGCAACTCCCCTGCATGACCCCCACCATGCCTGCTGCCAGCTGATCCAAGCCGGGGAAGGAGCAGAGGGTGGGGCAGGCGGCCATCCAGCCAGCAATTGCTGCCCCGTGCGCCAGGGCTGGCTCCCAGCATTTCTTGTGCACAGCCCCGCCACCCCAGAAAAGCAGCGGCAGCTGCATGGGGAAGAGCAAGACTTACCAGCCAGCTCATGTGTACCTCACCCTCCACCCGGGATTCCCTCATGCGCCCCATCTTCTTCTTATCTGCCTTTGCCGCTGCTGCTGCTTCCACGAGCACACGTGCCTGACTCATTTAAAAACACAAACCAAAACACAAGGGGGCAGGGGCGGCCAAGCCAGCGCTCCCAAAACCTGGGGCGGGCGAGTGGGGAGGCCAGCCGGGGTGGTTTCCTCACCTTAGTGGCCATGGTGGGCTTTAGTGGCGTGTCTCCCCACCTCGGGAGGAAGCCTGACTAGTGACTCAGCTTTTAGGCTCCCTCCTACTAGGCGGCGGCGGCGGCACTGGAGGGTTGAGGAAGGCAGTAGTGGCAGCGCGGCTCTGGCTCCATTTTCAGGCCAGCCACTGCCTCCCCTTCCCTTCCAGCTGGACTTCCAAGCCACGAGAAGGTGAAGAGCAGAATCTGGACTGCCAAGCACTGCCTGTGCTTCCTCTCACCTCCTGCTTCTTCCTGGTTACTTCGCCCTTAGCCAGGGGTGGGGTTTCCATGAAGGTGTCCCAAAACCCAAGTAGGAAAAGGGAGAAAAGGAGCCTCAGTCAAGCTTCCCAGCAAGGAGAGCGAGATCCGAAAGGCAGGCAGGAGGGCCTGGCCATGTTCTTCCCTTCCTCCATTAGCACCAGGTGCTCACCGGAGCCTTTTGGATCTTGCTCTCCTTGCGACAACTGTGGTGCAGGGAGGCAGGTGAGTGAGCTGGCCAGTGGTGGGGTTTCCACGAAGGTGTCCCGAAACCCAAGCTGGAAAAGTGAGGAAAGGAGCCCGAGCCGAGCCTCCCAGCCCTTTCCAGCCCTCACCCGCCGCTGCGGGCACGAAGAGTTTTGCTGCCGCTGCTTCCTTCCTGGAATGGCAGGGAGAGAAGAAGGGCAAAATCTGAAAGGCAGGCGGGTCGTAGCCTTCCCTTCCTCCTCCTCTCTCTCTCTCTCTGTGCACAGGAGGAGCGGAGCAAGCCACGGAGTCCTGCCCGGCTGTTGCCTGACTGGTTGGTTGGCTGGCGAGCGAGCGAGATGCACCAGGTGCTCACTGGAGCCTTTCAGATCTCGCTCTCCTCTCCCCGAACTCCAGGAAGGAAGCATCATTGGAAAGCCTCTTTGCAGCTGCAGTGGCAGGCGATGGGCCCAACCGCAGGCCACGCGGTGCCCCTGCCTGATCCCTGCCATGTCTGCTGCCAGCTGAGCCAAGCCGGGGAAGGAGTAGAGGATGGGGCAGGTGGCCGCCCAGCCAGCAAATCTGCCCCGTGCGCCTGAGCTGGCTCCCAGCATTTCTCGTGTGCAGCCCTGCTGCCCCAGAAAAGCAATGGCAATTGCAGGGTGGAAGGGCAAGAGCTACCAGCTGGCTGAGGTGCACCTTGCCCTCCTCCCAGGATTCCCTCACGCACCCTATTTTCTTCTCTGCTTTCGCCACTGCTGCTGCTTCCATAAGCACACATGAGCCTGGCCAGTGGCCAGCTCACTTACCTGCCTGCCTGCACCGTGGTTGTCACAAAGAGAGCGAGATCCAAAAGGCTCTGGTGAGCACCTAGTGCTGATGGAGGAAGGAAAGGCTACGGCCACGCCCGTCTGCCTTTTGGATCTTGCTCTTCTTGCTGGGAGGCTCGGCTCAGGCTCCTTTTCTCCCTTTTCTTGCTTGGGTTTTGGGACACCTTTGTGGAAACCCCGCCCCTGGCTAAGGGCGAAGTGACCAGGAAGAAGCAGGAGCTGAGGAGAAGCACAGGTAGTGATTGGCAGCCCGGATTCTGCTCTTTGCCTTCTCGTGGCTTGGAAGTCCAACAGGAAGGGAAGGGGAGGCAGTGGCTGGCCTGAAAATGGAGCCAGAGCCGCGCCACCACTACAGCCTTCCTCCTCCCCCCAGCGCCGCTGTCGCCCACCATGGCCACTAAGGTGAGGAGACCACCCTGGCTGGTCCTCACCTCTGGTCTTTCCCCGGCTTGGCTCGTCTGGCAGCAGGCATGGCGGGGGTCAGGCGGGGGTGCTGCACGGCCTGCGGTTGGGCCCATTGTATGCTGCTGTGGCCACAAAGAGGCTTGCCGCTGATGATTCCTTCCTGGGGTGGTGGGGCTGTGCACAAGGATCACTGTGAGCTGACTCAGGCATATGGGGCAGCATTTGCTGGCTGGGTGGCCACCTGCCCCACCCTCTGCTCCTTCCCCGGCTTGGCTCTTTGCACCTCCACCATTTTTATTGAGCTCCCCCCCAAAAAACCCAGACCCCAATGAACACCCGTTGTTTCAGCCAAAATGGAGTTTGCCTGTCACTCCCTCGCAGACCAACTCCAGCCCTGTTGCTATCCCAGCCCCTTATCTTTGGTGTGCCTTCATAGCTGCTCCGCTGGGCCATTTCGGCTCTGGTGCCAGGAAATGGCTGACATTGCCTCGCTTCATCCCTTTGGCGGGGCAGCCCGGCTCTGGCACTCCACCATTCGGCATACACGAGCAGCTTTTGGAGGAGGCTTTCCTGAAGCCTGGGGAGGCCAAAAATGGCCCTCCCCCGAAGGCCAAAAATCAGCTGGCCAGCGTGCGCATGTGCGCTGGAGCTAATATAGGGCAATGCTTCGCATGCCCTTGGATATGGCTCTGCGTGCCAGTTGTGGCATGCATGCCATAAGTTCGCCATCATGGTACTATCATCTCTCTCTCTCTCTCTCTCTCTCTCTCTCTCTCTCTCTCTCTCTCTCTCTCTCTCTCTCTCTCTCTCTCTCTCTCTCTCTTTCTCTCTGAATGCAGTTTGATTATGAAGTGGCTCTGGTTCTGTCAGGAGAAACCTAAGTGCAGAGAAAATGAATGATTTAAATAAACGTTATACAAGAGGAATGAATGGTTGAAGGGTGAATATGGAATGAATGAAAAATTAAGTGACCAATACAAAGTATATTGTGATGGTTCGGTTATATAAAGAGAATGAATGAGAATCAGCAAAACTACAAAATTAATATATGAAAAAAGGGGAAAACTTGTGGCTGGGTGGATTTGATGAGATTCTCAAAGAGAGGTGAGAAGTTTACAGAATAAAAAGCAGTGTATGGATGTGATGCAAGCAACATTACAAAAGTATAAAGAGGTACGGTTTGTGTTGTTGATGTCAGCTACATTTAACTATTATTTCCTTTTCTTCAATTGTTTTTTCTTATTGTGTTTTATTTCTTTTCTGCATTTTGTACAATGCTGATCACCATTAAAGGAATAACATAATTGGTTGGTATGCATATCTGTATCTATTTATTTAAAATCCATCCTAACATATATTAAATCAAGACAAACATTTAAATCAAACTAATTAAAACTCTAAATAGCATTCTGTCACCCAATCATATATTAATAAGTTCTCTTCTACAGATTCGTGTACCTTTTTTCTTACTTTTTCTTTATCACTGATTTCTTCTATTGATAATGATTCTTTTTTAAAAAGGGGGGGAACCTCCTTCATTTTGGGGGCGAATAAAGAAGCAGATTCTTAAAGAAACTCAAGAATTTGGTTTGACAGTTATGGTTGTTGTTGGGTTTTTTTGCAATCAATTGAAGCATTTTGGATGAGTTGGTTTTTGGAAAGAAATATGAATTAAATCCATGCCAACGCTTAGTGGGCATTTCCAATAGATTTAATTAGATATGTAAGAACCAAGAAAAGAGCTGCAATGACACAGAGAGGAAAATGCCAGGTTCCCAGCCAAAATGACTATATGACAACCAAATTATCACTGCGGCCAGAACATTACGAAGTCATCCTGGTACTTCTGATGCTGGCAAATGGACAGTTTACCACATAGCGGCCATTTATTTCCCTGGAATAAATAGAAATACTGCTTAGCTAAAGGCATTTAATGGAGACGTCTCCTCTTCTGAGGCCTCCTGGTAATTGCTGGTGAAATATTTAAGAACAGTTTGAGGAAATATAATTTCTCTTCATGATTAAACCACTTGCTACCCATTTTAAGGGGTTTCCAATTTCATTACCGTCGTTAATAATAATTGCACATCCTCTCCAGCAATTTCATCAGTAGGCTGTCTCTAAGGCTACAGTTTTGTTACTACTTTTCACCTAGTCAGAACTGATCAAACCTGGTACCCATTTCTTAATGTCAGGAAAAGGACTTTCTTTCCAGTTATAAAGAATTAGCTGCCTTGTCTTACCACAGATTCAATTGAGCCAAAGCTCTTCATGAGAGGATAAATTCTACATTTTAGGAATATGACTGAACATCACCTTAAAATGCATAAGTATAGGTAGTCATCAACTTACAACAGTCCATTTAGTAACCGTTTGAAGATACAGCAGCACTGAAAAAAGTGACTGATGACCATTTTTCACACTTATGGGCGCTGTAGCATCCCCATGGTCATGTGATCAAAATTCAGATGCTTGGCAACTGACTCATACTCATGAAAATTGTGGTGCCCCAGGGTCATGTGATCACTTTTTGTGACCTTCTGACAAGCAAAGTCAATGGGGAAGCTAGATTCACTTAACAACCGTGCTACAAAATTAATTTCAGTGATTCACTTAACAACTATGGCAAGAAAGATCGCAAAGTGGGGCAAAATGCACTTAACAAACATCACACTTAGCAGCAACAATGTTGGGCTTAATTGTCTTCAAGGGCTACCCGTACAATATTGTTACGTACTGACGTACGGAGCATGGATTTGCATAGCCACCGCTGATTGGCTAATCTAGCGGCGGGAGAAATAAATTGCTGTCAATGGCTAGCAGGCTTCAGGGAAGCCCTTAAAAAGCGGATTCCCTGCAGCCTGCCGGCAGTCCGTATTAGTTCTAGCTAATAGACAATAAAGGTGCTGAGCTGTTCCTGTGCCTCGCCTCTTCATTTACGCGCGAATCTAACAATATTTCTTCCCCAAATTCTATTAACTTGGTGGAAGAACCAAGCTTGAGGAAAAAGAGCTGGTAGCATGATCTTCTAGTTAGGTTTTGACTAGGCCAAGTTTGCAAATCAATATTCCTGATCTGCATTTTCCTAATAAAGAATATTCCCAATGAATTCATTCATCCCTCAAGTCATTATTTAAAGAAAGACAGTGCTTGAGAATGGCTAATATTTTGCTGTGGAAAAGCAATGATGTTGAGCAGCATTTCTGGAAGGTGCATAATCTGGATCATCTTTCTGTCAGCTAACCTGCTCAATATCATTAGTTTCCCATTACCAGACACATCTAAACCCCAATGATCTATTTCAGTGTTGCTAATTTCCAGGCTAGTGTATGAAGAATTGCAGCCTTAAATGCTGAAAAGGAGAGAGAAAAATTTAGGCGAATCTGAATGATCCCAGTTATTATATATTAAGTCTTGAAAGTGTCTTACTTTTGATACACACACACACACAAAAATGCACCACCAATTTGTAGAGAAATATTGTAGAAAATTACTGACAGCAAGAGGGCCAAGAATCATTAACAATCTGGTGCTTATTTCTGAACAGGTGTACAATTTCATTATCAAAGCCAACGGGCAGCATTGCTGCCAGTTTCAGAAAAGCGAAATGTTTGAGAGCTTGAGCCAGTGAATCAGTTTCTGCTTTTTAAGCCAAACAATTTAAACCAATCAAGAAAAGTCTATAATTCTGTTGAAAATATTGTGGGCAAGGCAGGTTGCCAGTACTTTCCCATGCATAAGTTATTTTTTTAAAAAAAAAATTCCAATAAGGATTCGGTAGACTGGTTTATTTTTAAAATATAAATTATACTTTACATAAAATATATTTAAGCTTAAAATATAAGTTAATTTCTAAATAAATGTTAAAAGGAGCAGTAAATTGGATAATATTGTGTATTTGCCTTTGTGTAACCTCTAAGAAGATGCAAAATTCGGGTCACCTGATCTAATTGTAATGTTTCCCACTTCTTAACTTTAACTTCTGCTGGGGTAAAATGATAGAAGGCCATCATTCTGTATTGTATCAAAGAAGCCTACGTGGATAAATTTGTGAAGGAAATAGGAATGAAGCTCCTCTCATGGGATATTTGAGTAAGCAGGTTACCAGGCTAACCTCATCATAAAAAACAATTGAATTTGCCATGGAGGAAATTGCTTTCAGTATTGAAGCTTGACCATAATATATTTAAAAAATCTATTTTCAAAATGAGTTTGGTCTTTTATTTTTCCTTTGGAATCAATGCACTTTCCTTACTCCTTAATATTTCATAACACATCTCAAAGGGTCAAGAAACAATACAAACCGCTGCTTTGTAAGAATGCTTTCTTAATGCACTTTGGAAGACGTCTAAACAGCAGGCAGGGCAATCCAGGGGTGGGTTCCACTTACCTTCGCCACCGGTTCGCGCGCACTCGCGGCCCCTTGTGCGATTTCGCTTCCGCACATGCTCAGAAGCAGGAATTAGCCCAAAACACAGCTGAGGAGCTCATCAGCTGTGCTTCGGGCGAAGAAATAAAGGTCAGAATTCACCCGTGGGAGGGTGGGAGGGGCCTTTTTCAAACCACGGAAGGGGAAAAATTTGCACAAAATCTCCAAAAAAGATGGCAACACTCACAGAACGGCACCAACAGTGACATCACCAGAGGGTTGGTACCGGTTCTGGTGATCCGGTCCAAACCGGGAGGAACCCACTCCTGGGACAATCCAATTGGAGAATTCTTATTTGGATCCTCTAACATACAATGCCCTGCTGATGACAAACTGACCAAACAAAACCTTGAGATAGAAAAACACTGGCTGTCCTTCTGGTGGTGGTTCTGCCTAGAACAGTAGCTTTAATGGCATGAAATATGATGAAATATGTTTAGAGATGAAAGCCACTTTGGTGTACTGATTAGGGCATCAGGCTAAAAACCAGAAGATTGTGAGTTCTAGTCCCACCATAGGAACAAAACCAGTTAGATGACCTTGGCCAGTCATTCTCTGTCAGACCTAGGAAGCAGATAATGGCAAATCAGTTCTGAATTCTTGCCAAGAAAACTGAAGGAACTTGTCCAGGAAATTTATCAGGAGTTAACACTGACCTGCAGGGACCAAAAATGTTTAGAAAAGCTTGAACATTAGTCTATATTTTTCAAGCAGAAAAGATAAAATATTCTATCTCTAGCCCAGTGGAATAATCATACAATCTCTTCTAACTTTGTGACATGACTTATGCAAATATTTTTTAAAAATAAAATCAATATTCTTTAACAAGTAAGAAATATTTTCGTATACAGAAATCATTAACATTAATTAATAATTGGTATTAATAATGATTCAGTGATGGCAGCCAAGATGGTTCCTATAACAATAACCAGTGTGGTGCAGTTTGATATATCAATGTTTTTTGAGTGATGGCCAATATTTTACAGCTTTTTTTTTTTTGCAATGTCTTGCACAAAGTCACATCCCAAGCTAATATAAACAATGTGTATTTTCTGAAACCAGTGCAAAGGCCTTTGTATCGAAAAAAAATTATTGACCAAGTAAGATCTTGTAGCCAGTTAAGAGGGCACATAAAGTCTTGAGCTTATGTGCATAGCCCTTTTTCCTCATCCAAAGCTATTATCTGTTGTTAGGTTGCCTGTTGCAAAATTGTAGCAGCCTCTTTGGGGTATGGGGTTCTGCTCTAGTAACTAATATTTTGCAAGTAGTCTGAACATTCTACATGTTTTATGAACTGCAACCCATTTTCTCCATTTAGAAAGCTGTTTTCAAAATATGTATCTTTGCAGGCCTCATCAGTGGTGGGTTCATACTAGTGCTGTTGTTCCGGTAGTGGCCCGCCGATTGCATAATTTGCGCGTGACAGCTCCGGTGCCGTCTTCGCCGGTCGATCACGTGGTGCCATCTTCTTTTCTGAATTTTTGGCCTTTTTTTTGGTTCCTGCACATGTGCGGAAGGAAAATCGCGTGAGGGGACGTGCGCGGCCATGAGATTTCAGCGATTTTTTGGTTTCGTGCATGCGTGGAAGCAAAAAATTGCCAAAAATCACACCGCGTGCACGTCCCCTCACAAGATTTTGTTGATTTTTTGTTTCCTGGGAATGCGCGGAAGCAAAATCACACAAGGGGATGCGTGCTCATAGCGAGCGTGCGTGTGCAAGAAACATGATGATGCGCGCGCAGCGCACCGGTAGGCAGGTAAGAGGAACCCACCTCTGGGCCATGTGTCTTAATGTTGAAATTTGTTTAGTCTACTGTTTAACTGGAGTGAAAATACAAATCAAAACACCTGGATCAGGACTAGGTTCCACTTACCTTCCCTACCAGTTCGTATCACGTCAGAAGTGCGGAAGTGCTCACTTTGCTCACACGCATGCCAATGTCATGTCGGGGAAATGACCCTCTGCGCATCCGCAGAAGCCTTTGCGCATGTACAGAGGGCTGTTTGCCAGCCGCTTTCAAGGAGCAGTGACCAGAGGACCGGTTCAGGGATGTGGTCAGCCGGCCATTGCTGCCAGTTCGGCGAGCAGGGACAAATTTCTGCCACCATTTCTGGTGAACCGGTCTGAACTACCACTGACCTGGATATCTTGTCCATTGAAATAGTGTGCCATGTGTTTTGTTTATAATGAGGAATGCAAATGTGTAGGTAGCATACTGTATAAACACTCAACTAACAATGGACAGAGTCCAACACCTTCTTGATTCTCTCACTATAACCAACAGAACTTTAACATTCTTCTCTAGGGCAGAATTGTATCTATTGAAATTATTATTGATGCAGCAGTAATACAAAATGAGTATTGAATGTACTTGGATGTCCTTTGGGAAGCTATAAAGAGTCATACTGCATAGAACCCAGAATACATGCTGTTTTTATATTTGGTGATGGTATATGGCCGCAGTAGAGAACCTTTCCAGAACATCTCTTAGATGGAGAGGCATTTATCTATGGACAAAGTTAATATGAGGTTGGAAGTCCTAGTGGGCAAGACTATGTCAGTCAGAGTAAACAAAGACAACAGTGGTGATTGAGCCATGCAGGAAAAAATGTGATTGAACACATTGTATCCTGAATACATCCCACAGGCTTAGAATTATACAATTCTGTCAAACAAATAATAACTTAAAAACTCAACTTTATCTTAGTTTCTTGATATAAAATAAAATAAAAATCTTGAAACATGAAGCAAGGGGAATGCAATCTTTACAGACATCTTCAAAATGTCTTCTGTTTTATATGCATTTTCTCATGTTCTTGTTCTTGCTGGTATTGCATTAATATAAAATATCCTACTTCAATAGTTGTTTCCAAACTTCTTGTTGTTAGACTCATTTTCAAAATAATTATCTCCCCATTTAAAAATCACTGCAGAAGGTAAACATCTTATTTGATGTTTCCTCTTTCTGAGCAAAATATGTATACCATTTCATAAGTTTTGTGAGGAATCACATTTGGGTTCAAGCAGATACTTATATTTCTTTCATTCAGTGCTTTTGAATCAGTGTTTTTCTCCTGGGGACTACCCAAACAGTTCTCTGCTGTTTTCTTGGCAAGAATTTGGAAGTAGTTTGCCATTGTGGCTGCATAATCTCTGTTGAGTTGCCAAGCTTACAAAGGAAGGATGTCATATATGTAAATCATCATCCCATGTCTCTGCCACCATTTATTAATTCTATCCAGCTGCTAAGCAGTATGCAAACATTATTTATAATTAGCTCTGCACCCTGAGTGACTACTGATAATATATATTTAATATGCTAACAAGAGATGAACTGTTGGTTTACTTGTAAGTATAATCTCCTATCATGTTATGTCACCGTTTAGAACTTTTAGCAAAGCATATACAGCATAACATTTCCATTGTCACAATCGAGCAACATAGAGCAGATTCAACTCTGCAGATCATCATCTTTATTTAATGACCCCATAATCCCTTGCGGGGTGGAGTCTGGGCAACTGAATGGAGCTAGCAGAGTGTTTTAATGGCCGGATGCCCTTCCTGTCACCAATGCGGAGTTTTGTTCAGCAGATATATTCTCAGTGCGCCCAGAGAGAGAAATATTTGCCTCTACCTAGGATCGAACTCACAGCCTCCTGATTGTGAGGCGAGAGCTCCACCTCTAGGCCACTGCACCACTCCTAGATTCAACTCTGCAGATGTGGTGGTCAAAATGGCACATTTCCATTGAAAAATTGAAAAAGAAAGATTTGCTCTCATTGTACAAAAACATGTCTAATATAATATTTCAATAGGACCTAATTCAAATGGGAACCCAAATATGCATTTATGTTTATGATAGTTGCTTGAACTCAAAAATATTAATTTCAAAGTCAGCATTGTTACGATTAAACTGCAGATGCCAGTCAACTAAGAAAAGGCAAAATCAAGCAATTAATGCTTTCACAGCCAGCACAATGGCCTGAGTTTGTGCTGAAACATCAGTAACACTCAACATAGCCTAACAAACAAGAAGAAAGTAAATCCGAAACGCAAGCTGTCATATTTCTCTTACCATTCTCCAATTCCTGTAGAATGTGTTATTTCAATCAACAATTGCTGAACTACTCTCAAAGAAGTTTCAGCAATTGCTGTATTGTTCACTAGTGATTAACAGCCATCTGATGACTGCTTTGCTAGGGCCAGCATTTTTAAAATCACACTCTTGCTTTGAAATATACAAGACTGTTATAAAGCAGCAAACTTTATAATGGTGTATAATTTCCGAGATATTGTCAATACGTGAAATAAGATGCACCTGAATGCACTGGAAAGCAATCCAATCATTTCTGCCTGCCCCATAAATGCTGGCAGTGTGGGTGTAGTCCAGGTCCCCTCTATTAAAGGTTGTCATCTTGAGGAGTCCAGGAAGCATGTTTTCTCTGTCACTGGAATGGTTTGGGAAATTACCTTGGGAAACAGGAGGAAGAGTTGCATGCTAGACCACCATCACGCACAATGTATCTCAGTCCATAGAAGGAAAAGGGATGTGGGAAGGGTCTTAGAAGGGTCGCTCCCTACTTTTCAGGAAGGTAAAAAAGGGAGACACACTTTCAGACTTTCCTGATTCTGCTACGGTAATTTTACAGTAAAGGTAGTATTACACTGGTTTATGCTTCTTGTCTGGAGTTGCAGTCCCCACCCTCTGTGAGCTGTATATTCCCCATAAATCGTGCACCCTCTCTCCTAGGGTTCCAGAAAGCCCTTAAAATCTGGCTTTGGTCCCAGACCTGAGGTTAATGTCCTATTGTGTTTTGGAGGTTTTGTTTGATTTGTGTTGTTTTTTAAAAAAATATTTTAGTTTGGGCTGTCTGCGTGGCTTTATCTGATATCTGTTTTTATGAATTTTTGGTTTCGTATGCCACCCAGAGTCCATTAAAGTTGGGCAGCTATAAAATTTTTGTTGTTGTTATTTATGAACAATGAATGATAAATTAAGAAAAAGCAAACCCCAAAGGAAGGCCCCAGTGACTTCTTTTTGATTAAAATGAGTCCTACAGGAGTTGGGCGGCATATAAAAATAAATAAATAAAAGGCCATGCCATTTGGGCCTGATGGATTAAGGTTAAATCTTGCAAACCATTCATACATGTTTAGTTTTAGATTGGAAATATGATCCACAAGCTAGCACATTTTCTTTTCATGTGCAAGCGTATGACTAGAATTCCTTATTTATTTATTTATTTATTTGTTTGTTTGTTTGTTTGTTTGTTTGTTTGTTTATTTATTTATTTGTCAAACATGTACAATATAGTAGTTGTTTGTATAAACATAACATAAGTAAAAAAGTACTAATAAAAGAGGACAATAGGACAGTAGGACAGGGACGGTAGACACAGTACAGACCTCTTAGGAATGGGGTGAGGTTGACTGTAGACAGTCTAAGGTTAAAGTTTTGGGGGTTTGGGGAAGAAACCACAGAGTCAGGTAGTGCATTCCAGGCATTGATCACTCTGTTGCTGAAGTCGTATTTTCTGCAGTCGAGTTTGGAGCGGTTTACATTAAGTTTGTATCTATTACGTGCTCGTGTATTGTTGCAGTTGAAGCTGAAGTAATCATTGACAGGTTTTAGCTACAGCTGTACTTGAGCTGTACTGTAGTAGATACTTAAAGAAGCTAAGATGCAGAAAAAACAAAATCAACCCTCCTATGTAAAATACATAATAAATTGCTTTTAAAAAAAGAAATGTATTTAGAGGAGAGGTAAGCAATCTGATGGCCTATAGATGTTTTGGGTCTCATATTCCCAAATCCGTTTCACTGGCCATGCTGATAGCTCACCTAGCTCTGATGTAACCCAGTAACTAAGGACAATAGGTTTTTTTTTGAGTTAATAAGTTGATGTATAATAATATTATGTCACTATGATGAAGTTTAAAAGTTTTTCTATTTAATATTTAGTTTTTATCTATGTAATACTTACTTAAGTTTTATTTAATTTTGAGATCATTACTACTATTAATATTTTTTAAAGATTTAGAATTTTTTTGGAAGTATATTTATGTAATATTCATTTAAGTTTTATTTAACTCTGAGTAGATGCTGTCTAGGGTAGATGATTGAAAGGAGGAGGAAGAAATTGTTCTTTTTTCTTTGCATATTTGAGATCATTACTACTATTAATATTTTTTTAAGATTTAGAATTTTCTGGAAGTAAATAATTTGATGTATGGTAATATTATGCTATTAATATCATGATGAAGTTTAGGATCTTTGTAATTTATATTTAGTTATTATTTATGTAATATTCATTTAAGTTTTATTTAATTCTGAGTAGATGCTGTCTAGGGTAGATGATTGAAAGGAAGAGGAAGAAATTGTTCTTTTTTCTTTGCATATTTGAGATCATTACTACTATTAATATTTTTTTAAGATTTAGAATTTTCTGGAAGTAAATAATTTGATGTATGGTAATATTATGCTATTAATATCATGATGAAGTTTAGGATCTTTGTAATTTATATTTAGTTATTATTTATGTAATATTCATTTAAGTGTTATTTAATTCTGAGTAGATGCTGTCTAGGGTAGATGATTGAAAGGAGGAGGAAGAAATTGTTCTTTCTTTTTTGTATATTTTTCTTCTTTATTTTATCTTTGTTTTTCCTGTATTTTTTTGTATCTCTATTTTTTTCTTATTTTTTCTTATTACTTTATATACAGATGATTTAAAAGATAGAGGTTTAATGATGTAATTTATCAATGTACAATTTGGAGTTGAGGGTTTTTTGTTGTTTTTTTTCTTTCTTTTTTCTTTTTTCTTTTTTTTTTAAAAAGTTTTCTTTTCTTAACTTAATTTAAATTTATTTTATTGATATTATGTCCTGTATTCTCTCTGGGAAGTCCGGGGGGGGAGGGGGGGAGGGAAGGGGATGGGTGAGGGGGGAGAAAAATAAAAAAATGTTTGTACTCTGTACTAATAAAACTTTTTCAATTAAAAAAAAGAGGAAACAAGACTTTATAGTCCTAGAAAGCAGGAATATGCATCATTATAGGCTGCTATTGTCATTGTAAACTTTGAAAGAGCCATTCAAGTATGACTGCAAATTGAAAGCTATTTTCAGCCCTATCTGTAGGTCATAGTTGTGCATAAGGATAGACTATAATAGCTTGGGTAGAGATATCCCTGACTTCTTTTCAATCTTTGAACAAAGAAGTTTCAGTTGTCAGAAGTCAAGTGAGTTATTCCAACATATTTTCCTTTTCAAGTTTATCAGGGAAATATTGAAGATACACATGAGCAAGTCAACACTTGACTTTAGGTTTCAGACTATGGCTGTAGTCCTAAAAATCTGAAATAGTCCACCAATAAAAATATCTTACAATAAAACAAATGTTGGAAATCCATTCACACTCTTGAAAAACACCAATTCTGTCATAAAACCTCAAAGCAATAATCCTCTGGACTTATCCTATATTGGTATTTTATGATTAGGACAACCCTGGGACTGAAAACTTAATCCTTCAATTGAACTATACAGAATTTGAAAAATATTGTGGAAACAGAAACAAAAAAGAGACTATGTGGGTAAGAAACATCTTTTGAAAGCAACATCATTGTAAAGGTAAGAGAAAGGTTTCCCCTGTCCAGTCGTATCCAACTCTAGGGGGTGTTGCTCATCTCCGTTTCCTAGCCGAGGGAGCCAGCATTGTCTGCAGATGCTTCTGGCCGGCATGATTATATGCTGAGGCACATGGAATGTTTTACCTTCCCACCAAAATGATACTTATTTATCTTCTTGCATTTGCCCGCTTTTGAACTGCTAGGTTGGCAGGGAAAATGAGGATAAGATGGGAAGGGTAAAGTCACTTAATTACTGATTTTGAACCTTAGTAGTTCTCCATAGTAGGCGGAGCTAGCCTCCAAGAATGGGATGATCCAATCCATCAGCCAATCAGGACTGAGTCTGACTCTATAAAAACTGTCCTCCTGATGAGCACCCCCTCTTGAGACGAAGGACGAAGTCAGACCCATAGTGTAATAAGCCAACCAAACTTTATTAAACAGCAGGTAACCATTTAACACAACCTCATGAATTAGAAACCAACAGGGAGGGACTTGGAGGCTAGTTCCGCCCTACAAGAAGGGGCGTTCAGGTAAGTAACAACGCCCTTTTTGCCCAATCTGGTGCTGTATATATGTTGAAATTTAACCACTATCTTTTCCATTCAATATGGACAGAATGTTCTGTACATTAAGATATACATTAAGATAACCCAGCTGCTGTGGCCTACAGGTGGAGCTCTTGCCTCACAATCAGGAGGTTGTGAGTTCGATCCTAGGTAGAGGCAGATGTAGGGTCTCCTGCTTGGGCAGGGGGTTTGACTAGATGACCTGCAAGGTCCCTTCCAACTCTGTTAATCTGTTAATATTTGGCAAAGCATTGTCTGAAGCATTAATTGATATTTTCCATGGCTGCAGTTCTTTTCTCATACAAGTCTGCCTTCCTAGTCTTTCTTCTTATATAAGCAAAGCTGACAGGTATTATGAGACTTAATAAATAAACTATAAATAAACTTTTATTTATAAAATATAGACTTCATAAATAGGTGAAATGCTCTTACCATCAAAGTAGCTGCCCAAGCAGGATTCTATGTACTTCTCAACCATGCTGTTATGGGATGATTCTAAGGAATCACATCCTTCCCTTTCGTATATTCTTTCTTTTCCTTTCTTTCTTTTTTCCCGTATTCTCTCCTATTCTTCAACATTGCTTCTTCCTTCTTGAGTTCTATTCTCCCTTTGCCAACTGCTGGCATGTGTTCAGTACTCAGTGAACCCATCCAATATCTGAACTTGGTTCTTCCATTCGTTGTTCTCTTGTACCATTTCACTCATCAGTCAAGGGCTAGAATGCTGACATGGCAACCCCTAATTTTGCTCATCACAACCCTTACCTGGCCTTTTTACTGAGGTTTTTTTTTTCACAAATAGGCAATTTGGGCCACTCTTTCCACTTCTTCTGGAATCACAGTTGCAAATTTGCTCCAGATAACCCTACAAAACTCTGCTCAGCAATTTTCATTGAACCTGCAAGTGACTCGGAAGTGAAATGCGCCATTATGTGGTGATTCTCCTTTCCTTGCAGCCAGTTTCACTCACTGTTAATAATGGGAGAGAGAAAGCCCACAGCCCTTCACTTGTGGGGTCCTGCAGAGCTCCATGCTCTTTCACCTTTTGTTTAACACCTCATGAAAATGGTTGGCTATCAGTTTAGGGTCAGTATCATCAATTTGTCTTGAAGTCTTCTCTCAGTGTCTGGATGTTGTGTGGATCTGAATGGGAAGAACAGAGTAAGACTAACAAGACTGAGTGGTTGCAGATGGTTGGGGGCCTCTGGGTCTGGGGATTTTCAGACTTTAATCCTGAATGGGGTTGTACCTCCTTGTTCAAGATTGGTGTGCAATCTGGTGATTATCTTGGACTCATATTATCTACTCAACGAGCAGGTGGTAACTGTAGCCAAGAAGGCTTTTGCACAGGTAGTATAATGGGCAGTGAGAATAACTTTGAGGAACAGGAGGAAGAAACCCAGACAAGGCAGCAACCAGAGAAGAAAAATGTAAGTCCAAAGCAGGAATGGAACGTGAGAAAGCATCTCCCTAGTTCTCTTTAGGATGAAGGCACAGAGGGTAGTCACATTCAGGGTTGCAAGATTCTGTTACTGTACTCCTATAATTAAACTTGTTTTCTGTATTCATAACTTTGGTGTTCAAGTCTGGTCTACCTTGAAGGGTGACATCAATTAAGCAATATCTTTTTGCAAGACCAATAGACATGCCTTCTCTATCATGGCACCTGTCCTCTGGAAAGATATCTACCAGAGATCTACTGTAGATGGTTTGAACTCTGCTAACATTCAGGATGCTATTAACAACCTGGATATTGTTCTAGGTTTGGGACAGGATTATGTTGAAACCAGTAGTGGGTTCTAAATGCTTTTGCTACTGGTTCACACACACGCTTGCGTGTGCGCACGATGCTTCTGCGCATGTGCAGAAGCATCCCGGCCAGGTGGGCGGAGCCTCCTCCTGCTGATGCTACCAGTTCGGAGAACTGGACCAAACCCGGAGCAACCCACCACTGGTTGAAACCTGTTGGATGTTTTTGGTTTAGAAATTAGTTTGCTCATGATTTTTCTCTATTTTTTATATTTTTCCTACTTTTTTTCCTACACCTCTCAGAGAGACTGGGTGTCAGATGGCCTCCAAATTAAATAATAAAAAGAAATAAAAATGTCCCCCATCACAACATATTATTTGAATATATTATTTTGATGATAAGATACAGGGTGTATCAAAAGTTAGGCTTCATAAAAACATATTGTGTAAATTAAATAAGTTAAATGTTTGAATTGGTTGCTATTTTCTTCTAAGTATTTCCTTACTTTTTGATGCATGACTTTTAAATAGCAATAGCAATAGCATGTAGATTGATATACTGCTTCATAGTGTTTTACAACCCTCTCTAAGTGATTTACAGAGTCAGCATATTGCCCTCAACAATCTGGGTCTTTTACTGACCTTGGAAGAATGGAAGGCTGAGTCAACCTTGAGCTGGTCAGAATCAACCTGCTGGCAGTCGGCAGAATTAGCCTGCATTACTGCATTCCAACTACTGTGCCACCATGGTTAAATATTCCTAAGTAGAGTAACATTTTGTCTAATTCTAATGTTATGTCTCTTTTAGATCATCTATTGGCATAGGGGGCTTGATTTTTTGTACACTCTATATAGCAGTTCAGCGCCCAGAGCAGAAGAGCATAGTTCATGGGTGGGCAACTATGGTCCCTTTATCACCTGTGGCTTTCAACACCAAGATGGCTGGCTCAGGAACTCTATGGTTGCCCACTCCTGTCATAGTTCAATTCGTAGTAGCAGAAACTGGCCATCAGATGTTGCTCCCTTATTCCTGGTTCCGTCCCAACATCATAGTTTCGTATTATCTTACTCTTACTGTTTGGATTTAATGTGACTATAAACTGAAGCTAAGTTAGAGATGTTGAATCTTGTTGAATGAATCTCACAATAATTTACCAATGTAGTTTGCTGAAAGTATGCTATGGTTGACCGGAGGGAGCAGGAAGGGAGGAAAGGAGTTCTAATGCATTTTCTCTCTCTCTCTCTTTTTGCCATTGTAAGTGATAATAATGGTTTAGGTCAATCAGTAGGAGTCTCACTATATATTATACCAATCATGTTAAAAAATACTATTCCTCCTTCTCCCAGGAAATTATACCATTTATGGTTGTTCTAACAGTGTGAGCATGTTAATCATAAGGAACGGTAATTTCCAAAGGAACTGAAAAAAAAATAAAAGAAAAGGTGTGCACTTTTTATCCTATAAAGCATTTCTAGATGAGAAGCATTAGAAGCTAATTCACTGAGAGGCTATAAAGTAAAAGCATTTTTACAAATGGCCTTTTATGGCCACATGAAAAGACAGAGATAGATTTGCAAAGACTCAGCTGAAGTTATGTGACAACCACTCATCTTCAGGTTCTGAGGTAAACAATATTCTAATTATAGGAAATAGCTGGGCAGAAAATGAGATTAAGGAAAAAAAATACATTTTGAAGCATCTTTATTTTTAGCAGTGGGGATGTAGCTGGCTCAAATTCAATAACAGTAATTATGATATGTGAATTGGCACTTAAGAAAGTAGCAGAGATTGGTCAGACTGCACTAACAGCAACACTGGGGATCCCACACCATCCTTCAATAGAACAATAGGGTAAAAGCTTTATATGAAAAAGTTTTTTAACCATTGACGCTCATTCTTACTTCCATATTCATGGCATGGAAAGTATGACCTGAAGTGTTCACTTAATGTAGGTAAAAGTACCATAATAAATGCTTTTCAATGGTTTTCCAGTTTCAGAACTTAATTTGATGGACTGTGTTTTCTTCTTCTCTCCCTTTCATATGGATCTAGCTACAGGGGCAGTAACCCAGTTTGAATCTGTCATGTGGTGTCAAATCTCAAGGAAAGTAATTGTGATGGCAGTCAAGACTTATGAACAACTTAGAGGTGCTCCTGACTCACAATTTCTGTTCAAAGAGAAGAAGGCAGCAGTAACCAGGAGGGACTTTTTACAGGTACATTTCGTGCATCAGTTGTGTCCTCTCCTCAACTGGGAGATCCTGTAGACACAGTCACTGTTGTCTGGTCTGGTCATGTCAGTAATGGACTACTGCAATACACTCTACATGGGACTGTCCTTGAAGACCATCTGGAAGTTATAACTAATTGAAAATGCAGCAGTGTGAGTAGTAATGGATATGTATCATTGTCCTCAGATATAATTGCTGCTAAGCAAGCATGCTATGCCAGTTGGCTTTCAAATGAAATGCAATGTGCTGGTTGTTACTTTTAAAATCATTCATTGCAGAAAGCTATCAGGATGACCCCCTCTCTCCCATTGTTTCTGCCTACCTGGTATATTTAGGAGAGTTGGAGTGATCTAGGCCCCTTCTATTAAATATTGTTAACTTGTGGAAGTGGGAAAGTGTGCCTTCTCTCTCATGGCCCCTATTCTCTGAAACTGCATCCCCCAAAGTTATGGGTGGCAGCTGATTTCCTGGGTTCCTAAAAGTCCTTAAACAGCTTTGGTCCCAGTCTTGGGGTTAATATGTTTGTTGTGTGTGGTTTTTATTGGCTGTTTTTACTCCAGTCTATGTTGTTTTGCTTATGTTTTTAATTATTTTATCTTGTGTTGGATTTTCTGAGCTTCTCTAGAGTCTGTTGGAATAAACAGTTCTAATAAATTAATTGAAAC
Organism: Diadophis punctatus similis; assembly: GCA_023053685.1. Classification (NCBI taxonomy): domain Eukaryota; kingdom Metazoa; phylum Chordata; class Lepidosauria; order Squamata; family Dipsadidae; genus Diadophis; species Diadophis punctatus. The sequence continues at coordinate 148,056,705 of JALIGW010000003.1, forward strand.
AAATAAAATAATTTAAATAATGATTGAATTATGCAAGATCACCTAATGAGTTTTCTAATCCATTTCAGAAATTGCTTGTTAACTGTTAGCTATAGGAGCTTTTGGATCCACGTGTTTTACAGAACTGAGAGAGTTTCCTTCAATCCTTAATGGAAGAAGTTTTAAGTACAAGTTTAAGAACTTTTTTTGGAGGAATAGGGTGATTAAAACTTTGATTTTAGAAAGTTACAGACTGACTACAAGCCCAAATAAAAAGAGTAAAGCTATTCAACTGATATGCATCCAGGGTCCCCATATCTCTGCTATTATGGAAAATAGTTTATTGAATAATGTGAGGATATCTGTGAAGACAAGGATCTGGAAATTGACACCATGTGTTTCAATCTTGTTACATATTGCTTTTAATATTTATTTTTTTTACAAAAAAGTATACATTCCTTACAGAATAACTACTTTCCCATTCTAAATGAGCTAACATGCAATAAATCCTAAAAACACAGAGATAGTTATCCTCCTTCTTTGACAGCAAAGGTTTCACTGTTGTATTTTGGTACTTTATTTCCCCTTTTTGTTGGATTTGCCATTTCATGCACATTAACCATAGTGGCTGGCTAGCTTTTTCCTGAGAGAAAGATTAATTTAGGAGCCCTTTAGACCTTTCATCTCATTTGAATGAACAACAGAGGATGGCGCCTCAAGCAATGGAAGAGATGAAGGAGAAATACCCATAGTCTCAAAGCCAACTGAGAAAAGGATAGCTTTGGTTCCAATTTATGGATCCAATTTATGGATATGGATTTAAAGAAGTGGGAATAGAATTCAAGACATTGCTACTTTATTTCTGTACTGAAACACTTCTAGAAAGAGAGTAAATAGAAGCACCACTATAAAAGATAGGATCCACATCCCATTTCTTCAAGACAATATTGTTATTTGATTTAGTTTCATTTTCCTCACCATATACTAATAGCAATAGCAATAGCACTTAGACTTATATACCACTTCACAGTGATTTACAGCTTTCTCTAAGCGGTTTTTAGAGTCAGCATATTGCCCCCATCAATCTGGGTCCTCATTATACCCACCTCGGAAGGATGGAAGGCTGAGTCAACCTTGAGCCTGGTGAGATTTGAACTGCCGAACCACAGCCAGCAGTCAGCAGAAGTAGCTTGCAGTACTACACTCTAACCACTGCGCCACCATGGCTCATAATAGTCCTTCTATGAGTGAAAAACTCCTTCCATGAAAAGAAAGGTGCTTTGAGCTACATGGTCAACTATGGAATAATCTTAAGGGTAACTGAGTCCTTTTACTTTCACTTGTGCTGGCAGATGTTTTATGTTATTAGTACTATTGCCATGTAGATATGATGAAGTTACAGATAAGGGAGAGGAAGAAGTATCCTTGGAAACTGACCTCCTGTTATGTTCATATTAATTTTAGTGCACTTTTTCTATTTACGGGGGGGGGGGGACTTCCAGTAATTGAAATCTCAAAAATTGGGCAAGATTCCAAATAGTTCGTAATGAAATAAAACGCTAACTGTAATTAAATGCAGTTAGATCATTAATATTCTGATGGTGTAAAAGAAGAAGTATTTTGCATTTCTGAATGGCATATAACAACAAGTTTGAAATTTTCTTTGGCAGCAATATGAAAGGAGGCATGTGTTTATAATATACCAGCATCCAAAAATTCATATAGTTTGTTCGTGTGATACAACTATTATGGGTAATGAAGTTTGTTTCTTTTTTATTCTGGCATTTCAGTTGATAATATGGTTCTGGCTTATATTTTGGAAGCATTCATAGTCCTATTCGAGACAATGATGAGTCCGCATACAGACGGGAGGTTGAACAACTAACCTTGTGGTGCGACCGGAACAATCTGGAACTGAATACACTCAAAACTGTAGAAATGGTAGTAGACTTTAGGAGAAACCTGCCCATACTTCCACCTCTTACAATACTAGACAACACAGTATCAACAGTAGAGACTTTCAAATTTCTAGGTTCTACCATATCGCAAGATCTAAAATGGACACCCAACATCAAAAACGTCATCAAAAAAGCACAACGAAGAATTTTCTTTCTGCACCAACTCAGAAATCTCAAACTGCCCAAGGAGCTGCTGATACAGTTCTACAGAGGAATTACTGAGTCTGTCATCTGCACCTCTATAACTGTCTGGTTTGGTTCTGCAACCCAACAAGACAGACAGACTTCAGAGGATAATCAGAACTGCAGAAAAAACAATTGCTACCAACCTGCCTTCCACTGAGGACCTGTATACTGCACGAGTCAAAAAGAGGGATGTGAAAATATTTACAGACCCCTCACACCCTGGACACAAACTGTTTCAACTCCTACCCTCAAAATGATGCTATAGAGCACTGCACACTGGAACAACTAGACACAAGAACAATTTTTCCCCGAACGTCATCACTCTGCTAAACAAATAATTCCCTCAACACTGTCAAACTATTTACTAAGTTTGCACTACTATTAATCTTCTTATTGTTCCCATCACCCATCTCCTCCCACTAATGACTGTATGACTGTAACTTTGTTGCTTGTATCCTTACAATTTATATTGACTGGTTCCTAATATAATTTGATTGCTTATTTGTACCTGGACTACCATTAAGTGTTGTATCTTATGATTCTTGACGAACTTCTTTTATATACACTGAGAGCATATGCACCAAGACAAATTCCTTGTGTGTCCAATCACACTTGGCCAATAAAAATTCTATTCTATTCTATTCTATTCTATTCTATTCTATTCTATTCTATTCTATTCTGTTCTGTTCTGTTCTGTTCTGTTCTGTTCTGTTCTGTTCTATTATCAAGATCAAAAATATTTAATGTAATTGTTTTATAGTCATGCCAAATATATACCCCCTCCCCCAAAGTCATTTTTTTGAAAGTGGACTATCCATCCATGAAAACATAAAGAAATCATAAAAAGACAAAAGGTATGTTAAGTATGTTGGCAATCTTTCACAGATATTCTCATTTACTCTCGTGGGTTGCACTAACTTAAGTACTATCTCATTGCTATATTAATTTGGAATATATTTGGTTATATTTCAGAAAAAAAGTAATTGAGTTTTAATGTACATTCTCACTGTTCAGTTTTAATTTGTGACTCAAAGCACCTGGGTAGTAGACCACATAATTTTTCTCTATATTGGATAGATCAAAGCAATAAAAATTAAGAACATTTTTTAAATTAAATGTGTCAATATCAGAATGGTGAGGTAGAATCGTGACCTTGCAACGGTGTCCAGCAAACCTTTTCATCTATTAGTTCTTTTAAAAAAAGACTATCTACATGGCTATTGAATTAATTATAATAAATTAATATAAATGAAGAAGATCTTAAAGTCCAAATTCAGGGTAGGAAGTACCCTCAAGGCAATTAACATCAGGGCAATTCCTGTCAATAAATACACACCTGGAATAATGGACTGGACTCAAGCAGACCTAAAAGCCCTGGATAGGAAGATCAGTAAAATTATGACAATGAATCATGCCCATCATTCACACAGCAACATTGACAGACTCTACTTACCAAGGAAAATATGTGAGCATGGAATGTTGGAAGTACACCAGACAATTGAAGAAGGAAAATGGGCATTTGAAGAATATCTGAAAGACAGTGAAGAAGATGGACTGAAGTTAGTTTACCATGAAGGCTTACTGAGTACTGGAGAGACCAAACTGACCTACAGGAATGACCAAATGAAGAACAGAAAAGAGATGTGGAAGGCAAAGTATGATATGATCATTAAATAAAAAATATAGTAGGCAAATCAGGTAACCACCAGACCTAGCAACGGCTAAGAGCAGGAAAATTGAAAAAAAGAGACAGAGGGGCTAATTCTGGCTACCCGAGATCAAGATTAAGAACACATGCAAACAAAACCAAAATTGAGAAGGAAGCAATAGATGTCACCTCTGCAAAGAAGCTGAAGAAACAGTGGACCATCTAGTTAGCTGCTGCAAGACCACCCAGACTAACTACAAACAACGGCATGACAAAATAACAAAGACGCATTGAAAGATCTGCAAAAAATATCATTTGCCCACAAGGAAGAAGTGGTGGGCCCACAAGTAATGAAGAAGCTAAAGTGTGCTGGGACTTTAGAATCCAAACAGACTAGCACCTGCTACATAACACCTTACTTAACAATTGTCAATAAGAATGACAAAAACAATCTGGATAGTGGATGTGGCAATACTTGGAGAAAGCAGAAGAGAAGAGAAAAACTGGAAAAAAATCACAATATGCAAAGAACTGCAAGTAAAAGTAGAACAACTGTAGCAGGGATGGGTTTCTCTTGCCTTCCCTACCGGTTTGGAAGTGTGTGCGTCGCGTTGGAAGTTCTCTGTTTGAAGGCTTCTGTCCCTGTAGAACCTTACTTTCTTGAACCTTCACCACTAGCTCAATAACAATTCTTCATTGCTATCTGGATGATCTCTTAAGCCTTCTCCTAATATTGTAATGGTTGATCCTTCAGCAAGTCTGAGCTCTTTCTCAACGAACAACCAAATGTCACTGGTAGACTCTTCATTATTCAAACTTTTATAGCATCAACTTTTTATTTATTTATTTATTTATTATTGGTTCTTCTATGCCGCCCTACTCCCGAGGGACTCAGGGCGGCGTACAACAATTTTACGAGAACACTAATAATAAACAGCAATTTAAAAACAGCAGTTAAAAATATACAAAAGGTTAAAAAATATTCACCATGAGCCGTACCCAGGGGGGAGTTCAGATGGATTTAGTCTCTCCCCCCTGCCTACAGGAAGAGCCATTTCTTGACAGCTTTTTGGAAGGCCAGCAGGGTGGGGATGGTTCGGGTCTCTGGGGGAAGTTGGTTCCAGAGCGCGGGCCCCCCCACAGAGAAGGCCCTCCCCCTAGGGCCCGCCAGCCGGCATTGTTTGGCTGACGGGACCTGGAGGAGGCCCACTCTGTGGGCCCTAACCGGTCGAAGGGAAGTGTGAGGCAGAATGCGGTCCCGAAGGTAACCAGGTCCTAAGCCATGTAGGGCTTTAAAGATGATGATCAACACCTTGAATTGTACCCGGAGACCGATGGGCAACCAATGCAGCTGGCGGAGTATAGGTGTAACGTGGGTGTACCTTGGCACACCCACCACGGCACGCGCAGCCGCATTTTGCACCAACTGAAGTTTCCGAATACTCTTCAAGGGTAGTCCCATGTAGAGCGCATTGCAGTAGTCCAGTCGGGAGGTGACAAGGGCATGAGTGACCGTGAGTAGAGCCTCCTTCTCCAAGTATGGCCGCAATTGGTGCACCAGGCGAACCTGTGCATAGGCCCCCCTAGCCACAGCTGTAAGGTGTTGCTCTAATTTTAGCTGTGGGTCTAGGAGGACCCCCAAATTGCAGACCTGTTCCGAGGGGGTTAATTTCACTCCCTCAAGAACCAAGGAGGGACAGTTGTCTTGGTCCTTAGGAGGCAATATCCAAAGCCACTCAGTCTTGTCGGGGTTGAGTCTGAGTCTGTTTCTCCCCATCCAGGTCCTAACGTCGTCCAGGCATCGGCACATTACATCAGCTGCCTCACTGAATTGAGACGGGGTGGTGATGTACAGCTGGGTGTTGTCAGCGTACTGATGAAAACTCACCCCATGTCTCCGGATGATCTCCCCCAGCGGTTTCATGTAGATGTTGAACAAGATGGGCGAGAGAACCGAACCCTGAGGCACCCCGCATAACAGGGGCCTAGGGGACGATCTCTGCCCTCCTGTTAACACCGACTGCATCCTATCGGTGAGATAAGAGGAGAACCACCGCAAAACGGTGCCTCCCACTCCCAACTCACCGAGACGATGCAGAAGGATACCATGGTCGATGGTATCGAAAGCCGCTGAGAGGTCAAGTAGCACCAGGATGGAGGAATTTCCACAATCCCGGGCTCGCCAGAGATCATCCATCAGGGCGACCAAGGCAGTTTCTGTACTGAAGCCGCACCTGAAACCCGACTGATAGCAGTCTAGATGATCCGTTTCCTCCAATAGTCGCAGAAGCTGAGTAGCCACCACCTTCTCAACTACTTTCCCTAAAAAAGGTAAGTTGGAGACCGGACGAAAGTTCTTCAAATCCGCTGGGTCCAGGGAAGGCTTCTTCAGGAGGGGTCTAACCACCACAACTTTTAAAGGCTGTGGTACAGATCCCTCTGTCAAAGAAGCGATGATCACTGCCTGGATCCAGCCTCGTGCCACCTCCCTGCTGGCGGAAACCAACCAGGAGGGGCACGGGTCCAATAAACAGGTGGAGGCACCCATCGCACCCACGGCTATGTCCATGTCTTCCGGAGAAACAGGCCCAAACTCCTCCCACAACGGTGGACTAAGACTTGCCCCTGTCATCTCAATGGACTCTGCCCAGCCAGAGTCCAGGTTTGACCAGATCTGAGCGACTTTATCCGACAGAAACTGCGCGAATTCCTCAGCTCTACCTTGCAAGTGTTCCTCGCTCCCCCCTTTGGAAAGGAGGGAGCGTGTCACCCTAAACAAGGTGGCTGGGCGAGAATCTGCGGACGCAATAAGAGCGGAAAAATGAGATCGTTTTGCCGCCCTTATCGCCACTAAATAAGACTTGATGTAGGTTCTTAATAGTGTTCGATCAGACTCGGTTTTGCTCTAGACGTCTCTTTTGGCGTTTCATCTCCCGGAGCTCCTCGGTAAACCAGGGAGCTTTACGGGATCCACTGCCGCGGAGAGGTCACTTAGGCGCAATCCGGTCTAATGCCGCTGATGCTGCGGTGTTCCATGCAGACACCAGGGAATCAGCCGAATTGTGAACCAGGGTTTCAGGTATTTCCCCAAGTTCCCTCTGGAATCCTTCCGGCTCCATTAGGCACCTGGGGCGGAACCACCTAGTCGGTCCCACCTCCCTTGAAGAATTTTTCTCACAGAAACAATAAGCTCTGCAGGCTCAACCCATTCAACCAAAACTGTTTGAGGACCACTTGATTACATTATAATTACACATAGAAGTTACGCACCAAGTATAAACTTTATGAACGATAAAGAAACAAATGATATTGTTCTCACAGTGAAACCGATTGAAGGATAGACATCCTTCAATTGCAACTTTAAGAGGAGGAGGTAGAATGTTTTTAATACCACAGTAATGCATCTCACTCTTCCCCGTCATCCCCTGCCCCTCCCCCCCAGTTAGGGCAAAGAAAAGGGCAAAGGAAACCACATAGCCTGGAGGAGAAAAACATTGCAGAATCCACCAATATCAATATTATTCCCAGGAGACATGAACATAAACAACATATGAGGGTAAGACAACTTTATTTTCTGGCTGAAGGCAGGAAAAACCAAGGGAAAAAATAAATTTCATCTGAAGAGTGTCACTATCCGCTCACTGCATAATAAAATGTGCATATTAAGAAATGTGACACATGAAAGTACAAATTTCAATAGTAAACAAAAGCATGTTGTTCTAATATAAAGGGGATGGGTTTTCTGCCCTAGCTCTAGATTATTTAGTTCCACAGCTTGTTAGAGATATATGGTATTATTAGATAATACTCTGATGCAGACTAATCAGATAAATTGGAGTAAAATACCTGGAGTTTAAGCTGATTCATTTCCTATGGCTGTATTTATATTTAAAGCCCCATCACTATCCTTTGTTTACTGTCTGAACAATAAAATAAATAAAATAAATAGGATCTCATTCTCTTGCTTGTGACCCTGAGCTGAAGGAATAGTAATACTCTAAGGGTCATGCCAAAGTAATAGTAATAATCAAAATAAATGCTTAGATGTTGTATAAATGTCAGCCCAATTGGCCAAACACCACCTTAAACAGAAAATGAGAAGGCAAGGACTTCAGGATGATTTATAGTTTGTGCCTTTTCTGAAGTGAGATAAAATGCTTAGGGGAATAAGCAAGCCATTGGCTGACCTTGTGGACATATGTCAAAAGAGCATTGGATCATGAGCCAAAATTTCAGCTGGTGTAAAGTAACATCTATGGTTTCTGTCAATCTTTTTTTAATAATAAGCAATGTTAGCCACCAATACATGATAATGGCCTTGCTTACCAATATAGTTGCTGGTATAGTTAAACTCATAAATATTCACAACTATCTCATGCAGAGATGTGGATGCTCACTCTCTGACAGACACACACCTATGCGACTTAATTGAGATCCCTCAGCTGTTATGCAAGTCAATTTTTGCTCACATAATGGGATTTCTCATCTCTCTCTGTCTTCTCCCCTCCAGCTCGTGCGCATATCCTAAATTTGTTCTGGGGAGTATTCCAGTCCTCTGGGGACAGTTTTAGGAAGATGAAAAGAGCTAAGAGCTGCTCAGAGCAGATGAAGAAAAAAATATTCCCACTGAAGCACCTTAAAATGACTAAAGAGGAGAAACTAAAAGGAAACAAAAATCTGCTCTAGCACAAGAAAGAAAGAAGCAGGAATTCAACTAGCTTTTGTATACAATTGGCAGGGGAAAATTACCTGCAATTACATAGAAGAGAAAGGATAAAGAATGTGTGTCAATCCTATTCTCCACTATAAGCTAGCGCTGGCTAGCTAATTGTCCTTACCTGTGATTTAAAGTGCTAGTTATGACATATAAAGCCCTTACATGTATGAGGAACTACGTATCTTGATGTTGACTGCCTTGCTGATATGACTTGATAGGGTTGGCGTGCTTTGGGTTCCTTCAATTTAACAGTGACTAATAGAGTTCCAAGGACTCAAGGGTCTTAAAGACCTGGCTGATCCCTCAAGTCTTGGTGAAAAGTAGTTGGGTCCCATTGAAAATTTAGAGATAGATAGAGATAGATGGATGGATGATAGGATGGGCAGACAGAAATGTATGTCAGGTTCCGGATAACAGCTAGAAAGGAAAGCTCGACCACAGCATAATGTAGATGAAATCTTTAATTCTAAGCCTCCGGCATGAACCAACAATCATTCAATGTTTAGAAAGAACGAGTATATTGTCAGCATCAAACACCCAGTGCTCCCGCCACCTATTTAAAGATATCATGCGCCCCACCCTTCAACTACACCTCTCCATCAACATCACTCAGCACAAGCCATGGTTCAGTAACTAGCAGTGTGGTTCGCGCAGGCTCCACGGCTGTGCACAAGCCTCCGACGTTCCGAATGGTGTAGGAACTACAGCCTCTCAACTGGGCGGCGGCAAGTCATTAGCATGCTCCAGCGGCATCATGAAGCTTCTGGAATAGATTAGCACGCACGGAAGCTCCGCGGGGTTTTCCTGGTGCCGCCGGTAAGCACAGAGGCTAGTGGATGATGAGAGCCTCTCCCCCCTGCCTGAATGGTAGCCCCGACATGTCGGAGTTCACATGCGGCCCGTCTACCACGATGTCACCTGGAAAAGAAAGGGTAGATAGTAAAGATGCCGATCATGTGACTTGCCCATTTACGCCCAGTTTTTCAGGATGTTTCCGGTGAAACTTGGCAATGAGTCTATCGGCCATTATGTGCTGGCAGGGAACCCACAATGCCTCTGCCAGTGGGTATCCCTTCCAAAGGATAAGATACTGAAGACGGCCTCGATGCAGTTGGGAATCCAAGACCCCCTCAACTTTATACTGGGTGGATTGAGTGGAGGGCCCCACAATGATGACATATGGACAGGACATATCAAACTACAGTGAAATACTGGGTGTGTTTTACCCAATGACGATGGGAGCTTTAGTTGCACAGTAATGGGATTTATGATTTTCACTATTGGAAAAGGCCCAATATACTTTGGTGCCAATTTTTTACACAGTTCTTTCAAATTGAGATACTTTGTGGAAAGATAGACCCGTTGGCCTATGAAAAAGGGAGTTTGATGCAGCTTCCTTTTATCTGCTTGGACCTTATACCTCTGTCTAGCTGTTTCTAAAGCCTCCCTGACAGTGGCCCATACTTTTCCCATCTTTGTTATCCACTCTTGCACTCCAACATTTTTGGACGTCGGCTGCGGGCATTCAGGGATCGGTGCAAACTCAATTCCTGTAGCAATGTGGAATGGAGTATATCCGGTGCTACTATGGACTGCATTATTATATGCTACTTCCGCAAACGTCAGCAGGTCCATCCAATCATATTGTTGGTGTCTTATGTAGCACCAAATATACTGTTCCACCATTGCGTTTTCTCTCTCAGCTGCGCCATTGGTGGAGGGGTGAAAGGCGGAGCTCAACCCCTGTGAGGATCCAATCATGATCAGGAATTGCCTCCAAAACTTGGCGGTAAATTGTACTCCCCTGTCTGACACTATTCTCTTGGGCACCCCATGAAGGCGGTATATATGGTCTATGAACATCTTGGCTAATTTTCATGCAGATGGTAATCCTGGATAAGCTACAAAATGGGCTTGTTTTGAAAACAAGTCAAAAACTGTCCAGATCACCGTGTTACCTTGGCTATCAGGTAGGTCTACAATAAAATCCATGGCAGTCTCTTCCCAAGGTTTTCCTGGAGATGCCACAGACTGTAAAAAACCAGGTGGTTTACCTGGCTGTTTCTTCATTGTAGTACAAGTCATGCAACTACAGACATAGTCTTAGCTATCCTTTTTAAGCTGAGGCCACCAGAATTGATGATTCACCAGATGTAATGTTTTAAGAAAGCCGAAATGGCCCGCTGTCCGGACATCATGACAACGACGTAACACCTCGAGTCGGACAGCACTTGGGACATAAAGTTTACACCCCTTCCAAACCAACCCATCTCTATGACTGAGACTAGTTTGATTAGACCGGTACCATTGGTCAATTAACAACGCTTTCTTAATGTCATCCGTTATGCCTGTCATCAGTACCTTTATGGACTCCAGTTCCATCATTGCCTCTATTGGTGTTTCATCTGGTACTTTCACAGGAATAATTGCTTGAACTATGTCTCCCTGCTTACTAGCATATTGGGGTTTCTTATCAGGTTCTTATCTCTATAGCTCCTCATTTCTGCCAATTCCTGTGGGGTCATGGAATACATTTTCGGTTTAGGCAAAACCGCCCCTGGCAGGATCTCAATCGCACAATCGGTTGAGCGGTGGGGAGGTAAGGTATCACACACCTGCTCACTGAACACTTCTTTGAGATCGTTATAGACTGCAGGGAATACATGCTCCCCTCCATCCCTCTCCTCGGGGTCCCTTCCGCTTCCACACTGTTCATGTGGGGGTGGATCAGGGCCCAGGGCCAATTGCAGATGTCTACACCCCCCCATCAGATAGTCGGGCCCCATTTATCGAGCCAAACAAGACCAAGGACCACGGCTTCTGTTATTCATGGTACGACTACAAAATGTATTCATTCCCAATAGGATCCGATTTCTAGTGTGACCTGTTCAGTTATATATATTGCTGGTTCACCACCAAGCACAGAACCATCCATTTGTTCAAAACAAATGGGGTTGGTCAGTCACCTGAGTCGTATCCCTAACTGCCTAGCCATAGCTGAACTCATAAGGCATCTAGTACAGCCTGAATCCACTAAAGCCTTACACTCCCGCACTTTTGTTGCTGCCCTAATATTTACTGAAATAAGGAAGGGCTCCATGGGCTTACTTACCATGGGATCATCATCCGCCTCCTCTTCACTGCTGCTAGAAACTTCTACCTCATCAGGATCATCTCAGAGCTGACAATGTATTTGTTATTGTTGTTGACTGATTCACCATCTTGTTCTTTAATTGTCCTTGTTTTTGTTGGTTTTGCTTTTTGAATTGCATTGTATTTTACTGAATTCTCTATGTAACATTGTGAACTGCCCATGAACTCTGGAATAGGGCAGCACCTAAACCAATCAAATCAAATTAAACTGCAAGAACCATGGAATCTGCTAATAACTGTCTATCTTTCCAGCCTCTATAGGATCCAGAAAGATTAAACAAGGAGATGCACTTTAGTAAGCAGTCTCACAGAGTATTGTGGTGTATAGTATAAGGACATATGATAGAGTAAGGTACTAGATAGTATTCTCACACTTTGCACAAATAAGGTCCCCATATTTTCATAATCTAGTTCTATTTACAATCCTCTTATCCTGATGCATTCCCATTCAATAGACATTGAGAAGAAATGGCTGAGATTTATATATTTTTTTATAATTCCTAACAATTCATTTTTCATCTCCTGACAATTCTATGATACAGAATTAATTGTGTTCTTTAAACCTAACTGATATTCATTATTTATGTGGATTGAGGAATAAAATAATATACTTAAAGAGTATTAATTTTTTTAGGGAACAAGCAATATATTGGTGGCTGAGGATGGTAGCATTAGTGAAGAAGGATTGAAATATGTATCAGAATATTAGAAATCAGAGTATAAAGCACTGAAGATAAAAATAAAGGAAATGTGCTAGATCTGAACTCAGAAAACTGATCAAGGATTTAAGGAAGTATATAATATAAAATACTGCATACAGCAGGCTAATATTAAGCTGATTTTTCTCCTTTCATTTCATTCAATCAAGGTGTACTTGTGGGATCTTCCTTATCATTTATAGGTAGTCATTGCTTAATGAAAGTCACTTAGTGACTGTTCAAAGTTATGACAGATCTTCACAGAGCTACTTATGATCCGATTTCAATGTTCTGATGGCCACATATCAAAAAGCTACAGTCTATTAAATTTTATTAATGATACAACATTATCTATATTACCTTGATCAAATAAACCAATATTATATTACTCCCTTTTAAAAAAAATGATCTTCAGTCAAATAATCTCCTTAAATTTTATTTCTTTTCATTTATTTATTTATTTATTTATTTGGTTACTTCTCACAGAATCCTTCAAAGCTTTAACATGTCCCTTTTGTAAATCCAATATAGGAAGATTATCCAGGTCACTTTCAGTTTATGATTTGTATAATAATTAATTATTCTAATAGTTAATACATTAGTCATCCCAAAGGTGCTTTTTAAAAAGGTAACTGGACTTTATTTTGCTTGAAGACATTTTACCTCCCATCCAAGAAGCTTCTTCAGTTCTGAACTAAAGAAGCTTCTTGGATGAGAAGTGAAATGTCTTCAAGCAAAACAAATTTTAGTTGCCTTTTGAAAAAGCACCTTTGAGACAACCATGACCTGGATGATTGAGAATCTCCATAGACATTTAACACATCAGCCAGATCCTTTTGTGTGTCCAGTGTGGCATCTTTTTCCATTTCATACTTGTAAAATCTTCTTTCAGATGAGTCTCAGTCTTGTCAGGTAAAACTTGTTCTTCTTTCATAACGTCTTTTAAACACAGACTATCTATAGATACAGACACTCTGGAAATTACTTTCTGGGTAGAAAATTGATTGAAAATTATCCTTCACTATATTGAATGTTAAAATATTTTGGTCCATTCTGTTCCATAGAGCAGGTTGAGAAGGTGACACTTTTTCATCAATGGGACTTGGACCATGCCCCATCTAACTGCAGTATATATAGTGGGATGGGCAGAAACGATTGGAAATATCTGGACCAGCGGTGGGTTGCTCCTGGTTCAGACCAGTTCTAAGAACCAGTAGTGCTGGCGGTGGGAGGCTCCACCCAACTGCCCAGGACGCTTCTGTGTGCGCGAACAAACTGGTAGTAAAGGGTTTTAGAATCTACTACTGATCTGGACCTGCAATAGCCAGTATATTGAGGGTGAAGGTTTGGTCTCCAAGCTTGTGGGTTGGTTTCCAAATGTTTTGTTATCAGGCTTGGTAACATCTTCAGCAGAGTTTAGGGGATTAAACTCCGCTAAAATGTTACCTAGCCTGGCAACAAAACATTCAGAAACCGACCCACAAACTAGGTGAATGAACCTTCACCCTCATCCTACACCCGAGCTACAGATATTCGCTACTATTGTAACCCAGTATATTATTAGTTTCCTCATTTTTAATCTAGAAGTTCTTTTTATAGAGGTTAAATTGGGATATTCATCATTTTGAATGAATTTTGTATGCTCTATTTCCTGCATTCTGACTGCAGATGCACAACTTTTTAAAATCTCTTGCTTAGACATTAAAGCTTTTTGGGGATTTTTGGAGCCCTACTGCAGTGTTCACTGCAAAAAAAGAGGCTTGATACAGTTGCATATAGAAGATTAGGTGATTCTGACAGCTTTTCCCTAGACTGTTTTGTTTCATAATACATTCTTATGGTCCTAATGATTTGCTGCGAAGTTACAGATGGTGAAAGCAGAACTATTCCCAACAAACAAATCACAAGTGAGTACACATTGCTTAGCAAAGGTAGGCAATTAAGATTGTCCAAAAATACTGCTTCTGAAAATAACTTCAGAATCATTTTTCCCTGGTAACAACCGTACATGTAAAAGTTATGATAATATGCAGGGCTGGTGTCAGTTTGAACCAATATATATCGAGAAAAGCAATTAACAGCAACGTGTAAGGGGGCGGGCGGGTGTATGTGTGTATGTTTTGCTAATAATTGGATAATAATAGTAGCAATGGCAATATAGAAATAATGCTTTTGACATGCTGAGGACCAACAAATGCAATTTTAATACCAGTGATCTTTAAAAATTCTCGTCTTTATAAATAATAATCGAGGGTGTATTTATAAACTTTCACCTTACTATCCATGAAAACAGAACTCTAACAATGAATTACTAAGCATAAATTCCAATAATCCATGTCAGGCCACTGGTCCATCTAATGGGATTGATCTGTTTGTACACAAACATATTCTCTACCATCGATATAACACTCTATTCCCTCTATATATGTGTTTGTGTATACATAAACATATTCATATACATATTCATATACATATACTTACAGATGGATTGATTTGAAAGAGGAGGGGATGGGAGGCTCAAAGCCATTTTTGTATGTTTTAAAAAGTGAGATGCATTTATCTTTTTCTTCATGGAAGGAAATGTAGATGCTAGCTAGACATTTCCCCCTAGAATTTATCCTATTATGAATTCTCTGGGAATCCATAACTCCAAATCCATTCGCAACAAAATCTGAAACGATTTTTCTTTGTAGAACTCCCTATATATAGTTTTCCTTTTTATGTGTTACTTGCCCAGGGTCGTTGAGGAGTTAGGTGGTTTTAATTTTGGTAAAATAAGGTATAATGAAAATAGTCCTCAATATACGACCACAATGAAGCCTGGAATTTCGATTGCAAATTCTTGCAGTCATAAGTTGAGCCACCAAGTGACCTATCTCAATTTTAGGACCATTTTTCAATGGGTTGTAAAGTGAATCACTGCAGGCTAAGTGAATCACATGGTTGTTAGTAAATCTAGCTTATCCAATGGGCATTTTTTGCTGGAAACTGGAAAAAACATACTGGAAACTGGCAAAAAAAGTAACAAATTGTGGTCATGTGATCATGAGACACTGCGAGCACTAGTAAAGTTGAGCCGGTTGCCAAGCACCCAAAATAAAGTCCCATGACTGTGCCTCTCTCTGTGTGTACGTGTGTATGCGTGCATTGCACTCATAATTTCAAGGACAAGTCATAAGAAGCTTTTTTTGAAGTTTGTCTGTTTAAGTAAGGAAATACCTCTGAAATGATGACCCAATGAGGCATGGATTGTCAATAGCTATTATTATTCCATAAATCTTATGACATTTGAGTTTTAGAATGTTTTGAACACTTGGAGAGGACAAACAACACATAAAAAGAGGATAAACAAGGAATCCAAAACTTGATTAAACAGATTAAGAATAGCTACAGGGATATTTACCATAGATGCTATGCAGAATATATTTAATGGAACTGAAATAGTCTTTTTTTAACCGTACAAGATTGGCAAATATTTTCTAGGACTCAAATATCTGGTCAAATCTGTTTGACCAGAGGCGTTAGTGAAAAAATAATAATAAAACAAAATACAATTATGATAACCTGTGGTGGCATCTTTGTTTCTTTGACAAGAATGGTCAGCTCAGCCTTCAATGCTTCAAATGCTTCTTGCACCTCTGAACAAGGCATGTAGGTAATGAACATTTTATTTTCCTATGCTTCCTACAGTGTATCTGAGTTTATTTTCTAAGGGAGATAATAGAAGACCTGCAGTGAATCTCATTAAGTACAATTTTAACAAGTTTGCAGTCACAGAAGCCTCCGAAAATATAGCATTGTTAGCAGAATCCCCAAGAAAGAATAAAACATTTCCCAGCCAGATGGCAGAGTCACACTGAAGGAGTTGAGAGAATAAACCTTGGCAAAATGGAGCAATTAAGCACACTGACAACAGGCATTTTCCTTTTCTGGATACGCATTTTGCTTGATAGTGACCTCCTCATTCTCTCAGGTGCCCAAGATAAAGCTGAGGATCTATAGACACTATCTCAATGAGACTACCTCATTTCTGCATTTATTTATTTACACAGACATACCCTGAGCTTGGAGACCCCTGCCAATTTAACTTGAAACATTAGACTTCGATGTAGTTCAGTCTTCAGAGAATGGCCTGTATAAATTCACATGCACAACAAATTTAAAGAAACATACCAAAATATTGGGATGGAAAGAGATTTCTCTGCAAGAGCTGTGAATGTGATTCATCTCCTAGGGCTGCCCGACTATGAATTCAAACTTCACAATTTATCGGGGGGGGGGGGAAGGAACCATTAGGTATGATTTATGAATTTTAAAAGTATTATTCATTTCAGTTGCCTTGGTACAAAAACGTTGTCATGGGAAATCTGCTAAATTGGTGTGTCACATTGATATATGTGAATTTAACAATACGTTAATGTAGTAAGTCAGCTGGCTGAGCCTATAAAGCTTTGCCTTCTCCTCTATGGCTTTGCAATGCTTCCTAGAATAGTCTGTCTCAAGAGCTATAAATTTGCACGAAACTTGGCAATTAAAATAGTTAAAGTTTTCAACTCAAATAATATGACCTTCCTCACAGTGTTTTTTTGATATCTTGAATTATAACCCCCATAATTCTCAATGAACGTGGGCATTGAATTGCACCTGAGTTAATATGAATTAGTGATTAAGGCAATGGATTAGTATAAGGTGACAGACGTCCTGCTTTTGGCGGGACAGTCCCGCTTTTTAATTATTTGTCCTGCGTCCCGCGGCGTTTCAAAAAAGTCCCGCTTTTTTAATTTGAATTTGCCCTGCACACCCCTCTGCCTCCTGCCTCACCTGCCTCCTCCTGCCAGGCGGGGAGGGAGGGCAGTGAGAGGGGCAGCGGCGGTCTTCCCTGTTCATCGCCGCAGAGCCGAAGAAACTGGTGGCGTTCGTGGTGCGGGGCTTCCCCCGCCTGCTTTCCCCAGCCGCCGGGACGCCACCATTTGCGTTCTTTTGCCCTCTGTACAAGCAGAACGCTTTGCGCATGCGCAGAGGGCAAAAGAACGCAAATGGCAGCATCCCGGCAGCTGGGGAAAGTGGGCGGGGGAAGCCCCATGCCGCAAACGCCACCAGCTTCTTCGGCTCTGCGGCGACGAACAGGTAAGCCGGTAGGAACCCACCCCTGGCTGCGATGAAGGGGGGTGTTTGGGGGGGTGCACAAAGCTGCAGGATAAGAGAGACGGACCCGTCCCATCTTGCTCCCCTAGAAACCCCCCCCCCCAATGGTGTCCTGCTTTACAAATATTAAAATCTGGTCACCTTAGATTAGTACCTAGATTCAAGATCGAGCTTCAAGTCCACTCTTAGCCATGGATGTCTATTGGGTGACTGAGCTAGCCACCTCTTCTAAATCCATTCTAATTCATAAGCTTTTTGCTGAGAAAGAAAATTGAAGGAGGAATATGCGTACAAACCAAGACAGAGCTTTAAACACACTGTCCTGATCATCATTTTAATTTTTTTAATCACATCCTGAAGCTTCTCTGTTGGCATAGCTTTCATTTACAACTTTGCTTTGGGAGGTTTGAAAAGGTAGATTTTACAGGCCTGTGGACTTTGGAACCTTCTATTGCACCTCTATATGAGTCCTGGAAAGTGAACCTATATATCTTGAGGCTACGATTTTTCCTCTTTAGCTTATCTACCATTATAATAATCTACTTCACAAATTGCAGAAGTATGTGCTCTATGACCCCTCCCCCTCGAAGTTGATTTCAGATGTTTTTGTAAATACATCAATGTGAAAGATGTTTACCATGCCTTCTTCTGGAAAGATTTTATGACTTCCAAGTCTATAGACCATGCTGTCTCCTAGGACAATCATTTTCTTCTAGAGCAGGTGTGTCAAACTCAATTTCATTGAGGGCAACATCAGGGTTGTGTTTTACCTTGGAGGGCCAGGGTGTGTGTGTGGCTGGGGGTGGGCATGGCCATGGTAGGCATGGCCATGGTGGACGTGGACGTGGTGGGCATTTGACATAGGCTCAAGATACATTTTTCCCCTTCTCTTCTTTCTTTCCACAGTTCTTTACTATAACCATTTTCTTATCTCTTCTACCAGATATTACTGGCAAACATTTATTACTTATTCTTCATACGCCACTAAACTTTTTATTTTTAAATTTATACCCCATTGTTTAATAGTAAATTGCTTTTCCAGGCAGAAAATCTATTTATACTATTGTATTTTTATTATTCAATTAATGATAAAAATACAATAGCATAAATAACCTGATAATACAAGATCTAACAGCAGAGGTAAATTTCCAGGACAGTAAATAGAAATGGCTGTCAATTATAGATTGTTGATTGTAGATTAAATGGACCTACTGTCAGGCCGAAGCCATTTTAGTTGGGGTCTTTGGCATGCCACACTTTATAGTCTTTTAATTTAATTTTATTGTGGGAAGCTGGGAGGGGGAATTGCATGAGAGCTGTATGTATGTAGCCATAACAAATTCTTTCTAGATAGTCAAGGTCATCCTTTGTCTTCGCACTCCTGCACCTGCATGGAAGGAGATGGGTGGATCCTGCCAAGTTGGCAGTTGGAGATTCGCCAACGACTTGGGGGAGTAGGGACAAGGGCTTGAACTTTCAACTGGGTGGAGAAACCCCGGGGACTTCAGATTCGGGTTTCTCCCAGATATGCTAACATGGCTTTGCTCATAAATTGGAACTTTGAGGAATACTTTGCCTCGGACTCTGATTTAATTTTGGATGCTATTTGGAACCCTGACACCTACAGTATGTAAAATCTGGCATTAAACTGTAGAATTAACATAGGATGTTGCTTGTTTTCTATCCAGATCAGGCACTTACTTGAGGCCACATAATTGTAATCCAGTCCAATCTAGTCCTCCTGCAGCACTCTGCCGGCCGAAACTGGCCCCGCAGAGGCCCTGCAAGGCCTGTTTTCAACCAGCAGAGTGCTGCTGGAGGCCTGGGAGGCTGGAAATGGGTCACATGGAGGCCTCGCGAGGCCTATGCGTGGCCCGTTTTGGCCAACAGAGGCACCACGGGCCAGTCCTCTGATTTTTCTGGCTGGCCCTGTGGGCCAGATTTAAGCACCCCATGGGCCGCATCCAGCCTACAGGCCTTGAGTTTGACACCCATGTTCTAGAGCCAGAAAATAACACCATGATGTACTTCCATTTTGAGAAATGCATGAGAAATGTCAACCCTAAACTAAAATTTTAACATAACATTAAATCCCAAAATCTATCTCCTGGGTTTGGGAAATGGTAGAATTTTCCAAACCCAGGAAAAAAAATCATGTAGATAAATCCATTTATTCAATAGCAATACATTTTGCAGTGTTGTCCTGCTTACTGTAGCCCTTACCATTCCCCAAAATATGAAGTACTATGGTTAACTCACCCACACCTTAATTGAAGAGAAGAAGCTTTCCCTCTAACATTTTAAATATATTTTTTTAGCAAAGGAGACAAATCTCGGCAACACAGTGTTACACTGAGGTGATGTCCATTGGGCTGGACATCTTTATTCTTTTTTTTTTTTTTTTCCAAAAAGTTTTATTAGTACAAAATTACATAGATAATAGCTAAACATTAAATAGAAAGTACAAACATTTTTTTTAATTTTTCTCCCCCCTAACCCACCCCTTTCCCTCCCCCCTCCCCCCCGGACTTCCCAGAGAGAGTACAGGGCATAATATCAATAAAATAAATTTAAATTAAATTAAAAAATTTTGACTTCCACCTTATTTTTTTAAAACTTCAACTCCAAATTGTACACTAATAAAAATTCCTTCCTCCTCCTTTCAATCATCTACCCTTCACAACATTTCTTCACTGTTAACTAAGAATTAAATGATTATTACATAAATGATGACTAAGTATTAAATACAAAAACCTTAAACTTCATCATAAAATCAATCAGTATATAAATAACTTACTATTACTATATATCAGATTATAAGCACTAATTCCAAACTTTAAATAACCTTCCTCCCAAAAAAAAAAATGTTAAATCTAATTGTAATATTTTATAACTGGATAGATAACAATTCCAAATCTTTCTCACAATTAAATAAAACTTAAATTGATATTACACAAAAAATAACTAAATAATAATACAAAAACCTTAAACTTCATCATAAATTCTACCACTCTATTAGTAACAAAATGTTACTATGTATTAAATTATTAGGTTCAAAAAAGTTCTAAATCTTTAAAAAGAATTAATAATACTTTGAATAAGCCCCCCAAAAAAAACAAAAGAAAAAAAAAAGAATGCAAGAAGTAAAGAAAAGAAAAAAAAATTAAGGAAAGAAGGGAAAAAGAAAAGTACAGTCATAATGGCAACCATCTGTCCAATAAACTTCAACACTGCATCTTGTTGTATCTTGATGATGGTTGCATCTTTTTGTAACTTGATAATTTTGTAGTTGTCAGCTCGCCTCCCATCTGACCCCGATCTTCCATCTCCTTTTCCACACTGTAGACATCTGTCTGGCTCTGCCAATCATTTAAATTTTGTAAATCTGTTTCGATTTGAAGAGGAAGGGATGGCTTTCCCTCCTCCTCCTCTTTTGTTTTCATACATCTTTCCTCTGGAATCTTGGATATATCAGCCTTTAAGACGTTGACATAAAATTCAGTAGCTTTCTTTGTTGTATTAAGCCGATATCTTTTTCCCAGAAATTTCACTGCAACTCCTGTTGGTGCTTCCCATTTGTAATGTAAATTTAACCTTTTAAATTCATCAATCAGAAAGGTATAATCTTTTCTGGCTTTGAGCATTTTAGAGGGAATTTCTTTCCATATCATCAGTTCCTGGCCATTCACCTGCAGGTTATTTTTAAACGTCGCCTGTATAATCCTATTCCGTAAGGCTCTTGTAGTAAAGTATATTACAATATCCCTTGGTAGGTGTTTTTGTTTTGCATACCAGGAGTTGATTCTATATATTTTATCAATTTGCCTGGCTAGTTCTTCTTTAGACAGTCCAGACACCTGCTCCAAAGCTTCCACCATCCTTCCTTTCAAATCTTCATATAATCCTTCTTTCAACCCCCTGACCCTTATGGCAAATTCCATGGATCTGAATTGCGTCATTAACACCTCTGTTTCAAAATTTGCAATGTCATTTTGTATTTTATCTATATATTCTACTGAAGTTGTCAAAACTTGTTTGTTTTCTTCAATGCGGTTTGCCAAAACTTCAATATTTGTTGCTAGACCTTTACATACCTCCAACACATCATTTCTAATTTGTTGGTCAATATTCTTTAAAGCAGCCTGCATTTTATTATCTATTTCACTAATTTTTTGGTTAAATTCAACAATAAGTTCATCTTTCATAATCTTTAAGGTACTTATTAAATTTTCAGGTGTTAAAGACTTTGGGGGTGTTAACTCAGTGGTAAGTTGCATTTTAGAAATATAACCAGATGAATAATCCATTCTTTTATTCAAAACAATCTTTCCAGATTTTGAAGCCATTTTAGTATTTCCAGTGGTGAACAAAGAAAAAGCCAAGCCTCTAGTTAAAGTTCTTTTAAATTTCTTTTAAAATTCTTTCAAATTCCAAAGCCAGATAGAATTTTATTTTTAAAAAATTGTCAGTTATTATTTAATCCAGAATCGGGAGACAGAGAGAGTAAAGCCAACTTTCAAAATCAAAAATTTCCATAAGAAAAAAAGCTGCTAGGGAAACGAAAGTTACTTTCACTTCTCCTCCCACTTTCTCCGATCGCCATGTTGTAGCCTAATAACTGTTACTTAGTTTCTTCCGAAGTGAAAATCAGCAGTGGAGTTGAAAGAAAAAAAAAATCTGTACTTGCCCTTTAAAATCCTGTCTCTCTCTGTCTGCTTGTTTAAACAATTAAGTAGTTGTAATCCCATTCACGAAGCAGCGGGTGGTCACAGCATCTTGCTCCGCAAAAGCGGAGGTTTCCAAGTCCCCGGAGCAAGAGACAGGCTGGCTGGGGAGCCCTCACCTTTCGCGCCCCTAGCTGACACTTGGGGCACTAGGGGGGGCTCTACCCCACCTGTCCGGCTCTCATCTCTCCCCTTTGCCCGGGGCAGAGACTTTCAAGCCGCCAGACAGCTGTTCTGGCGGCTTTAACGGGGAAAAGGAAAGGCGCTCAACGAGGAGCGTCCGCGATGCAGCGATCCGGAACCGGAAGTCATCTTTATTCTTAATAATGATGAAATAAGTTGTTATTCTAACACAAAATGTAGACCAAGTATCACTGATCAGGAAACAGAGACTATCACTTCTTGTTCGTAGTATGAAACAAGTAGATTTAATTGCAGCACTGCTCACCAAAACTCTTTAGAGGCCTTCATGTTTTAAAAGCTCCTAAAATTGACACAAGCTGAGTTCTCCATGTCCACATTCTCATTTATGGCTCAGAACAGAGATCATAAACGACAACAAACTAATTAAAGGAGCTGCCTTTGAAGAGGGGGAAAACTATGCCTAGATTAGGAAAGCAGTAAGGAAAATTAAGTTAGACAGAATTGAATTATCTGATTTGACATTAAACTATCGGTAAATTGTGCTCTCATTTAAAACTTCATGACCTTCCATTCCCCACCCCCCACCCCTCAAATTAGATGGCTGGAATTTGGCCATCATAATTAACAGTAGTGAACTACATTGATGTTCTCTCCACTTCATCTAGTGTTGTTATTACTACTGTATAACAAAAACAATGTCAGCATATGATCTTTAACTGTTTGTAGCATTGCTGAATTGTTTGATTTTTTTTTTTTTTATTTAAACAATTTCCCTAAAACACAACGTTATGTCAAAAAATAAGTCCCGGTTGCTTGTCTCTGCTTTTGGCAGTTCATTGGACATCCCTGTGCTTAGAAAATAAAGTGAGCTACTTAAATTGATATATCAGTGTAAAACATTTAATCCCAATACAGCTACTGAGGAAAATTCTGCACTCAGATGTGTGCACTTGAAGCTGCATTAATCAATTCTGAGCATGCAGTTCCTAGAATAATAAGGGACTTTCCACTTAACATCTCTTAAAAAAAAATCCAATCGAGTTTTTTTTAAAAAAATGTATTGCAAGGAAACTGTTTCTTGTAAAGTCTAACTCATTCTTCTTTTCCACACATAATGTTCTCTCCCCCTCCTCACTCTCTCTCTCTCTCTTTTTCACATATACAAAGAAGAAAGTAATTAATGCTTTTGACATTTTCGGGGAAGCAACTTCATTTCTCTATAGTATATTGCTAACTGCTATTTATGCAATTTGTTAACCGTATAAACATATATCTTTAATGGATCAAGATATAAAACTGTAGTGGTGATTTACTATGATATCTAATTAGGACATTAACAAAAAGAAAGAAAGGAAGTACCTTATAGTTATTGTTTATATTGGTCTTGCTATTAGCTTTATAGATTTTTAAGAGTTTGGGGGAGACCACAGGGACCAGCTAGCTTGACCATAAATGATCATCCATTTTTTCTCCTTTGAAAACCAGTTTAATATGTGTAGTGTGCCCACAGGCCAACTGAGCTGAATTAATGAAGTATAAATGAGCTGTTATTACATTTTTTAGAAGCCAAGTTTAGAAGCCTGCCAACTTTTAAAGGCTGGTTAGATCTTGAAGCAATTTTATGAAAGACTGGTAAGTAGTTCAGTCATAGAATATAGTTCTGACTAGGCTAGATATTCCTCTTCAAATCCGCTGCTGCAAGATTAATAGAAAAATGCGCTTTTAATGGTAGATATTGACAACCAGTTACTCTTCAGGTCAAAATAATTATTGGCATCATCGTTGGATTTCATCCACAGGTTTTCTTTTTACTGCTTCTTTCCCCTAGCAGTACTTATAAGGAATAAATCTTGCAAAAACCCACCTGATAAACTGTTTTATAGCATACTTTTAAAATAGATACAGTGATGGCAACATTTAATCTATTTAAGCTCTTCAGTATTGTATAGTTGTTTAAAGCAAGGGAATGAAGTCAAAGCAAATAGGAGTGTTCCAGAGCAAACTGCAATGAAGAAAGAAAGAAACAATGAAGTATTTTGAGAGTATTATTGTGTTTATTAAACAAGAAAACAGACAATAGTTCAACCATTGAAAGAAAGCTGAATTCCTGTTTTACTTTCTTCAAATTAGTCCTTGAGATCTCCAAGGAGGCCTAGCCAGGGGCAGCAGATTGAGGCAGCCTGCTCTAAACTGTGTTGTTAATTCTGTGAAGTATTTTGTACCTCATTATACTCTTAGATAAAGAATTCCCCCTCAAATACAAAAATCAGCCTATAGTTGCATTGTGCTTTTTCTTTTCTTTTCTTTTCTTTCTTTCTTTTTTAAAAAAAACTGTTCTTCATAAAAATTTCCTGAGTTTTATCCATGGTTAAAGGTTCTGAAAGTCCTATAATTCCCAATATTTTACAATATGCTAGTATCTTGGAATTAATATTGGAAATTATAAGATTTTTTTCTTGTTTGCTTTCTCTATACCAGGGGTGTCAAACTCGCAGCCCGCCAGACAGATAGCAATAGCAATAGCACTTAGACTTATATACCGCTTCATAGTGCTTTACAGCCCTCTCTAAGTGGTTTACAGAGTTCAGCATATGGCCCCCAACAATCTAGGTCCTCATTTTACCAACCTAAGAAGGATGGAAGGCTGAGTCAACCTTGAGCCGGTGAGATTTGAACAGCTGAACAGCTGAACTAGCAGTCAGCTGAAGTAGCCTGCAGTGCTGCACTTTAACCACTGCGCCACCTCGGCTCTCAGATGTTTCATGTGCTGGCCCTGCCCCTGCCTGGTTTAGCGAAGGGGGGGAAAGTCCCAATACCTCATGTGACACTGCTATGATTATGCAAGTTTGACACCCCTGCTCCATATGTTTAAGGTTTTAATCCAATCTTGTCTTTCCATAAATAGATTAGCTATCTCCTATTATACTTATCTCATTTTGTAAATTCCACCCATTATCTTTTCCTGACATACCCTTATGTCAGATAATATTTCAGCAAAGGTCTGCTTATTTAATTCTGCATAATGACAGAAGCAGTTTCACCAAAATCTTTACCTTTCAAATTAATACTGTCTCCTCTATCCATTTATAACTTTTCAGTTAAGAGGCTGGTAAAAATCTCTGCTGTTGTTTCGAAGTCTTTTAAAAGTATTATTTTTTGTACTTTTTGTATTTATTTTGCCTTCAGAAAGAAGATTGAGTCACAAAGTTTTCTTTATCCTGTTTCTTCAAAGACCTATTTTTAACTCCAAATTGATTATAGAGTAATTAAGAAAGTGAAGGTTGGTGTTCTTTAAAAGTGCTTAAAGAAGCAAGATGTTTTTCTACTTAGAAGGAAACCACAAGACTTCCAACCTATAGTATCTACCCAAGGAGCAGCTGTCTGAGGGGTAGATGAGTGATCTCTTGTCATCTCCTTTATCTTTAGGAAAGACTTTCATTGATCAGAAGTCACCACTGGCATTCACTTTGCTGCATCATCTCTGCAATCTACCATAGAACCTCACCCAGAAGCTTATCTATACCATCCTTTGAGAAATTTATTATAAACCAATAACTATTTAGAATTTCAATTAGATTAGCACTTCAATATGGTAAATTATTCACATATACTGTTGGATTATCAGTAGTCTACAAAATCTAAAAATATGGAAACAAGAGGTTTTGGTGCAATATCATTATTAATAAAACCGGCTGAAAGATCTGTCTTTCAGTCAGATTTCTAACCAATGTCATAATAATAAAGGCGAGATAGAAATAAATAAACAAACATTTTAACAAATTTAAAAAATGTGAATTTGAAGTTCCTTTCAGCTATTTTCTTTGAGCATTTCTGAAGAAAAGCCAAATAAATTTGATATATTTCAAATTTTTAGTTAAGAGGTTGATTAATATATTTTTTTCAAGGGATATTTACAGATGAGTGAGGAAATGAATGTAGCTGTTATTAATGGACTATATTCTGAAGGATAAAGATTGCTGAACACTCCGACGTGTGTATGTACGTGTGTATGCATGTGTACACACACACACACACACAATATATATATATATATATATATATATATATATATATATATATATATATATATATATATATATATATATATATATATATATATATATATATATATATATATATATCTTAGTATGGCATTGCAATTGCTCTGATATTAAGAAAATATCTATATTCTGGTTTCTACTTTTATTCATCTGGTAGAGCTCTAGAGAAATGTCAACCTTATCTATGATAATGCCAACAGTAGAGCTGTGGTAAATGCAATGACATTTTAATCAAGAGACACTAGTCTTGATAGAGTTAAACTAGAAAATAGTTCAGCCTGAATATTATTGCTGTTGCCAATCTCATTCCAACCAATATTAAAATAAAATTCCTTTGTAACATGGAAGTCTCTATACATCTCCTTTCCTTAAACGAATTCCCATTTTAATCAAATATGTGCTTTCATGATTCAGTGAATTATCTCTTCTATGTCAAAGCAATAAGCATTCTACCATAAACTGCAACGTTGTTCACATCAAAACACTGAAGCCCTCTTCAATGGTAACAAAGCTCAGAAATTTTATTTTCAATATGTGTGTTCATGTATATATAAGTAATGTATATACACCATGAAATAATTGTGTAACTATTCTCTCTATCTTACTGTGGTTTTTAAAATAATTCTCTTGTGCATCTACTTTGGAAAAGATAGATTGGAACAATGGCAATTGTAAGAAACAAGGAATTATTATTATAATGATTATTCCTGGATAACTGGAACCATCTTAATCTGTTCAGGATCATGATTCAAGAATATATTACTTAGCGATTAGGACCTGGGCACAAACTAAATGTGGCAGTAATTTTAGAAAATTAGTCTTAATTTTTCATAAGTAATGAGTAAGGGAGAAGGAAGTAAGGAAGGCTATTCAAAATATAGTATGGATGTAATTATATGTTGAATATTTCTACAGTTCACACATTATTCTAGTTGATTACCCTTGGTAGGATTAATTTTAGTTTCTGGCCTCTATTGAGACTGTTGTAATTTTAGATGAGTAATCATCCAAAGAGTTCAGCATCTTTCTCTATAATGTGGCATTTCTATGCTGCAATTTCTCCATTGGTTACAGAGATACAACATTATATATCAGGAAATAAATATTTGGTTGTTTCAAGATGCACAAACTCACATACACATCAGAAACAATGGGGAAAAAACCAGTTGGTTAGAAAAATAGATGATTTGGAAAAAGTATGTTCTCTCTCTCTCTCTCTCTCTCTCTCTCTCTCTCTCTCTCTCTCTCTCTCTCTCTCTCTCTCTCTCTCTCTCCCTCTCTCTGTCTCCCCCTTCCCCTCTAGCCCTCCCCCCTCTCTCTGCAGAATAGAGGAAAAACAGTCTTTTGCCCTACTTCCCACCTCTACTCTCCTGCCATTTTGTATATAAAAGGATTAAGTTAGAATAATCACAACCTCTCTTTAGGACTCCTCGTGCTAATTATTCACAATATTGTTTTGCTGTAGCTTTCAATATATAGTTAGGTATTGATAATGTAAATGTTTGCTTGTTCATATATCACTGATTGTGCCAGTTAAATGTTAGTGGTGTTTGTTGAATCATAAACAAACATGAAACTGTGTTTTGCTAGCTAAACTGAGTGGCCGGTTTGTTTGCTCTTATCTGGATACAGAGATTTACGGAGAGCATGCTGAGTATAAACTAAAATGGAAATGCTATTAATTTTTCAACACTATATATTTATTAATTTAAAAAACCCTCAGAATTTCAGACAAATAAACGAACAAAAATCTGAAACAGTGGGAAAGTTCACCTAACCTGCTGTACATGTGACTATAAAAACTTTCAATATAAAAAAGAAAATAATTGCTAAAAAAGAAATTATCATTATAGTGGCATGTGCCTACATTTGATATGAAAACTTTTAAATCGTTTTTAAAAATTTTTTTTTTCCTGTCACAAAGAAGAGAGAGAAAAATGCTACAAAGAAGAACCTCCTGGGTTACAATTGCTAGAGCTCCCTCCGGAGTTACAATCAAAGTTAATTGTGCTGTTTTTACAAAGGCAATACACTGTCAGAAGACAAATAATGTTGGTGGCTGAACAAAAGCAGTGCGATGGCTGCTTCTATAACTGGAAATGGGCTGATTGCCTCATACCGCTCAGCCTTGTTACACTCCAGCTGCGTTTAATAGGGGGCACTCACAAGAACAGTCATTCTTGCATAGAAACAAGTTGACTTGAGTACTGTATGCTTTGACACTGTAATCCAATCTATTTCCTCAGAAAGGAAATGATCTCAGATTATCAACTTCTGTCATTAGCGTTCCCCGCCTCCGCTCACTTCCCCAGAGGAATTTGTGAGTGGAAAACACAATGGTGGAGCTGCTACTTGCTAGAACTGGCTGTTGTAATGCCTGGAGTCTCAACTGGCTGAAGATGAGGCCGCATCCAAGAATGTCGAAATTATGTGCAGGGTAGCATTCAATTCCTATTTGGCATAGGAAGCCAAGATGCCAACTTTGTAATCTGCTGGAAATGAAACAAGCTTCATCAAGTACGCAGTAATAAAAATAAAGTTGCTTATGGCTATTAAAAATACCCTTTAAGTCCACAGAAAGAATGGCCAGGGTTATAGAAGGAAAGGCCAGGATTATAGATAACTACCGTGTTTCCCCCAAAATAAGACTCTGTCTTTTTTTAAAAAAAACCCTGAAATAAGCACTTGGCCTTATTGCCATGCACTCAAAAGCCCGATTGGGCTTATTATCAGGGGATGTCTTATTTTGGGGGAAACAGGGTACTGTATCCGAGAGACAGTATTTTACAATGTTTCCCAATTTTTTTCTCATGAGTTAAAAGTGAGGTCATCACGTAGTTCTAATGCTAACTTTCAATACTCAGTTTTTCCCCCTTCACTGCCCTGCTCTGTCAATCACTGTCCTACTCCCTCCCCCAGTGTTAAAAGTGCAACTAATAAAATTGACAGACATAATATAGATGACATCTATGTAGGCATTGTGAACAGTGGAGGGTTCTCAAAATTTTTACTACCACTCTGTGGGCATGGCTTATTTTGTGGGTGTGGCTTGCCAGCCATGTGACCGGGTAGGAGTGGCTTTGCAGTCATGTGACTGGGTGGGGGTTGCTTGGTGATCATGTGACTGGGGGGTCATGTGACTGGGTGGGCATGGCCAACTTGACGTCACTCACGTCAAGGGTTAGGGTTAGGGTGCCTGGCCTCTCCTCGCCTCAAAGGCCTCAATGAGATACAATTTCCCTATCTATTTACTACTACTGAACATCCAAAATATACTATTTAATCCTATGTAATGTGTACATACATATTACACACAGGCACACAAAAATATACATTATCTACTATATATACTGTATGTGTATGTACACACACACACACACACACACACACACACACACACACACCTCTTCTAAAACTATACACATTCAACCTTACCTATTGCATTTGGAAAAACGCACCCAGAGTCCACTTTAACTTTTTAAAAATCAAGGAAATTTCTTTCAAAGTTTTGCTACACTTTGATTTATGAAGGATCTGGATATTTTTGTTGCATTTTCTGTACCATTTCCTGGAATTCTTTTATTTAAAAATCCAGATTTTCATCAAATGTTTATCTCTGTGGAAAAGTGTAACTTATGCTACACAATGTTGATAGATTCTTGGAGAGGAGGTATTACCCTCCCATTCTCTACGGATGGTATGGATATGACAGGATTTTAGAGAACCTTCCTGCTAGCAAATGTGCTGCTTTTTGCAGTGAGAGCAGAGATCATAATGAAGTATCAGAAAACAAGTTAGTATTTCTCTGCCCTGCAGAGCTCTTGTTCCGATGTCCAGGAAGTATTGTTTCACTTGTATGTTGGATGGGGATCTTTGAGACCAAAGATATAGGAATAGGAATTATATGCTTCTTTTTGCAAGATGCATTATTTACAACAAAATAAAGCTATAACAATAACAAGTATGCCTCTAGAGTATTGGTTTAACAGACCCTTAGTTTAGTGACTTCAGATGCAGCAGACAAAATCTGCCTATGGAATTTATGCTTCTGCATAAAAATCCCTTATACCATTGGCTAAAAATGAAAAATTAACTTAAGAAAAATCCCACTTACCATTTGAATTTAACAGACATTTTGTTTTAACAGACAAGTCTTCTCCCCATTAGTCCATTAAACTGATATCTTACTACAACTTCCAGCCAGTTGTGCTCCCTAAAAGAAACAATTGCACCCCCATTGCCAGCCTTCCTTCCTTTCCTTCCTTCCTCTTTTTCCTTCTTTTCCTTTCTCCCACCTTCCTTCTTATCATCTGCTCCCTCCCTCCTTCCTTCCTTCATCTTTCTTTTTCCTTCTTTCCCTTTCTCCCACCTCCTTTTCTTTTCACCTCCTTCCTTTTTCCTTCTTTTCCTTTCTCCCACCTTCCTTTTCTTTTCATCTCCTTCCTTCCTTCCTCTTTTTCCTTCTTTTCCTTTCTCCCACCTTCCTTCTTTTCATCTGCTCCCTCCCTCCTTCATCTTTCTTTTTCCTTCTTTCCCTTTCTCCCACCTTCCTTTTCTTTTCAACTCCTTCCTTTTTCCTTCCCCCAATCATTAGGTAATTTTGACAGCCAATATTTGCAGGATCTTCCCTCCAAACCAGGGGTCTCCAACCTTGGCAACTTTAAGACTTGTGGACTTCAACTCCCAGAATTCCTCAGCCAGCTTTGCTGGCTGAGGAATTCTGGGAGTTGAAGTCCACAAGTCTTAAAGCTGCCAAAGTTGGAGACCCCTGCTCCAAACGAAGCAAGAAGGGGAGAGGAGCCCCCCCCAGGTTTATCCAGGAGAGGGGGAGAGAATCGCAAGGCTGAGCTGGACTCCAATTCAGGGAAGGCAGAACGGGTGATGATGGGAACTGCGCACTCTCCCCGCAAGGCAAGTGGAGCCCAGAGGCGCCCGGGGACCCCTCTTCGCCTGCAGGTGTTCCCCCCACCCTCCAAGCCCCTCGCCTGCAGCCAGCACCACCCCGGCCAGGTGGGCCAGCAGCTGCGGCAGCCACGGGAGCCCCAGCGGCACAGGCGGAGCTCCTGCTGGATCACTCGTTCGCTCTGGACTGCTGGGGCAGGAAAGCTCCAGAGTTGGGGCCTCCCTTCCCTTCCCCCTTTCCTAAATAATCCTTTCCTTTCCTTCCCTGCCGCCGGGGTAGTTCCATATCCCCAGTCCCATCCCCCCCCCACACCTCTCACGCCAGAAAAGCACAAGTGGCGGCAAGATAAGCGAGCGTCTCTGGCTTCCTCTCCACCCCCAGCCCTTCGCCCCAGCACCTACAGCGTCTTTGGAAGAATATGGCTTCGTCTGGAGCTGCTCCCCTGCTGTTTATCCCTGCTGCCCCCGGGTGCGAGGGAGCAGGGCGGGCGAGAGGCAGCTGTATGTTCGGGCAGGGTGAGGGGGAGAATGGCTCATCTGGAGCTGCTCCCCTGCAGCTGAGGCCGTGGCTTGTCCCTGCTGCCCCCAGGTACGAGAGAGCTGCTCCAGATGAGCCATTCCCCCTCATTCCTGGCCTCTTTAAATCAAGGACTGCCCGCTACTGCTCGGGGGCGGGGGCGGGGGCGGGGGCGGCACTGAGCGCCCTGGGTGATTTAAAGACACTGCGGCTGCTGCTTTTGGAAGCGCAAAGCTGCTAGGGAACCTGCGCCCCCCCAAGCACCAGCGTGGAAAGGACCCAGGGGTGAAATCCTCCCGGTTCGCCCGGGCCAGTCCTTCGGCGTATAGCCGATGGAACTGGCGGCGGTCGCGGCGCGGAGCTTCTCCCGCCCGCTTTCCCGGCCCAGCTGACCACAATCATTTGGGTTATTTTTCCCTCTGTGCATGCGCGCGCATGTACAGAGGGAAAAATAACCGGAATGGCGGCGTTCAGCCGGGCCGGGAAAGCGGGCGGGAGAAGCTCCGCGCCGCGACCGCCGCCAGTTCCATCGGCTATATGCCGAAGGACTGGCCCAGGCGAACCGGGAAGATTTCACCCCTGAAGGGACCCCTTCCAAAGCCCGCGTCCTCCTCCTCATGCAAAGCGACCTGGCTTGCTGGCTCCTCCTCCTGCTGCTGCCGCTGCCAAGAGAGGCGGCGCCCGGGCCAGTCGCAACGCTTTTTGCCCTCTTTTCAGGCCAAAAAGCTGCCTAAATTTCAGGTTGGGGCATAGATGGATCGGAAAGGGGCGGTTGCGGTGCTTTATAAACTGGCCGCTGGCTGGCAGCAGAAAATAGTCCCAGCTTCCATCTTCGAAGGGCGCGTCCATGCCGTCTGCCCCCCCATGACTTAGAGTTTGCCCGCCGGTGCGAAATCCCACGGGGGAGGTTTGCGGAGGGCGTGGAACCGCTCACATGGGATGGCAGGTTGGGAGTCCTTAGCTGGACGGCGGAGAGAAGCTAGCCAGCCAGAAGGGAGAGAAATAAAACCTTCTACCGGAGTCTTGGCCCCTACTCAAGGCGGAGCGGCAAGGAGAGGCGGGGGGTGGGGGTGGGCTCCAGCAAGCTCCAGGGATGGGGTGGGGGGGGCCCTAGCACGACCGCGACTTACCTGTAGGCAGGAGAAGGCAGCTCAGTTGCGGCGCAGGGCAGGCACCACGTGGGAACTGGGAAGGCAGCTTAGGCGGTGAGGAGTGAGTGAGTGGGCGGAAACAAGATGTAGGCACATGCGCAGTGCCGGAAATTCGGCTTCTGCGCATGCGCAGAAGAAAAACCCCCGAAAAATTCAAAAAATATTCAAAACAAAAAACATGGCGGCGCCCAGGCACCGGCAACCGACTGCACCGGGCCTGTGACGTCACCAGCGGGCCGCTACCGGTGCGGTAGAGTGGACCGCACCGGTAGGAACCCACTACTGATTGTGAAGGACCTACTCACTTGACTGGTGAAATAGCATAGATATGTAACTATCACCCTAACAGAATAGCTAGAGGACATCAGATTATTTGGGCCATTTTAAAGAGTGACCTACAAAGTGATTTGATTCCTAGCCTCACAAATCTATTAAAAGAACATGGACACTATTCTATAATTATCACTTTTAAGACAAATGTAAAAGAACTATTAAAGCCCTCATTTTTTTCTTTTAAAGATCCTCTTTTTCAATACATAGTGACACTTAAAACTATGTATTACTATTAAGTTGTTAAGTTTTAATAATTACAGGTAGTCCTTGACTTACAACAGTTCATTTAGTGACCGTTCAAAGTTACAGCGGCACTTTAAAAAATTACCATTTTTCAAACTTACAACCATTGTAGCATCCCTATGGTCACATGATCAAAATTCAGATGCTAGGCAACTGACTCATTTTTAAAATTTTATTTTATTTTATTTTATTTATGCACGCCCCTTACAGACCTCTTAGGAATGGGGAGAGGTAGACTGTAGACAGTCTAAGGTTAAAGTTTTGGGGGTTTGGGGAAGAAACCACAGAGTCAGGTAGTGCATTCCAGGCATTGATTACTCTGTTGCTGAAGTCGTATTTTCTGCAGTCGAGTTTGGAGTGGTTTACATTAAGTTTGCATCTATTGCGTGATCGTGTATTGTTGCGGTTGAAGCTGAAGTAATCATTGACAAGAAGGATATTGTGGTGCATGATTTTATGAACTACATTTAGATCAGATCGAAGGCGACGTAGTTCTAAATTGCCTAATCCCAATATTTCAAGTCTGGTAGAATAAGGTAGTCTATTGCGAGCAGTGGAGGACTCTTCTTGTGAAATATTTCTGGACTCTCTCGATTGTATTAATGTCAGATATGCAGTGCGGGTTCCAGACAGGTGAGCTGTATTCAAGAATTGGTCTAGCAAATGTTTTGTATGCTCTGGTTAGCAGTGTAATATTGCCAGAGAAGAAGCTACGCAAGATTAGATTAACAACTCTTAGTGCCTTTTTGGCAATGTTGTTACAGTGGGCTCTGGACTCATATTTATGATGGTTGCAGTGTCCCGGGGTCATGTGATCACTTTTTGTGACCTTCTGACAAGCAAAGTCAATGGGGAGGCCAGATTCACTTAACAACCGTGTTACTAATTCAACAACTGCAATGATTCACTTAACAACTGTGGCAAGAAAAGTCAGAAAAAGGGGGAAAATTCACTTAACAAATGTTTCACTTAGCAACAGACATTTTGAGCTCTATTGTGGTAATAAGTTGAGGACTACCTGTAGTAGGATTTTACTTCATTTAACTGTTGATTGTTGCCCCAGATGTATGATATCTATTATTACATATACATTTATTTCATTCCAATAGGGAATGTATTATGATTACACTGAGTGTGCACCATTTGAATGTAGCCAAATTCTTACCAGCACACAGAAATTTCCTGTAATGTTAGATTGCAGGAAAATTGAAATAACTTTTCCCGACGTGCAGTTATGATTAAAAATAATTTAGCTTAGGAGTTCATTTACAATCAATAATATTATGATCGCTAGGACATCTATGCTGTAGTAATCCTGTTAAAGTTACAAACAATTACTTTATATAATTGGTATGTGTATTGTGTTCCACTATTTTAAATCACTTTTGCAAATGTACTGAAATTGCAATTCAATTAAATGCCTTTTTCACGCTTCCTAGCAGCATGGGCAATATTTATCCACGAGTAGCTGAAAGCTGAAACAATTCTCAAATGTCCTATGTTAGGGAGTAGGCTGAATCTCACTGGTCTGCTACAGAAAATTATTTTCTAAGTAGATTTCTATCTTAAGGCTAAAATGTTATTCACACAGACCTGGAAGAATACTTGATTGAATGCAATGGAACTTATTGACTATACTGATTATATTTTTATCCTTCTTCTTTTAAAGATTGTACATCAAATACTTTAATAGTTGATTTCATTCCAAACAAGATGTGATTTTATATTTTTTTCATAGCTCACAAGAGTATCAAATACTAACAGCAGCACAACGTTTATGCTGGAAAGTTCCTACGATACCCACAATAGAGGAATGGTTAATAAAGATGACAGAACTGGCAGCGGTGGCCAAATTAACAGCCCTTATGAGAGAAAAATCACTGAAGAAATTCATCTATAATTGGAAGCTCTTTGTAGACTTTTTGCAGGAGATGGGAAAAAGCATCATATTTTGACACAGGGATTTGATGATTGTTAAAACTTAAAAAGGGGGGAAATATATCTTTTTTATTTCTCCTTTTCTTTTGGGGGAAAAATGGACATTTTATTATAATCTTTAAGAGTCAAAAGTAAGCATTCTTTATATCATTGGAAGAAGAAATCAGAAGTCATTCTTTGTACAGTATGTATTTGTGTTTGTGCTTAATGTTTTACAATGGCTGGAACAGTGGTGGGTTTCAATTTTTTTACTGTCGCTTCTGTGGGCATGGCTTGGTGGGCGTGGCAGGGGAAAGATACTGTAAAATCTCCATTTCCACCCCACTCCAGGAGAAGGTTACTACAAAATCTCCATTTTCTTCCGATCAGCTGGGACTCAGGAGGCAGAGAATAGATGGGGGCGGGGCCAGTCAGAGGTGGTATGTACTGGTTCTCCGAACTACTCAAAATTTCCGCTACCGGTTCTCCAAACTACTCAAAATTTCTGCTACCGGTTCTCCAGAACTGGTCAGAACCTGCTGAAACCCACCTCTGGGCTGGAAGTGCTTCATGGATTGCAAAACACCCTTTCTAAGGCCACTGTAACTTCAAATGGTCATCCTCAACCTGTCATAAGTTGAGGACTATCTGTTGGACAACCTGTTTTTGTACTATGTCCAAGTAAGTTTTCTGGAGAGAGTTCTGAAACGGTTTCTGTTTCATACAATATCTTGATGGCAACTGCTACATGTTGAAGAGATTCATGATTAATAAGAGTTTGAGGTTTTTGTTTTACACTATTTTTGCAATTAACTGGTGAAGACAGGTGTTGAAACAGTGCAGTGACTCTTTAAAAATGTTTTGGCTTAGGAGAGGGGTATTTGGATTCTATTCAGGAAGCAACGTTGATTGTGCAGACATTTCTCACTCTGCATGTTATATTTGGTTCTTGTACTAAAGAGACCTTTTCTCCAATACAGAAAGTTGTACATTGTGGGACCATCGTTATTACCCTCCTGTTCCATGATGAGGAAAAAGGAACCTTCAGTAAGTGTCAGGATTAATGAACTCCAACCAAAGAATTGCCTGTGAATTATGTTTAGATCTATTTTGCCTGACATCCTCAATGCCATGTCAAAAATAATATGTTTTTACAGCACAAAAATTGACAAGAAACCCTTGAGAGCCTCATAAAAGCAATTACAGACTGGAATTCTACAGAGACAGTTTCAAAGCAAAAGCATTCCAGAAATGCTCCGCTGTAAATAAAGTAGGGCTTTTCTATTTTTATCAGTATAAAAACTTAAACTCACATATTATTACTACATGGCAATATACGTTTATCCCAATTTTATGTAGGAACCACCCCATTGTTTTAATGTTTTGTTACAAAATGTTTTATTATAATGTTTAACATTTAAAAGCCGCCCAGGGAACTTCTTGAAAGATGAGGCTTTTTAAAAGGAGAAGGAAGAATACAGGACAATATCCTTGCCATACATCGAAGTTACTTTCACACTAAAGCCTAGCGAGCTGGTGTGGTTATTCATTGCCTTTTATAATTTATTTTGTACCTCTTGGCTTACAGAGCACTCACGGAATGACGTAGATTTTGATACAAGTACTCAGATTCTGTCATTTAAATTCTCCTGGATCTCTTAGCAGTTTCCAATTCTATTGACTATCACTTCCTTCTTGAAAAGTATCAGGGTAAGATATGAAAACATCTTAAGGTGGTTTTATGTCAGTGGTAGGTTCTAAATTAGATCGCCACCGGTTTGTGCTCGTGCTCACGTGCGCGCATGATGCTTCTGCGCATGCATAGAAGCTTCTGCGCATGCGCAGAAGCATCCCGGGCGGGTGGACGGAGCGTCCCGCTGCCACTGCTACCGGTTCTAAGAACCGGTCTGAACCGGGAGCAACCCACCACTGTTTTATGTATGGTGTTACATTCTCAGACTGAAGCACATAGGCTTCAGTCAGGTCCTCCATTCTGGAGGGAAAATACTGACTGCTGATTGGCTAGACTGTCTGGCAGCTCCCTATAAAAGGGCTGGCTGTCAGACAGAGCCTTTGCTGGATTGTAAATAGTTGCCAAATAAAGAGCTGTTGTTTTGAAGCCACTTCTGTCTGCCTCTTCCATTCACCCTATCTAACATATACCTGGATGGTCATCTCCAAAAGGCAACACTGGGAGGTTTTTGTTCATAGCAGGCATGCCATAGATTGCATACAATTCTGTTTGATCTCCTCCCTTTAACATCCATTTAACACCTACATGAAATTGCTGAATGAAATCATTTGGAGAATTTGAGTATAGTGCCATCAATATGCTTATTACACACAATTCTCTCTCTATTTCACTGCGCCAAGGTAAGCCAAGAGAAATGCTTAATCAGTGCCTGGCTGTGGTAATGGACTGGATAAAGGCCAGAAAAAGCTTAGTCCAGACAAGACAACAGGGCTGTTAGTGGATCGGCTATCTGTCCACATTAGTACTAGGCAACTTGTTTTGTATCAGATAGGTATCTTTGGCATTTTAGAGGCAGTTGCTCTTTGGGTCTAGAATGATAAAGCAGCTTCTGCCTGCTTAGTTAAGGTTACGGTTGGCATGTTTGTGTTTGTTATACCCTTAGTTTAGGGATGTCAAACTGGTGGCCTGTGGGCTGAATGCGTCATGTGCAGGCCACGCCCACCCCAGCTCCGCAAAAGCAAAAATGTTACGATATGTCATGTGACATCAACGTAACGTGGTGAGTTTGACACCTGTGCCTTAGTTGGACTTGCTTCAGTAATTCATGTCCCGAGAACTGGTCTAAATTAGTGCAAGGAATTATAAATGGATTGCCTGAAACTTTCAAAATAAGGTTGGAAAAATTCTGACTGGAAATGAGGATTACAAGCATTTGATACTAATTTTACATGATCTTCACTGCCTTTTACTTCATTTCCAATCACAGTATCTGAAGAAATCTAGTTCCCATATGTTCTTATCCTAATTGCAGGTCCATTCTAAGAACATGTTCCAAGTGTCCTTGCAGACTGATGTGCAACAAAGGCCCCGAGAATGGGTACTTTTATTGACAATCCAACCCCTGTCAACTTTCTGGTATACACCAGAAAATTATAGTCTTACCCTTTCTATGCTCAATTAAATTATTAACTTTCATTTTAATATATACTATGCTGATATGTTAAATGTATATAATGCCAGAAAACTTTTTTAACTAGTCTGCCTAGTTATGTTTCTGTAGTTTATAGAGGGAATTTTGAACTCAATTTTAATTTCTGCAACCCAGTTGTTTTCACTGAAGTTCAGCACAGAAAAGTAACAATTCCCCAGAAGGAGTAACTAAGATAATGCTTGAATGCAGGGGTGGGTTCCACTTACCTCCGCCACCGGTTCGCATCGCAACGTTTCGCGTCACCTCGTGCAATTTGGCTTCTGCGCATGCTCAGAAGCAGGAATGAGCCTGAAACACAGCTGAGGCTGTGAAGAAATAAAGGTCAGAATTTACCCGCGGGCGGGTGGGAGGACTCTTTTTCAATCCACGGAAAGGGAAAAATCCACACAAAAAAAAGGCGGCGCGCACGGACTGGCACCGACAGTGATGTCACCAGCAGGTCGCTACCGGTTCGGGCAATCTGGTCCGAACCGGGAGGAACCCACCCCTGCTTGAATGCCAGGAAATGTGAATGGAAAATCCTTTAAGTGAAGGTCTTTGGAATTGGGAGAATCTCCACTGGCAGCAAATAGAGACATGGAGTGGCTGCTGATAGATTCCTTGGAGTCAGTATGGAAATAAGAATTAGGGGCCTTGGCCAAGGAAAAGACGCAAGGAACACAGAGAGTAGAAAACAAAACTGGGGATTAAGAAAGTGAGTAAAAGTGAGCTTTGTCGCTGAGTGCAAGACACAAAGCTTGACAACCTGAGGGGCATGACAGGCCTAGGAGAATGAACCAACAGAACAGAGTAAGAAAAAAACTGCTACATGAGATGTTTTTGGGTAGTTTGCATAGGAAAGAATGAACTGATGTTTTGAAATAACTATTGTGCCTTTGACATGCATTGTATCTTTAAGGAGACTGTTCAGTTTGTTGAGTGTATGTATCTCTGTGAGAGAAGAGCAGCTTGTTTCTCAGCAAGCTGTGAGTCCTAGTTCAGTTATTTTTTGTGGTGATACAGTCTGTGTATCTGTATTTTTGCGTCTTTAATGTGAGTAATGAAAGTTGTTCTTGTTTGTTTATACCTGGAGGTTTACAAAAAAATAGGAGGATGATTTATAAAGAACAGGATGATTGAAATTGCCTTTTAAAGACACCCCCCCCAAACCCAACTAGTTCAACTAGCTTGGGATGAATTTGGAAGGATCCTAAGGCAGATCCTGGGGGAGCCAATTTTTCAAACCCAGCACAGCCTTTATTTAAGACAGTTGCTACGTTTAGTTTAGATAGGCAGATTTTAATGCACGGTTAGCAGTTATAGAATAAAACGTAGAAAAATCAAAGTTTTCCTATTTGTGAGGTTTGTTATTTATAAACTTAAGGCTTAAAACAATCTTTGGGTCACTCTATTCATGCATTTTTTTAAAAAAAATATTTATTTTAAATTATAACTGAGGCACATACGTGGGAATTAATGTTCTAGAGCATGGGTGTTAAACTCACCACATTACATTGCCATCATATGACATTTCATGATGTTTTTCCCATTTGCGGAGCTAGGATAGATGTGGCTTGCACGTGACGCATCCGGCCCGCGGGCCACCAGTTCGACACCCCTGTTCTAGAGAATTCTCCATATGTTTTAAGCCATTTTTGTATATTACTTAAAGGCCATAGCAATCTCGAGCGGGACTACAATTGTAAATAAATTTAATAGCCTGTAAATTCCATTGACTGGCATTGAGACTTCACCAAACAGTATGAGTAGGAGGGCACCATTTAAAGCACTTTGTCCCCATAAGTTCATGCTTTGAGAAAGTGGAGATGAGATAAGAACTCCGAGTTGAAGTCACCCATGAATAGCTTGTCATTCTGAATAAACATATTTATGATTGTAGTGGTGGCTGTAGAGTTTATGGAGCTATTTGTATTTTAAGGCTATAATAGATGTAATAAGAACTTCAATTGTAGGAGCAGGAGTTTTCAGGTCATGGAGTCTGCTAGTTAGAAAAAAATAGATCCCAGGGTCTCTGATTAAGAGAAAAATTCTAGTGATAGAAAGTTCGCTTTCCAGGCTTATATCTGAATGCCAACAAAATTGTTTTTAAAGAAGTCTTTTCTTTGGGGAAAATAAATGGATGTTGATGTCTCTTTCATAATTCCTGCCTGAATGCTGAAAGAAAGAGAAAGAGAGAGACAGAAAGTAAATCTTTATGCAGGAAATCTCAGAGTTCTTGAGGTGAGTAAATTCACTGACACACATAATCTAATTTTTAAAGCTTCTGTTATTGCAGATATATAAAATACAAAACCAGAGAATGGCTTCAAAGAAATCTTTTTTTTCCAGCCAGTTGATAAATATATTTCTCCATATGCGTAAACATGATCCATGAAAATAATGTTATGGTGGCTAAGAAACCAATTCATTTGGAAAAATAAATCATTATTATGCTAGAAAATGCTGATGCTTCTGCAGGAAAGCCAATATGGA
Organism: Diadophis punctatus similis; assembly: GCA_023053685.1. Lineage (NCBI taxonomy): Eukaryota > Metazoa > Chordata > Lepidosauria > Squamata > Dipsadidae > Diadophis > Diadophis punctatus. The sequence goes on from JALIGW010000003.1 coordinate 148,097,838, forward strand.
TTTATAAATTTACTAATATTTAAACAAGCTAATAGTTTCACTGGTTTGTGCATTTCTGTTTCAATCTCATTAACTAGACTTTAAAAAGACAGGTAGATCAATATTTTTACTTCAAATCAGAGCAATGTCCATTGTTATAGCCTGCATTGTAAAATAGTTATCCAAAAATAATAAAAGAGGAAATACTTCTAATAAATGAGTTTAGCAAATGGGTCTGACAGTTTATGTGAAATATCCATGTGATTTCAGTTCCTGAGATTGCAATGTAAGGCTTATAGGGCTCAACTGAATAAAAATGTTTGGAACTGGATACGTTTGGATATATAGAAGACAAATGAATGATATGTGTTGTGTTCTGACTGACCTCTAACTGAACTCTAACTTGTTATGTCTAGCTGAACTCTGACTGAACTCTGATTTGTTATGTTCTAGCTGAACTCTAACTGAACTGTATGTTTTCACCCAGGTCCAGCATTTGAATGCTCAAACGCTATTGGTTGTTGTGTCTGACAGTCCTCTATAAAAGAGCTAGCTGTCAGACCATGCTTTGCTGGTTGCTTGAGTGAGCTGAGTAAAAGAGCTGTTCTGAAGTCTGTCTCCTGTGATCCTTGCCCACTATCTAACAATATGCTTTTCTCAAGAAACAAAAAAGCACAAAGACGTAACGAATTATAGGCAGTTTTACACTGAGTTAAAACACTGGTTTACTTCGGCCAATATAGTCTATGCAATGATATGGGGTTTCTCAACCTGCTGTCTAAAGCAGGTGCCCCAATTCATTTAATGGTTGTAAGTCATTTGAATATCCAGCTGCTCTGCAGACTTGCACTGACACTAGTGCTTCCTCTAAGAATTTAGAAAAGAAGGCCCTGAATGCACTGTATGCTCAAGAAAAAACCCTAGGCAATCAATAGAAACTGATTGCTGTGCTCATGCCCAAATCCCACATCCAGTTATCAAAAGTTCCACGGATTGGATGTTTCCTATTCTCTTCTGGAAGAACCAAGTTTTTATCAACTTTAAGAAGGCCGTGAAAATGGGGGTTGTCCTTGCATCATCAAGGAGCACACAATTCCATGAAAGAAACGTCTTCTGCTCTCTGTCCATCTAAGTTGAGAGGGCAGAATCTGTCTGTCATCTATCTATCTATCTATCTATCTATCTATCTATCTATCTATCTATCTATCTATCATCTATCTATCTATCTATCTATCTATCTATCTATCTATCTATCTATCTATCTATCTATCTATCTTTCATCTATCATTTATGTATCTGTAAAGGTAGACCTTCAGTAGCATTTAGAACCATGCTGGTAAGCAATGTAACCTCCTGTAGCAGTTATATAATTTGGCATTAGTATGAGTGGAATGCATTTAGGCGATTGCATTTTGAATCAACTGAAATATATAATAATAATAATAATAATAATAATAATAATAATAATAATAATAATAATAATAATAATAATAATAATAATAATAATAATAATAATAATAATAATAATAATAATAATAATAATAATAATAATGTAGCTTTGAAGGACTTTATACAGAGTAAACAACAGCAGTCTATACAAGAAGTGATAAATACATGAGTGACCCTATATTCTTTCTCAGCTTAGGCTAGAATTGGCATAGTAACCAAAAACTGGGCAGAAGCCTTCCTGGCTGTGTTTCCAACTTTTCTTTATTATTTCTTTATTTATTAGTTTGTCAAACATGTACAAGATAGCAGGTATGAATATGAACATGAACATAAACGAAGGAAATGAATACAAATAAATGGGGACAGTAGGACAGGGATGATAGGCACGCTGGTGCACTTATGCACGCCCCCTTTACAGACCTCTTAGAAATGGGGTGAGGTCCACGGTAGACAGTTTAAGGTTGAAGCTGTGAGGGTTTGAGGATGTAACAATGGAGTTAGGTAGAGCATTCCAGGCGTTGGCCACTCTGTTGCTGAAGTCGTATTTTCTACAATTGAATTTGGAGTGGTTTACCTTGAGTTTGTATTGATTGTTTGCCTGTGTATTATTGAGGTTGAAGCTGAAGAAATTGTTGACAGGTAAGATGTTGTAGCGGACAATTTTTTGTACTATGCTTAGATCAGACCGCAGGCGGCACAGTTCCAGATTGTCCAAGCCCAAAATTTCAAGTCTGGTGGCATAAGGGATTCTGTTGTGAGTAGAGGAGTGGAGTACTCTTCTCGTTAAATACCTCTGGACCCACTCAATTGTATTAATATCTGATATACAGTGTGGATTCCAGGCAGATGAGCTGTATTCGAGAATTGGTCTGGCAAAGGTTTTGTATGCCCTAGTTAGCAATACAATGTTACTGGAAAAGAAGCTTTGCAAAATTAGGTTAACAATTCTTAATGCCTTTTTGGCAATGCTGTTACAGTGAGCTCTGGGGCTTAGATCATTTGAGATGAGTACTCCTAGGTCCTTGACAGAGTGAGGGCCGTCTACGAGGTCGTTTCTGTCCAACTTGTATTTGGTATTCTGATTTTTATTGCCAATGTGTAGGACAGAACATTTATTAGTTGAGATTTGGAGTTGCCAAATGCGCAACCATTCTGACACATGGTCAAGGTCGCTTTGTAGGGCAGCAGCATTGTCAGTGGTGTTAAATAATTTTATGTCATCAGCAAAGAAGACGCAGCTGCTTTTAAACCATAAGAAACTTCTATTCCAGCAATCCCTTTGAGTGTAGAGAGAACCTCAGTGTGAGAAATGGAACCTTATTCTTGTAAGAAATATATAAGAGCAAAGGTGCAGCCATATGTATGACATATTATATTGTATAATCAAAATGTATTTTTGCCTGTCAGCTTTCTTTCTGCTTCTCTGTTCCCAGAGAAAAAGGAAACAACAGGATGTTTTATGCTGACATATACAGGGAAAGAGTGTGAGATCGGTACATGCTGACATTAGGGAGAGGAAGTGTGCAGGAAGTGTGCAGATGTCAGACTGATGTGAAGTTCTAGGGAATTTCCATGCTGGAAGTCACCCGAGTAAGATGCCAAGGTGTTACATAATGGGGGTGAACAATGAAATGGGAGGAGTAAAATTGTTGTTTGCCTGTAAAGATGAATTGTATTTATACGTTGTACTCAGATGACAATTTTGCTTTGGTCGGAGAACACCAAATCCTCCTTCCAAATGCCCTTTTGTAAAAGAATCAAATAAATGTTTTTTATTGTTCATCGGACTCCTGTTGATTTCCTTGGTGTAGTTCTCACACTCAGAGTGAAAGTGAAAGTTTGTTTGCTCTGGAGAAGAACAGCTTCTTCAAGAGTCAACACTTGGAATCAATAGGCTACTGAATTAACAGCCATTCCATCTTGCTTGAAGCTACTTCTGCCCATCCAGACTGCATTTTGGGTACTTGGCAATCAGCCTGCATTTAGGCTGTTTGCAGCATTCCACAGTCACATGGCTGCAATTTATAAATTTTGCAGTTTGCAATTTTGCTGAAAACTTGTCTTTACTTTGACAAAAACACCCCAAAGGGTTCACTTAATGACTATGGATTCATTTAATGATCGTGGTGATCTGCATAATGATTACTGCAAAAATGGGTTGTAAAGTCAGGTTTACAGACATCACAACATGAGTGTAGTGGCAGGCTCCATTACAGTCATAAGTTGAGGACTACCTGCACTATCAGGATATTGAAGGTACCTTTACTTGAACAACTTTGAAACTCCAACTAAATTTGTCTCAAATAATATTTTTCAGTGCAGAAGATGTCACTGAAATCAGTGAATGATCCATTAAAAGTTGTTTAGAGTTTCCCAAGGCAATAGGGTGATTTGCAGAATATCTCTTTTCAAAAGATAAGTTTTCTATGATCATGATCATATTTCTCTTCTGCAATGTGAGGATTATTCCCCCCCCCCAAAAAAAGATGGCTTCATGCTGAAGTTAGACATTCCATGCATATGTCAATCAATTCAGATAAATTAAAGTAGAAATGCTCACCAGAAATATAATGGATCCAAGCACACCCAAATCATATAATAATCTTTACTTGGATGTGTTTATTTTCTTTTAGTGTATTGTGTTGTGTTATTCTTATTATATATTTCAGTTTGTTGTTGTAAACCAGTCTGAATCTAGAAGTGAATAAAATTCATAAGTGAAAAACAAATAAATAGTGCCTAATGAAATTATGTCTACCCTAAATTTTGTTGACATGTTTGCAAAATTCAATTATTCCTCTTCACAAATTCTGTTCAAAAGATTGAAAAGAAGAATTAGAGGTTATAAAGTGACACAAAAGCTATTCACATGAGCTTGAAGTATCACTTTATTGGTGAATATGTTACATATTAATAAATGAAGAAACCATGGGCACAAGTTATTACTGAACTACAGTTTCCAGGATCCTACACTATTAACTCTCTGTGAAAAATGTTTGTCACCTCTCTATCAATGACGAAAGTATCAAATATCTGGTAAATATACTCTCTGAAATATTTTATCATGTTTCTGTCAGCCTAGTCAAGTGAAGAAAATGCATCCTGTCAATACAATCAGCACATCCATGACACATGTAGAAAGGTGGCACAGCTTGCAGTGTGATGTGACAATGCTGCTTTTGTTATTCCAGCCCCTTTTCATCTCCTTCATTCTTCATGGTAAAGTAGAGAAAGCAAATTTTCTTTAATTTTCTGGGAGATATATAGTAGTTTCCTAATTTTCCATTTTATCAGTTAAGGCCATAATTACATTCGATTCCTTTTGGAAACTGTTTCTTATTTCAGTATTGTTTGTAGGGGGGGTGGAAATCTTCCTGATCATAACTACATATACATTCAAAATAGTTAACACCTCATTATCTGTAGATGTCTGTCTTTACTGGCAAACAATTTGAGGAAAATTCAAGAACAAATTAATACCAGGCAAGAATAAAGCTTGTTTTTAAAAATATTTTTTTATTTTTATAGATGTTTTTTCAACAAAATTAAAACATTACAAATTCTGATTTAAGGAGGAATAAAGAAAAACAATAAGCAAGTGAAAAAGAAACACAAAAATAGAAATAGAAAAGAAAAGATGTTAAAGCAGATCCTGGCATTTTACAGCCCCTGGGCCACACTCTGGCCTTTGGCTATCACTCTGGCCTGCATGAGGTCAATTGGAAATTAGAAATCAAATGTAAATAAGCATGACACAGGAGGCGGGAGAAGACACAAAGTCAGGTCTGACCAGACAAAGCACAGAGAAAGTGCTTTTCTGCACCTGTGCAGCACTCACCTCTCACCTGGAGTAGCCTAAAGAGGAGGCGGTAGCAATCATCATATGAAGGGGACCAGGACTTGACCACCCACCACTGCTTTGGTTGAAGCGTAGCCTTGAGGGTGAGTGGGTAGAGCGCAGCTGGGAGCTATTGGTTTTCCACAACAGACCCAGTTCTTCATGTGGCTTCTTGGGGAAATTAATTGCCCATCCCTCTTTTAAAGTATCATTGATAAACTTCCCATTTTTCTCCTACTTTAAAAACAACTTGAAACTGGATTCCTAAGGCAAAAATGTGTTAACTGGCTTCTTTAACAGGAAACCTGTGGTGAACATCTCTTAAAAACTGTTTCCAATGCAGTACATTTGCCATATTATAGAATATATTCCTTATTGAATTATTATTTATTTTAGTATATTTTTATTGTTTTTATATCACGAATTCCATTTCTAAATTGAACAGTGTGTTTTCTAGGTAACAAAAGTATTATAGTTTAAACATTCTCATAATCATTATGATCATATCAACATACAAACATATAGTAGATACTATCAATCATTGTTATAAAATACACTATTTTCCATATTGACATCAATCATATAAGCATCAAAATGTTTACTAATCAATTCTCATATAATCCATATTTTCACATAAATCCATCCATCTGATCTCTGTATCTATAGACTAACCATTTGTAAAAAAAAGTTCCCGTGTCATAAAATATTCAGAATCTTCTTTTTCTTTAATTTTTAGCGTTAACCTATCCATTTCTGCACTTTCCATTATTATTTTTTGATTATATTCTCATCTGTGGGGGTTTGTTCATTTTTCCAATATTGTGGTATACAATCCTGGCTGCTATTAAAATATGTAGAATTAAATATGAATTACTCTTATTATAATTTTCTGATAGCATGCCCAGCAGGAATATCTCAGGTTTCAAGCCTATGTGTTGTTTTGTCATAGCTTCCAGCCATATGCAAATTTTCTTCCAATATTTTTTTGCTTTGGGACACGTCCACCACATGTGATAATATGAACCTGGTATTTGGTTACATTTCCAACATTTGACAGATTTATCTTTATATGTATTTGCTATTCTTGCAGGTGACAAGTGCCATCTATAAAACATTTTATAGAGATTTTCTTTATACGCTGTTGACATTGTAAGCTTGTAGTTTCTGTTCCATAATTTCTGCCATTTGTCTAATTCGGTTGTATAGCTATAATTCTTAGCCCAAATTATCATCGTTTCTTTTACTTGTTCTTCCTCCAATTTAATGGTTACTAAATAATTATATATCCTCTTAATTAATTTTTCATCTGCTCCCATTAACATTTGGTCTAGCTCATTTGGTTCTTTATAAAACCCATACTCCTTCCTATCTTTTTCCTATCTGGAATGTATCTGTAATTACATAGGTCAATCCCTAATCTGTTTAGTTCTTGTTTAGTTTTTAGTTATCCCTTTCATTTAGTATGTCCTTGTATCTTATGATTTTTTCCATATTTATGAGATTTGGTTATCTCCATTGTAGATAACCAAACTGGTATTTTCAGGTAATGTTGCTCTTTGATTTTGATCCATACTAACAGTAGTGCCTTCCTAATGTAGTGCCTCTGGAAATAGCTATGAATCTCACCCTTCTTATACCATAAGAAGGCATGCCATCCCAATTGCAAATTATGACCCTCCAGTATTAGTAAACTTGTATTCCTCAAATTAATCCACTCTTTCACCCACGTAAGTGCCGATGCTTGGTAGTATAGTTCCCAATCCGGATGACCAAAACCTCCTCTACTCTTAATATCTTGTAGCACCTTTAATTTTATTCTCACTCTTTTATCTTGCCATACAAATTTTAATATCATCTTATTTAATTCTTCAAAATATTTCCCTCCAGCTTTATTGGGATTGTCTGAAACAGATACAATAATCTCGGCAGGATATTCATCTTAATTGTTGCTATTCTACCCAATAGGGATAATTTTAAGTTTTTCCAGTTTTCCAAGTCCGTTTTAATTTGTGCTTTCAGTTTATCGTAGTTATCCTCTTTGAGAGATACACATCTTGCTGTTAATTGCACTCCTAAATATTTAACTTTCTTTACAATCTGCATGTTCATCATTCTTGTAAATTTTCTCTTCTGTTTATCTGTGAAGTTTTTAACCAATATTTTTGTTTTCTCTTAGTTTATTTTTAGTCCTGCAACTGCGCCATATTCTTCTATTTTTGCAATTAATTTAGATCCTGTTTCCTGTAGATCTTTTAGAATAAACACCAAGTCATCAGCAAATGCCTGTAACTTATACTCCTCCTTCTTTATTCTCATGCCTTTTATTTCAGTATAAGACACACCTTTTTCCTCCCTAAAAGTGGCTGAAAATTTGGGTGCGTCTTATGCTCTGAATGTAGCTTTTTCGGAGCTTTTTTCCCAGCCCTAACTAGGTGCTAACAATCTTCCCAGCTCTTACCTTGCAGGCTTTTTCATTGTTACTCTCTTTGAAGAATGTTTTTCCAGCCCTAAGTCTTTGCAGGGTTTTTTTCATTGCTCTGCTTGCTCCGAAAAAGTTTTTTTCTAGCCCTAACCAGGTGCCAATGATCTTCCCAGCTCTTACTGGCTTGCAGGCTTTTTCATTGTTACTCTCTTTGAAGAATGTTTTTCCAGCCCTAAGTCTTTGCAGGGTTTTTTTCATTGCTCTACTTGCTCCGAAAAAGTTTTTTTTCTAGCCCTAACCAGGTGCCAATGATCTTCCCAGCTCTTACTGGCTTGCAGGCTTTTTCATTGTTACTCTCTTTGAAGAATGTTTTTGCAGCCCTAAGTCTTTGCAGGGTTTTTTTCATTGCTCTACTTGCTCCGAAAAAGTTTTTTTCTAGCCCTAACCAGGTGCTAACAATCTTCTTACTGGCTTGCAGGCTCTTTCATTGTTATTCTCTCAGAAGAAGGTTTTTTAAAAGTCCTAACCAGGGGATAAAATAATGTGCTGAAGCTGCTCTGAATAAGTTTTTTTCTAGCTCTAACCAGGTGCTAACAATCTTCCTAGCTCTTACTGGCTTGCAGGCTCTTTCATTGTTACTCTCTCCAAAGGATTTTTTAAAGTCCTAACCAGGGGAGAAAATAATGTGCTGAAGCTGACCAGACTAAGGACGTTAGCCAGATGAATACCTGGTAGGCAGATTTCCCCCCCTATTTTCTCCCCAAAAACTAAGGTGCGTGTTATACTCAGGTGCATCTTATACTCCGAAAAATACAATACATTTACAGTTTTTATATTATTTTTCTGTGAATACTTCTCACAGCTGCAGATTTTTTTAAAAAAATCTCAGATAAATTAGAATATAATAGCAGTCAAATAATCCAGAAAGTGGCAATGATGTTTCACTATCATTTATAAATTGTAATACATAAATGTAATATATAAAAAGTGGTTGCATTCCACAATAAATCTTTGGATAATGTAGGCATAGTTTACTGTTAAGGCTGCCACAGGGTTTCAGACATCATATTTGTTCGTACATGTCAAAGACTGTATCTATGCAAAGTGAATCTTTAACCGTTGATCTGTGAATCTTCTTATGTTTGTGTGGAAATTGGAAGAAATTATTTAGCATTTGTTCATCATGTTTCAATTGGTAATTATCCTCATTTTTGTCATTCTTAAATTGTTTGCATTTCTGTTTTTCATTTAACACAGTTACTGTTAGTCTGGCTGAAGGATGGGGACTTATTTTTGATTTTGATTTTTTTAGAATGGGGGATTATTCATTTTGGGGAGAGATTCTTGATATAAACTGGGGCGGTATAAGGTACCCCAAAAACACATGACAATGAAGAAAACATTCCCAGCAAACTGAATTGATCCTTAGTGGCAACAGGTGGAAGAATAGAAAGGCACCTGTGGCTCAGTCCATTGCTTATATTCACTGGCCATATCTCAAAGATAGTATATCTTTGATATATACCATCTATATCCTATCCTATCCTATCCTATCCTATCCTATCCTATCCTATCCTATCCTATCCTATCCTATCCTATCCTATCCTATCCTATCCTATCCTAATAATAATAATAATAACAGAGTTGGAAGTGACCTTGGAGGTCTTCTAGTCCAACCCCCTGCTTACGCAGGAAACCCTACATTACTTCAGACAGATGGTTATCCAACATCTTCTTAAAAATGTCTAGTGTTGGAGCATTCACAACTAAGTGAATGCTATCCTATCCTATCCTATCCTATCCTATCCTATCCTATCCTATCCTATCCTATCCTATCCTATCCTATCCTATCCTATCCTATCCTATCCTATCCTTCCATCCATCTCTATCTATCTATCTATCTATCTATCTATCTATCTATCTATCTATCTATCTATCTATCTATCTATCTATCTATCTATCTATCTTTCTTTCTATCTATCTATCTATCTATCTATCTATCTATCTATCTATCTATCTATCTATCATCCATCCATCCATCCATCCATCCATCCATCCATCCATCCATCCATCCATCCATCCATCCATCCATCCATCCATCTATCTATCTATCTATCTATCTATCTATCTATCTATCTATCTATCTATCTATCTATCTATCTCCATGGTGGCACAGTGGTTAGAATGCAGTACTACTTCTGCTGACTGCTGGCTGCCAGTAGTTTGGTAGTTCGATTCTCAATGGCTCAAGGTTGACTCATCCTTCCATCCTTCCAAGGTCAGTAAAATGAGGACCCAGATTGTTGGGGGCAATATACTGACTCTTAGAGAAGGCTGTAAAGTACTGTGAAGTGGTATATAAGTCTAAGTGCTATTGCTATCTATCTACCTATCTACCTATCTACCTATCTACCTATCTACCTATCTACCTACCTACCTACCTACCTACCTACCTACCTATCTATCTACCTTATCTATCTATCTATCTATCTATCTATCTATCTATCTATCTATCTATCTATCTATCTATCTATCTATCATCTATCATCTATCTATCATCTATCTATCTATCATCTATCTATGTCAGCATGATATATATCTATATCATGCTGATCTAGAAGCAAGGGATAAATAATAATAAGTTTATCAAAAACATGACACCATGTCTTCTTCTTTCTTTGTCTTGTCTATGAAATGGAGAAAGTCATCTGGAGATTTTAAGGTAATTTGCACCCCATTGGAAGAGAACCAATTGGTAGATCTTCTTATGGGCTGTTGTGACTAAACAATTTCTTAACAAGGTGCTCATGCTTGCTTGGAGCTGGATGGCACATTAGCAGAACCAAATGAGGAAACCAGGACAGCTTACAACTTATCTGGGAACTTTGAGGATGTGGAAAAAACTTTCTGCAGCATGAACTAAGCTACCTAGAATCTGGAAATTGGTTCAAGTGGTTATTCTTACAAAATTATAAGAAAAATGCTTCTGTGCTGATTTGATTGTTTTTAAAAGGATGCATCAAGTATTCAATGAGCATTACCAGTCTGTATTAAGGGATTAGTAAACTGCCTATCCTCTGAAACACTCTTTGCCTCCTCTGAGTTTCCATATAGTTGGGTCATTGGTAATAATGCCTGATACTTTATTTATAAGACACATCTCTTGATCTGTAACATTTCAGAAAGAGCAAGCGCTTTCCAGAGATAGTCACTGAAGGAAGGAACAACAGAATGATGAAAAACAGAGTTGGAATTTTAAATGTTCCAGTTGACTGCATTCTACATTAACCTTCGAAACACCTCAGTCTTGTAGCATTGGAGACCTATTGTTTGCTTTTCATTTTCTACTTCCCTTTGCCTTTTGTCTTCCCTCACAAATAATGTAAACGATTTCTATAAATTGTAAGGCCATTTCATTTTGTGCTGCACAATAACATTTTGGTTTGATCCTGTCATGGTTATTTTGGGGAGCGGGTTTATAATGCACAGACTTCAATGTGTATACTGAGCCCAATCGTCAGCACAAATGTGCAATTTTAGCATTATTTTGTGCAATATTAGCAAAAAAAAAAGTGTGAGGAGGAAAATAAACGTAAGCTGCAATAGTCACCAAATATCAGAACACGTTGCAGAACCAGCTGTTTCCATGGTTACTACAGAATTAGATGTCAACGGCAGTAGCTTTCCCAGATGCTAATTATGCACATATGCATGGTTTTGTAGTGAACATGCTAAGGAACGTAGATTAAATATTCCATTTCCCCCCCATCCAGGACTGTCCTGATAAAAACTCATATGCTATGGCTTCACCACATTTGCAAAAGTATTTAATTAACTCATAAAGCAACAGCCACTGTATATTAGTAATAAATTATCTGGTTACTGAGTGACATCATTTGGCTGCTGGCAAGTGCAGCTAATTAAAGCGTAAGCTGCATTGATATCTCTTACTGAAGAGTTCAGTTCAAGATCTAAATTTTGTTGGCAAATTAGAATAGGTTTGGTGAAGCTGGGATGAACAAGGAGACTTGGATTAGAATGGATGAATCTGGTAATATTAAACTGATGCAAGAGTGTACTGAAATACAATAATATGTACCGTATGTTCCGGCGTATAAGATGACTTTTTACCCCTTGAAAATCTTCTTAAAAGTCGGGGGTCATCTTATATGCCGGATACTGAAACTTCCGAGCTGGGGGAGCTCAAAAACGGCTGCGGCCACATCCCCGCCATTCTCCAGCAAAGCAGACAAAGGAGCCCCGGAGCTCTGACACCGCCCTGTGTCTTGGTCTCCTGCTAGGAAGGCTGCGGCCACCACCGCCAGCCGCAGTCTTCCCAGCAGGTGGGCACACGTGGGAGGGACCGCGGAACAGAGGTGCCTGACAGCTTAAGGCAAGAGGCGGGTGGGAGACATGGGCAGGAGCCTGCCACTGACGCTGCCACTTCTGGCATCCCCGCACCTCTCGCCCCGCTCGCCGGGTGCCTCTGCTCTGTGGTTCCTCCTGCACATGCCCACCAAAGAAATATTGTAGCGGCGATAGCAGCAGCGGCGGCAGTAGCGCACGCTCTCCTTCCTTCCCATGCGCGTTAACCCTGATGGCGCCCTGGTCGGGGACTCAGTCGGGTGGCTGGAGCCCCGTGGGAGATGGTGACAGAGGCTCCTTCTTCTCCGAGGGGAGGGGAGCAACCCACCCTCCTACCTCGCTTGGTGCGGTTCCCCGCACTTGGCATCTTGGAAGAGGGCTGGGTGAGGGAGAAAGAAGCCATGGTGGGGATTGGTTTGCAGGGATAAATAAATAAATAAATAAATAAATAAATAAATAAATAAATAAATAAATAAATAAATAAATAAATAAATGAATGAATGAATGAATGAATGAATGAATGAATGAATGAATGAAAGAAAGAAAGAAAGAAAGAAAGAAAGAAAGAAAGAAAGAAAGAAAGAAGTTAGGAAGGAAGGAAGGAAGGAAGGAAGGAAGGAAGGAAGGAAGGAAGGAAGGAAGACAGAAAGACAGAAAGAAAGACAGAAAGTAAGACAGAAAGAAAGAAAGAAAGAAAGAAAGAAAGAAAGAAAGAAAGAAAGAAAGAAAGAAAGAAAGAAGTTAGGAAGGAAGGAAGGAAGACAGACAGATGAAAGAAAGAAAGAAAGAGAGAGAGAGAGAGAGAGAAAGAAAGAAAGAAAGAAAGAAAGAAAGAAAGAAAGAAAGAAAGAAAGAAAGAAAGAATAATTACCAATGCTATGATGGAAACCACCAACTCAAAGACAAATATCACTGTGGAGCAAGGAAGCTGCTACAGCAGCAACAAATTAAACAGCACAGACACAGGGATTCTCTCAATATCCCATTGTCTCTATTGGACAATATTGGAGGGTTGCCAGAAAGTTTCTTCGTTTGTTCTACAGAGAGAAAAGTAGTTTTCACAGTACAAGGGATATGTTGCCTAATTGTCTATCACAAAGCTAGCAATTGTGAAGAAATTAAAAAATCCAAGGTAGAAAAAAGGGTTCCTGTTATTGGTTCTTTGTCATAAAATGCATAGCAAAGGCATCAGATGGATTCTTACTTGTAGGAAAGTATGCAATAAAGTGTGAAAAGGAAGGAAGGAAGGAAGGAAGAAGAAGGAAGAAGGAAGAAGGAAGAAAGAAGAAAAGAAAGAAAGAAAGAAAGAAAGAAAGAAAGAAAGAAAGAAAGAAAGAAAGAAAGAAAGAAAGAAAGAAAGAAAGAAAGAAAGAAAGAAAGAAAGATGGTAGGAAGGAAGACAGACAGACAGACAGACAGACAGACAGACAGACAGACAGAAAGAAAGAAAGAAAGAAAGAAAGAAAGAAAGAAAGAAAGAAAGAAAGAAAGAAAAAAAAAGATGTTTGGAAGGAAGAAAGACAGACAGACAGAAAGAAAGATGTTAGGAAGGAAGAAAGACAGAAAGAAAAAGAAAGATGGTAGGAGGGGTAGTCTTATACGGCGAGTATATCCCAAACTCTATATTTTAACTGGAAAAGTTGGGGGTCGTCTTATATGCCCAGTCGTCTTATACGCCGGAACATACGGTACTTAAGAAACATATGTTTACAAATATATGTGGCTTGGATTGGCACATTACACAGTAATGCAGTTGTGTAATTGTAAACCCTGGATGCCCTGCACATTTTAGATTCTCCATGATTCACAGCAAATGTAATATTTACTGGCTGGGATCATACCTTATGGCAATCCATGGTCTGTTTTAATTATGGGTGTTGAACAACCTCTAATAGCCTCTCTTAGAAAGGCAAAGCAGCTCTGAAGTTTCTTCTTGTTGTTATCTACTTTCTGAAAATGATGTAATGATTTATACTTAAGAAAATTGTGTTGTGCCATGAAGTCTATAACCCATACAATGAGAGTTACACTTAAACAATCCCAACAGCATCTTTCAATTTAAAAATGTTAAGATGATGTATATGTGCTCCTCCTGCCTCAAAGTAATATTTGGCATAAAAGTTTTGTGAAGTGAGATATTTGCAGTCAAGTTCTTTTAAGAATTGGTTGTAATAGCACTCACTTCTATTTCTTTCCCTGCATGGTCTCAGCTATAATTTATTTGATGCCGATTGGAGATAGTGGTTTTTAAAAAGGCTACTGTTTTAGAGGAGTTAATAAATGTTCCCCCAAATAATTAATGACCATGTGTTATTTAATGAAAAAAGGACACTGCTCTATAACCACATTAGTCTTCTCTTTCACAGCACTTTCTTTAACATTTATGACAAATACCTTGAGGCAACATTGTACCAACATGCTCCAGTAAGCCACACTATTAAAATCAGCCATGAACCACTATCAACACCTGCAATATAAACTAGCTGGACTGCATGCATAGTAATATGAATAAAATTCTGCACTTTGCTGCTGCATTTTCTTGGTTCATTTTTTAAAAGATGGCATTTATTAAGGTGTTATTTTCTATTTGCCCAAAACAGAGGGAACAAACAACCTTCAGCATTAAAATTCAGACTGTAAATATGATGTGGTTAGATAGAAGGACTAGACAATTTAGATGCAGAATGACTGCACAGTGGACGTTGCTTATGTATTTGCTCAGCTCACAATTATCTATTTATTAAACTAGTCTGTATCAGAATTTATATTTGATCTTAATCATGCATCCTTTCACAATGTCTGATTCCTCTTAAACAACTACAGTGATGTCAGTGGTTAATGTGCAATACGCTATTCACACTGGAAAATTTAAAAAACATACCAAAGTATTATGGATTATGATCTTCCAAGCTTGTTTTAAATAGCCTGACAATTTCCCACATTAATGACTGCTTTCTATATTGCTTGCTTTTTACTGAAAGAGAAAGACACCAATTATATAAGAGCCGTGGGGGCTTAGTGGTTAGAATGCAGTATTGCAGGCTAATTCTGCTGACTGCAACTGCCAGCAATTCAGCAATTCGAGTCTCACCGGCTCAAGGTTGACTCAGCCTTCCATCCTTCCGAGGTCAGTAATATGAGGACTTAGATTGTTGGGGGAAATATGCTGACTTTGTAAACCGCTTAGAGAGGGCTGTAAAGCACTGTGAAGCGGTATATAAGTCTAAGCGCTATTGCTATATTGTATACCAAAAACAAAGCTGCAACACCTTCTTTGAGGGCATTTTCAATTCTAAACAATGACTACTGGGAATTATGATTTATATTAAAGGTCACATTTATTGGTACTTTTCCCATAAGTTCATTTAAATAACTCTCAAATGAAACTCTGACTAAGCCTCCTTCCATGCCAACACTTTGAAAGAAAGAAGTAATAATGAGAAATTGTATTTCATCTAATGAGAATTCATTAGTTTGTACATTTTAAGCTAAGTTTTAGGATGTTTTTTCAGGGCAAATTTATATATAATCAAAGAGTTAGAAGGCATTTCATGTAATGAAGCATGAAATAATGTTGGCTCCTCTACATTGCAGTCCATTATTGTAAAGAAACAGATGGTGCAAAATGACAGAGTCATCTGTGGAAGAGATTTCAGCTGTCACAAACAAAAATGAAGTGATTTTTTTTCCTGCTGTGACTGCCATAAATTTGGAAAAATCTTTTTAAAATACCAAAAAAAACCCACCCCACCCCACAAAAAAACACCTTGTAGTATTTTTAAAATCAAAATATCAGGAAGCAATGTGTCTTTTTTCTTAAAAAATAAACAAACAAACCAGGGTTCATCTATCACATCTATCACATGAAGATCTACCATGAAGAAAAATATATTCTTTCATAAACTGATGTTTTTATGTGGTCAAATGAAATGTTGCTATAATAGTACTGGATTCTTTATATGTGTAACATAACCTAACACTCTTCTTTCTATAATCTATCCTGTATAATTATCAAAAGCATAAATAATAAATTCATTTTTTAATTTATAAGTTAAAAAATCCAAAAGGGGTTTCCAATCATCAATAAATGTAGATATAGTCGTTTCTCTAATCAAAGAAGTTAGTTTATAAATCCCAGCAATTTCTATCAGTTTTACCAACCAGTCTTCCATAGTAAGTAATGCTGAATCTTTCAATCTTTGTGAATATAATTATCTCACCAAGGTAATTTATATATTCTTCCATGGCTTTATATTAGGTGCTTATCTATCAATCCTAAAAGGAAAACCTCTGGCTTCAACAATCTTTAAAATCCCGTCTATCAATATATGCATTTGAATCTAACATTTCTTACTTCTAAAATAAATACAGTAAAGTCAATCTGTTGCCCTGATCAAATGTAGTTCTCATCTATATTACAATCCTTCTTGTACATTCTATATATCTCTTTTCAGAAATAAACCCATTTAGTTTACTGAAATTTATATTATGTCATTTAGGTTTCCAGCCTTAACAAATAATAAACTAAGAGCTGTGGTGGCACAGTGGTTAAAATGCAATACTGCAGGCTACTTCTGCTGACTGGCAGCTGCCTTCAATTTGGCAGTTTGAATCTCACCAGACTCAAAGTTGACTCAGCCTTCCATCCTTCCGAGATTGGTAAAATGAGGACCCAGGTTGTTGGGGGCAATAGGCTGACTCTGTAAACCGCTTAGATAGGGCTGTAAAGCACTGTGAAGCGGTATATAAGTCTAAATGCTATTGGTAAATGCTACATGACAAAATCTTTATCCAAACACCTTCTAAAACTGGACTATAACCTAAAGGCTAAAATAGAAAACAAAAAAAATATATAGCAAAAGGTTACTGAAGGTGAATGACCATGTCTATTTCAAATTTATATGTAGATTTTCCTATATTCAGTAATAGGTATAAATATATGCAGTGGCATTTCTTTTCAAGGAAATATAAAATCATGAGTGCTGAAGATGGATTTATCATTTCTACTTCATACAATATTAATTGAAGATTACAATGACTTTAGACTTCTTTTTAATATTCACTTGAATATAAATGAACTATATGACACTCTGCATTCTTAATGTTAAATTTCAGAGTTTCAGAGTTACACTATTTCGTATAGACATTTGGGAGGATATTTGAAAGTAGCCAGATTGAAATGTAAAATAAATAAAAATAAAATGTAAAATGAAAACAGATCTAAAGTTCATGAAACAGAAAAGTTAGATCAGCTAGTGCAGGGGTCGGAAATCATGGCTCGCGAGCCACAAGTGGCTCTTTGGCCCCTGGAATGTGGCTCTTCTCAACAACCCCCAACTCACTAACTCTTACCCCTAAATCTTCGCCACACCTGCAAGCTGCCGAGGCTCTCTTCCTCTCTGTGCATGCATCCCACATTCCCAGCCCCGTTGCTCTTCCCACGGTTCTCCCCAGAGCCCCCTGCTGCCTTTCTGCCTGCCGTCACGCACCCACGGAGGTGTAATTCCTAAACAGCAGGAGCAAACCTGGGTTTTAAGTCCACCGCTTTTCCTCCAATCTGGGTTCTGTTGCTAACATTCCCTCCCCCCCCGCTCGTAATGCCCACAGGAGCAAAAAGCACAGGCATGCCACTTTGCATGCTGGGAAACGTAGTCCGAGCTTAGTTCGGGACTTGGGAGGCTTGCTCCGTGCTCAGCGTTCGATCTGCTTGGTGACAAAGGCACCACTCGCAAAGAAAAGATGAGATAAAGCAAGGGACTGTGGCATGGGGAGCATGCATGAAGTTTGCATGGAAGTGATTACCATTTCCTGAGTCCAAACCAAGGTCTCATAAAGTTAGAATATGTGCCAACAAAATATCAGATAGCTGACATTCTGAAGAAACCATTGCCTATTGCTCAGCATGATTACCTCAGATATTTACTGTGTGTTGAGTGACACATTATATTAGCCCAACTGACAAAGAAGGGGTGTCACGATGTGAATTATTGCCAGTTGTGCATCTCTATGTTTTTCTGTTTCTTGTATTTATGGTCAAGCAGACGTATGATATATTCTACTACGCATGTCTGCATTCCAGAGGTCTCCTCCTTCCTTTTCTCATCGCCATTTCTACCAAGGTAGAAGTGATTTATTTCCTTAGCCGATAAAATGTAGTCCTAATAAGAATTCTTTATTATTTTTCTACTGAAATAAATATTTTGTTATTAGTATTTAAACTGCGGTTTTCTTTCTATAATGTCAGAGTTTCAGGAAAAGATCTATTTCGCCTCTGATGAGAGTAATTCTTATCTTAACAGAACCTATAATAAATAAATAAATAAATAAATAAACAGTGGACAGTCTAAGGGTAAAATAAGTATGACTAAACATGTTCCTAATGGTAATTATATTTTAGATAGTGGTCATTGAGTTAGAGTATTACTTGCAACACCATGGAAAGTTTTAAGCAATCCATGGTTATGTTTTCTCCCAGTAGCTTTACACTACCATACTATGTGTAAGACTTTTGTAAAACAGGCATGGCTTTAAAGTTAAAGTATAAACTACAATGATTGCAAATGTAACATACTTTATAATATATATTTAACATGCATACGAATATTTATTCAAAAGATTTATTTCCCTGCATACAGCCTGTCATAGGAGTGTCTAAATGTTGAGCATGTAAAATTTTCAAAGGACTGCATAAAACATTTTGATTTCCATATTTTATGTCTCTAATAAAATACAGTAAAAGGCATATTTACAACAGACTGTTATAATATATTTAAAAAAAACATAGCATGGTAGTATTTTTTTTAAATTTCAAGTACAGTATAGATTAGATTTGACACACATTTTTCATGCAATCAAGGCAGCTGTCTAAAAACCTTGGCAGTAGAGCTGAAGGGAAATATGATATATACCACTTACAGAACTCAAGATGGGAAGGTGGAAAAGTAATAATGTATTATTCAACCACAGTAGAGGAGTTAACCAAGGCCTTGTTAAAGCACTCATATCGTGCTTTCAGAATAATGGAAAGTGTTGTGTCACAGATGTCTCCCTATGGAGAAGAAAAGTGTATTGTGGGTCCAAATTTAAATGCAATGTAATCTCCATATTTATCCTCAACTTGTCTTGCCCTCAGTGAAGTTAAATATAAACACCAACTCAGTAAAAATTATCTTAGTTCATCACTGAGATTATTTTTCTTTTGATCAAAGACAAACAAAATATAGGATCAAGATACAATTGTACAAGCTACACACGTGTGCTCCCTCCTGCGATTTTGCTTCCGCGCATGCACGGAAGAGAAATCTCACACACATGCACTTCCCCTCGTGAGATTTCAGCGACATTTTGCTTCAGCGCATGCGCAGGAAGCAAAAAAAGCCAAAAAATTGCCACAAAAATGGCGCTGCGTGACGGACCAGAGAGCCGTTTCGCAATCTGCCGGCCCACTACCGGTGCCATAGAGAAGACCGGAGCCGTTTCGCAATCTGCCGGCCCACTACCGGTGCCATAGAGAAGACCGTACCGGTAGGAACCCACCCCTGAATTGAATAATATGTTTATTTAAAGCTTCTCTTTAAAGCTTGGATGACATCACTTTCTATGAAACTATAGTTTTATAGTTTTGCTTAATTTTCTATTTTCCCTGCTTTAACCTCACTCTCTTTCCACAATTTGTGTATTTTTTAAATAAATGAACACAAAGGTGTATGCAGTTTTATGCAGGATTTACTTGGTTCCACATTTATCGTATGTATTGTTGAATATCTGCATTCTTTACATTTCCACATTTTTGAATATATGCATTTTATTTGTGTATGTACTGTTCTATAATATGCATTTTATAACAGTTTTATTTGAATCTACACATATTTTGAGTTATAAACAATCTAACATAATTTTTTTGGGGGGGGAACAAAAATATAATTGGCACACAAATCTGTACTATTTGTATAACAATTCAGAACACCTGAATCTGAAAATTACATCCCATTACAATGTAAATGCAGAAAGGGGGATTTCTGATTATAAACCCAAAGCTTCTGAGCTAGCATTTGGCACTATAGAGCATTGATATCTTTCATTTTGAAAATAAAGCATTGGCAATGCAGCCAATGAAGATAAATTGTATTTTGCTCATTATATAATTCCACCTATTCCCCTCCCAGCAATTTGATATGCAAAAACAGTATTGGAAAATGAAATCTAAATATGTTAGAAGCATTTGATAGTGGGTTTTGAGGGCTAACATAAAATTTATGGCAGTGAATGTCTTGATAGGATTTGTGAATATCAGCTAAGAGAGTGCCTTAGTGTCAACTAGGACAACAATAGAATCTTACTTCAAAATTCCAACTACCTGCATCCTATTCTGTCTCTGGGCATATTAATGATGCAAAAACCATAATTTACAGTCATGAACTGAAGATAAAAGCTTGACTAGTGAATGACCAGTGTGGGATGTCATATCAGTTAAAAAAAATACGGCTAAAAAAAAGGTGGGGGGGAACCCTGCAGATTTTTCTTTGCTAGTCATTGTTGATTATAGGGGCAGCACTCATCTCTGTTTCAAGGCCATTGAGCCAATGCTGTCCGAAGACATTTCCTTGGTCATGTGGTCAGCATGACATCACGGAGCGCTGTTACCTTCCCATTGAAGTGGTACCTATTTATCTACTCGCTTTTGCATTCTTTCGAACTGCTAGGTTAGCAGCAGCTGGGGCAAGGGCAGGGATGGGTTCCACTTACCTTCACCACCTGGTTCGCATTGTGACATTTTGCGTGCAATCGCTCCGCTTGCGCGCACGCGCATGTCCCCTTGTGCAATTCTGCTTCCATGCATGCTCAGTAGCTATAATCTGCCCGAAACACATTTGAGGAGCTGATCAGCTGTGCTTCGGGCAAAGGAATAAAGGTAAGTATAAACCCGGGGCCGGGCGGGAGGGCCCTTTTTCAAGCAGCAGCAGAGGAAAAAACTTCAAAAGAGTAAAAAAAATCTGAAAAAAAATCTGAAAAATGATGGCACTGACTGAACCGGATCTGTGACGCCATCGTGATGTCACCAGCTGGTCGCTACCAGTTCGGGTGATCCATTCCGAACTGGCAGGAACCTACCCCTGGGCAAGGGTGAGAGCTCACCTCATTGTGTGGTACTCGGGTCTTAAACCTGGGTTGCTGGCTTTCCAGCCAACAAAAGCTCAGCATCTTAACCACTGAGCCACCGTGCTGCTCCCATACTGCTAAACCTGTTTTTTACAATTTAAGCTTACAATGGGCAACCTATATCTCCAGGACTGCACACTGCTGACAAGTCTCTTTATGCAGCTACCAATCATGACCGCTGAAAACTGAAAGCACAATCTCCAGTAAGGATTGAAAACTATAGCAGAAACTCTATAACAGGAATTTACAGGTATGAAAAAATCTCCCCAAACCTATTCTCTAAGCCTGAGCTCTGCCTCAAGTGTTATGAAGTGCTTCCTTAACCTGCAACCCTAAACTCTCCCCAAATTGAATCAAAGGTATTTCCATTTTGCAAATGAAGCTCCTGTTGATACATCCAGTGAAGACGGATTGTATTGTTGCTCATATTACCTCTGAATACTTTATGCATCTGATCATTTCTTCTCCATGTGGTTTACAGGGGGGTTGGATGGCAAGATAAATTACCCTGCCCCCCCTCCCAAATTTAATTCTACACTTATGAAGCCTGCTATGCTCCTTTGTCCTAGGAAGCATTCTAGAGCATTTCCAAAATTGATTCCATTAAGCCGGCATCACTGTTTGATTTCTTGTTGGATCAGAAACAATGTGTCAGAAGCACATATGTTAAAACATCCACCCCACTAAAGGTAATGCAGAGATGTCTACACCAAGCTACATTTGGATGAGTCCCTGATTACATTACCTCCAACAAATTATATTTACGCATGCAGAAAATGACTTCTGAGCACAAATGTCCTTATCTGGGCAGATGAAAGAAAATGGAACTTAGTGAATGAAGATAATGGCAAATGAAAGGATAATAGGGAAAATGGCAAAATAAGAGTTGAAATTTTTCTTTGGCTTCCCATTTTTCCAGATCATGTGCAAAAATATAGTAAAGTTTTATTTTTTCCTATCTAAATTATGTCAAAGCGTCATTTGAAAGCATTTTAAAAGAAAAAGTTCTAAGTTCCATGAATGGCAAATCAAAAGCAGTACATAAGAACCTGATGCCTGATTTTAATTAGCTTTGTAGCTTTCTTTAGTTTTACCCAGCAGAATTATCTTTCAAAAACTGACTGAAGAATTAATTCTCAGACTGATCTAAGTGAGCTTTTTAAGCCTAATTAAAAGGTAAAGGTTCCCCCGCACATGCATGCTAGTCGTTTCCGGCTCTAGGGGCGGTGGTCATCTCTGTTTCTAAGCCGAAGAGCCAGCGCTGTCCGAAGACGTCTCCGTGGTCATGTGGCTGGTATGACTAAATGGTGAAGGTGCACAGAGCGCTGTTACCTTCCCACCAAAGTGATCCCTATTTTTCTACTTGCATTTTTTAAGTGCTTTCAAACTGCTAGGTTGGCAGAAGCTGGCACAAGTAACGGGAGCTCACTCCATTACGCGGCACTAGGGATTTGAACCGCTAAATTGCCGACCTTCTGGTCAACAAGCTCAGCATCTTAGCCACTGAGCCACAACGTCCCACCTTAAGCCTAATTACACACACATAAAAGATAGCAAATTTGTTATTTCAACATTTACTCATTTTACTGCTTAATTCTTTTAAAACACATTTTGTTTGGAGTGTGGTTTTGCTCCATATGAAAAGTGATACTTAAAAAACATGAACGTTTGTATACATACATGTATACCCATACTTACAAATGTTCAGGCATGCACACTTTTTATAAGTATGTTTTCTCTAGCATAATGCATTCTATCCACATTTGGGCTAAAATTTTCTTTCTGTATATGTCACATGGAAACATTGTGAAAGTGTAGAATTTGTGATTCAAGTGATTCAATATAGATATTGGAGACATGGTTGGGGTGCTAGATAACATTAGAGATAAATCTACTACATTTCAAAAATTTCTTTTCATTTTTGCTAATATACAACTAAGTAGCTGACTCTTATGCATTATTTTTTACCAGCATTCCAGCAGTATACTATATGGCAGAGGTGTCAAGCTCAATTTCATTGAGGGCCACATTAGAGTTGTGTTTGACCTCGGGGGGCCAGGATGGGTGTTGCCAGGGTGGCCAGGGCCAGCTCGATGTCACTTGTGTTGGGGGCACCTGTGGTGGCCCAAGCACTCTGCTAGTGAAAACGGGCTCCTGAGCTCTGTTTTTGGCTCTGACGGACTCCTGCAACCCTCTGCCACTGAAAATGGAGCTTGGGAGGGCCACACACAGCCCTCCCGAGCTCAGTTTTCGCTGGCAGAGTCACCTGTTTCCAGGGCAGTCCTGCGGGCCAGATCTAACCACCCTGCAGGCTGTATCCGGCCCCCAGGCCTTGAGTTTGACACCTCTGCTATACAGCATCGTAAGTTGACCATACCAATGAACAGCAGACTGTTTACTTCTCTATCAAATCTATGAGGAGATCTTTAGATCTCAGTTTCAATATTTTATGGTGTGCCTGATTGACAGGATCTAATATAACAACAACATTCATTTATGAAAGTAAACTTTTTTGGGAAAACTATGGTTGATATGCTTTAATTTTTCTTTAGCAAAAATTGAGTGATAGAGTCAAAATCCAAGAATCTGTTTTCTCTATTAGTGTACTTTGGGGATAAAAATGTACTTTAGAAAACAGAATTAAAGTATCATGTTCAAGAGTGGGTTCCTCCTGGTTTGGACCGGATCGCCCAAACCGGTAGTGACCCGCTGGTGATGTCATTGAACTGGATCGGCCGGGGCCGGTCCGTGGGCGCCGCCATCTTTTTTTTGAATGTTTTACTGTATTGGAGGGTTTTTTTCTTCTGCAGCTTGTAAAAGGGCCCTCCCACCCGCCCCTGGGTTTATACTCACCTTTATTCCTTCATCCGAAGCACAGCTGATCTGCTCCTCAGCTGTGTTTCAGGGTGATTCCATCTACAGAGCATGCGCGGAAGTCAAATTGCACGAGTGGATGTGCAAAACGTCGTGATGCGAACCGGTGGCGAAGGTAAGTGGAACCCACCCCTGATCATGTTCCATAATATTTAGACCTTGTAAGCCTCACAATCTTAAACCATGTTCTATCAGAAAAAAAACCCTAATAAGAATTTCAATATATAAGCTATATAGTGTGACACAACTGAGGAGTAAATTTATATATTAAGGTCAAAGTTACAACTAAGTGTTTTCTACAATTCTAGAAAAAGCCATAGACCAAAGAAATTGATTTTGTAGCTAAAGTCTGATAACAAATAGTTATCAGATGCCCTGAAAAGTTTAGAAAGGAGAAAAAAGGATCAAGATAAAAAAAAAACGGGGGGGGGAATGTCATTAGCAGAATCAATTAATGCATCTACCCTTTTTGTAAAAGAATGTTTTTACTTTTGGGTGGCTTGAGGAAATTTTTATATTTTTAAAGTGAATGCACCTCCCTGCTTTATCTCTGCTAACAGTACAACATTAGAATAATGGGATGAAACTCATAGAATTGGAGCCAGAGGAAGGAACAGATTGTAAATAAAGAAAATAAAGTCAATCTTATTAACTTGTTCTTGAATAGAGGGAAGTTCTTCAGAAGCTTCTTGGAACAATATCCTAGAGAAAAAATGTAACTTTCATAAAATTAATTTACAAACATTTAGTTAATGAAAATGGAAAGCACAGAAAATCCAAAGTCTTTCTGGAACTTGATCAGGACAGTTCTTCCCATTGAGTGCTATGGCTAAGGATATATTCTGTCCATGTTTGTCTTAACTGAATTTAATTTAATGAATTCAATGAGTTCTACAAATTAATATAGCAAAATAAGGATCTTTAACAATGGGAGTCAGATTATCCAAAATATCTTTGGTGAATAATTACAATAAATGAAACTTTGATCCAGCCTTATGGTTACTTTCACTTGATGATTCTACTACACCAGTTAGAGAACAGTTGCAAATCTCTACATCCCCCAATATTAATAACACCAGTGAGCTAAATTGATTTGTTTCTGATTTAGCTGTGATGTAATTGAAACTGCTAAAATTTAAGGGCTTTTATTGGTGGGGGTGAGATATTATGGCTTTTTTTCCTCATTAGAAGAAACTTTCTGCACTAATTCTTGAACTTCCAATGGTGTAAGGAGAATCCTATTTTAAGGTAGCTTCTTCTGTTTTGCCAGTTCCCCCATTCTCAGCATGAGACAACCCAGTCTCTCATGCTGTAAGTTTCTAAAGTTTTCATTTCTATTTCTCGGCGATATGAGTTTATGGCTCTGCAGCAACTTGGGGCACATCAGTGATTTTTTTTTTAGAATCTAGAATCAGCAAAAATGAACTGACAGATTGTCTTCATAATGCTTCTGAGGATTTGCAGAACAAAAATAATGGTGGTATGAAAATCAGTTTTATAACCCTTGTTTTAAAGATACCCAGAGATACCTCTAAATTCCAAAAAGCAAATTGGTTTGTAAAGACAATGATGTTTTTTAATATCTATAGCTTTTTGCAGTTATGTTCTTTCATCTAAATAACATTTTTATTAAAAAATGACAAGCATTTGACATGTGTAACTAATTTATTTTTTTAAAAAAATAGTGGCCTGAATAGGATTGGTATACAATATATTTAGATATATATGTAGGAAAATATATTAAGATAGTACTAAAAGATTTACAAATTGCTAATTAAATTTATTATTTAGAAATTTATCAATATAGCTCTGCTCATAAGAGATCTTGGGATTTGGCTTCTTGACCTTCTGCTCCTGTGATTCCTTCCATTTCATCCTGATGAAGTTTTCTATACTGAAAGATAAAGGTTAGATTCACACTTCAACATTCACATCTATCTATCTATCTATCTATCTATCTATCTATCTATCTATCTATCTATCTATCTATCTATCTATCTATCTATCTATCTATCTATCTATCATCTCTCTCTCTCTCTCTCTCTCTCTCTCTCTCTCTCTCTCTCTCTCTCTCTCTCTCTCTCTCTCTCTCTATCTATCTATCTATCTATCATCTATCTCTATCTATCCATGTATTCAGGGGTGAAATCCTGTGAAGTCTGCTACCAGTTCACTTTGCGTGTGCTTTGCGCGCACATGAGCGCTGCACACGCATGTGCAGTGCTGAAAAAGGAGCATTTTGAAGCCATCAGAGTCTGCAAAGGTAAGTAGAACAGCAAGGGGGAGATCAGCTGTGCCGCACGATTTAGATTAGCTAGAAAGCAGGAAATCCTGCTTTCTAGGTAATCTAGATCGCATGGCACAGCTGATCATTGCACAGCTGATCATCTGATATACCGGTTCACCCGAACCGGTAGCATTTTTTTACTACCAGTTCGGGCAAACCGGTCCGAACCGGTAACATTTCACCTCTGCGTGTATTCTATTTCTATTTCTATTTCTATTTCTATTTCTATTTCTATTTCTATATCTATCATCTATATCTATAGTACACAAAGAATTACTCATTTGCTTTCTTTTGAACTTTCTGATGCTCAAGAAGTCCATTTTTACTGTGTAATGTTTATTGTTCTGAGTATTGAAATAAACAGAGGCAGAGTATAAATTCAATAAATAAGCATTTGTTTTTAAAAAATTAGATTGAAAGAGCTGTTGAAAAAACCAAAGTTAATATTCGGCATAGACCTCAATAGGCATATGCTGAAAGTATCTTTGAAAAAATTGTTCAGAATTTAATATCTCTTCTTTGGTTATAAAATACTGCATTTTGTAAACTAAGTTATAATTAATTCATTACAGGAGCGGAGGTTAGCGCAGTGGTTAAAAGCAGCACTGCAACCTACTTCAGCTGACTGCTAGTTCAGCAGTTCAGCTGTTCAAATCTCACCGGCTCAAGGTTGACTCAGCCTTCCATCCTTCTGAGGTCGGTAAAATGAGGACCCAGATTGTTGGGGGCAATATGCTGAACTATGTAAACCACTTAGAGAGGGCTGTAAAGCACTATGAAGCGGTATATAAGTCTAAGTGCTATTGCTATTGCTATACTGAGCATATACCATAAACTAGGAACACATATATTGCATCTAAACAGTAGTAAAATCCATGCTGCCTTTAAAGAAGAGTGGGTTTGCCCCTCTTGAAAATCCCACGTCTAGTTGCAAAATTGATGCACAGAGATATGCATGAATTTCCAACACTTGAGCCCCAGACTATATACAGGAAGATGCAGATCCTAAGAAACCTGAGAAGAGTTTGAGATCCAAAATATTCTTCCTGTACTCATGCATTCCAGCCAAAGCTGAGGAGCCAAGAGTTGCTAAGCAACACCGTTCTCTGGTTGATTATTGCAATAGTAGTAATAAAACATGCATTTTTGGTCTTCTCCTTTGCATCATAAGAAACCATGTGCTAATAAAATGATATTAGTCAGAAGCTGAAGTATATTATGTTTCTGTACTCCTGATAATGACTACATATAAGTAGCTATATTTCTTTTTTTATGTATAGTCTAATGCAAGCAACTACA
Source organism: Diadophis punctatus similis (assembly GCA_023053685.1). Lineage (NCBI taxonomy): Eukaryota > Metazoa > Chordata > Lepidosauria > Squamata > Dipsadidae > Diadophis > Diadophis punctatus. The sequence goes on from JALIGW010000003.1 coordinate 148,125,510, forward strand.
TCATAAAGAAAAAAAGTATAACAAATACACAATAAAAATCCCTCCTAAATATATATTCAGTGATTTAAAAAAAGTAAATGTGGCAAAAAGAGACCCAATTACAGAAAAAAATGATACATATAATAACACAAATAATATAACATTAATTCAATTTTTAAGCTTATTCATTAAATGTAAACATATTACACTACTTGTATATTTCAAAAAGAGATTACAAACTCCTATTCTGGATCCATTCCTTAAAATCGGTTTCTTTCATTATATAAGATTTTCCTCTTTGCTGTGCCCCAGGCTTCATTGAGCCAAAACTGTTCTGATAAATTTCATTTTTAAGAATATAGTTCCATGTCACATTAAGATCCTGAGCCATAATGTTTTTTTCTAAAAAAATGTATTGACATATGAAGCAATTTGAAAGCAAACCAAACCTATAGTTGGGCAAGATCAGATCACATTAAAAAAAAACCTTCAAATTCTTACCACACTAACATAATATATAACATCCATCCCTTTGTAAACATAAATATCTGAGGAATCCAATAGACACAAAATATTGTTGATGAATTAATTACTTTTTTTAAAGAGAATTTTTATTTTGTTTTTTTACAACAATATGCAGGTAGTCCTCAATTTACAACCTTTCATCTTTTCCCTCCCCCCCAACTCCACATCCCCTCCCCCCTCCCCCCCACAACCTCCCAGAGCAAATACAGGGTATAAGCATTTAGCAGCCATATACTAGAATAAACTAACTAACTTTGACTTCATCCCTCTCTTGTACTTTAACTCCCCTTATATAAAGGTGGATTTAGATAAGTTGTAACATTCCTTGCTCATTCATTCGTAAACTATCTGGAATTTCTTAGTCCCATATTTATTTTGAATGTAATCAATCCATCTTCTCCATTCCATCTTGTATTTCTCGTCTGAATGGTCCTTAAGATATGCTGATATTTTAGCCATCTCTGCTGGGTTTGTTATTTTTAACGTCCATTCTTGAATAGTAGGCAATTCTTCCTTCTTCCAATACCGCGCCACCAACAGTCTTGCTGCCGTTATTAAGTTCAGAATCAGATTAGACTCTATAGCTATAGAGTCTGTGATTATACCCAGCAAGAATAACTGAGGAATAAACTTTATCTTCTTTTTAAGAATATTTTGCATAATCCACCATATTTTTATCCAAAATGCTTTGACCTTTTTACAAGTCCACCATATATGATAATACGTAGCGTCAACACAATCACATCTCCAGCATTTAGGTTGTAAGTTCGGATACATACAAGCTAATTACTTTTTGAAACAATATACTCCACATTTCTCAACACCTGATTCATTGAATCTCCAGAACTGGCTATTCCAGATCTTCATTTCATTTTTGGGGTTTTCTTTAAAAAAAATGCCTCTCCAGACAAGCTTAAAAACTTCTGAGGTTGCTTCGGGAGGGGGCAGTTGGGCAGTGTTTCCCCACCCTCTCCCAAGACACCTGCAGCCTTGGAGCCTGCCCGGTTGGTTGGAGGCTTTTAAAAAGGAGAACTTTTTGGCGGCCGGCTGGCAAAGAAAGCTCTCAGCCGTGACTGGTGCTGCTGCCACTCCTGCTGGCCGGGCGGACAAAGGGAGTAGGCGGCAGCTCAGTCCCAAGCTGGCGCAAGCTGCGGGCCTGAGGTAGGGAGCGGCTCGCCTGGGCAGCTGCTGTGACAGCCATGGGAGGAGTGCCCATTCTCGCCTCTTATGGGCCTTCCCCGTGGTTGTAGCTGCAGCACCCCGCTCCTGCTGGTGCACTGGGACGAAGGGCCGGCTGGGTCCCGTTCTCTGTGTTGCACCCTCTTCCCAGCCTTAGGCCGCACCTCCATCCCATTTTCAGGTGCCCAGCTTGCCGGGCTGACCCCGTCCTCGCCACGGCATGGAGGCACGGGCGAAAGCTGGGAGGGGTGGTACAACACGCAGGAGATCCTAGCTGCAGTTTACTCATGAGCAACCTTGGCCGGAAGTGGCAAGGAGAAAGGCCAATAGTGCTCATGAGTAAACTGAGGCTCCTAAGTGGGATCGAGCCTCCCCGCTCACATCTTCAACTGAGGGCATCGCTGGCAGCCACTTCCTTCTGAAGTTCATGCTCTTCCCTCTGCTGCTTGGCCTCCTTGATGTGCGAAGGCAGTAGGCAGTGGTTTTGTTTGCTGCCTGCGAGCTCTAGGGGGTGAGCAGCCGAGCGAGCAAGCCAGGATCTGTCGGCTGCCTCTAATCTGCAGTTTACTTGTGAGCACATTTACTCGTGAGCATGGTGCTCACAAGTAAACTGCAGATTAGAGACAGTTGGTGCGGGCACTACACCTGAAGGGCAGGCAGCCTTTGGCAGAGGCAGTGCCGACTCTGCTCTGCAGCGCTGGGGACCCTGTCGGCTTTTGGAGCTGCTCCTCGACGTATCCTGGCCAAAGCTGCGTGTGAAAACTCCTCAGGAGTTCCAGGACACCCTGCCACCACTGCTGTTGCTGCAGCTGGGATGTGGGCACTGCCCGCCACTGCTGCCGCTGCTGCCGCCACCACTGCCCTCTCCTGCTGCCGTCCTCTTCTTTCACCGCCACCCTGCCCCCGTCCCTGCTGCAATGCTTACCTGTGTGAAGACAGGAGGAGGCAGTGGATGCATGTGGCAAAGGCGAGGCAAAGCGAGCATCCGAGCGAGTGGAACCGGCTCGGGGGTGTGGCCAGGCTACCATTACTGCTGGTTTGGAGAACCAGTCTGTAATAGTCCATCATTGGCCTGAAGTCCAGATAAAATGTTGTAGCTTTTTCTCATTCATGCAATAAGCCAATAACTTTCTTCACATAATGCCCAATATTTCTAGTTAATACATTTCTCAATGTAAAAGTCTCAGTTTAAGCTTTGCTGCTATTAATGCTTGATATGATTCATTTGTGGGACTTCTAGTATATAGCAAGACTGAATCTTTAATCATCCTTTCTAATGGCATAAGATTAGAATATCTAAGTCTCTCTTTTTTTTGCTGAGGTAAAAGCAGTAACGGACCTCTTGATTGATGCCTTTAAATGCCTTAAATGTATCCCAGAGATTTAACACATTAATTGAGTCCCAATTTTTTTTTAAGATCAAATTTCCTTCTTAATATATTCCACAATGATCACCTCTTAGGGAAGAAATATTCAATATTCTAAAACTGGCTGATTTTTAATTGGGAGAGCATTTTAACAGTCAGAGTTTGAAGTGGAGCCTATTGAAGAGTTCATAACTTCATTAAATAAAGAAGAGATTAAAAAAATATATTAAGAACCAATTTTTGTATTTGTGAACTACGTAGATGTATATGTGAAAAAAGCATATTCTTAATGAAAAAAATAGCAAATTAGCTTAAATTCCAAACTATATATATTCTACAATTTAACTTTGAATCTTTATTTAAATTAAAATCTGTAGCACAGATTATAAACTGATAATTTGTAGGATATACCGGTAGTTTAAAGAAACGGCTAGGAGATATTCTTTAATGGATCTGTGCAAGTTAACCATAATAGTGGATGGTAGCTATCCTTAGTATATATATTTTAAAAAGCTTTAACGTTCATATTCCATATCAACTTTAAGATTGCTGCTAAATGTAATGACTACCAATATATTTGATTTGATTCTGTGCCACTGAATCTATATCTATTCTTAGCAATCACAGAGTTAGATTTTTTCCAGAAAACTCTGTCCCCAACCTGGTGTACCAACATCACTGCAATTACTTCCATCCACCTTGCTTCTAATTATCCTCTTTTTCTCTTTCCTTTTACCATCCCCAGCATCAGAACTTTCTCCAAACAACAATGGTCCTTGGATAATGTATGCAAAATATTATAATTTGAGCCTAGTCGTTTCTGTTTCAACCTGAAAATTCTGAGTTTGATTTGTTCTATGATACATTTTTCTTTCTATCCTGCTTCTTTTAAGGCCAACTGTTCGCTTCTATAATGTCACGAGGAAATCAACTGCCTGCTGATCTCTGTAGGCATAGACACATCATGACATCTGAATATATATTCTAAGGTTTTTATTGCTACTCTACCAACTGATAGTTCGAAGCATATATTTGATTGCCATTTTCTTTATTGTTGATAGTTGTTTCTAAAAAAAACCAACACAGAAATTGCCTACTACTTCAGTTTCTTCACTGTCAGTTTTAAAGCTGTTTTTTGTAACTGCTGTCATTAGTTTAGTCTCCTTTATATTTCATCTTGGTCCTATTTTTTCATTATGCCTCTTGACATTTATTTATTTATTTATTTATTTATTTATTTATTTATTTATTTATTTATTTATTTATTTATTTATTTATTTATTTATTTATTTGATTTATATTGCCATCTATTCACCCATGGCGAATCAAGGCGGCTTACAAAATAAAATACCACTTCCTGATATTTGTTTTGAAAGCCGAAATGTATTGAAACTTTTTTATATTTAGTTTGAATTTGCAAGTAAGTCCACCAGTCTATATTTATACCAATCAAAGCCAAATTTTCTCTAGTTTTTAAGTTATTTTGGTTGTCCAATAATTGATTATAGGTAATCTTTTTATCCAAATTCAATAAATTAGGATAAGCTGTGGCCTCCATCGGAGATATCCATTTTGGGGTTTGAGAATAATATTTGTATTTGTATTTGTATATGTATATATGTATATATGTTTGTATAAGTTTTGTCCTTTATGTGTTATGTATTTTTAAAATTACTTAATAAAAATTATTTTTAAAAAATAAAAAAATACCACATTTAAAACTATAAAAAATTAACAAAAAGAATCAAATAAATTAATATAGTATAATATAACAAAATGACCCCCACTCCCACCCCCCACCCTGGCGACAGCAGATCACACGAACCATTTAATGGGCTCCATCATGCTCTGGGTTCCCCAGGCCTGCTGGCAGAACCAGGTCTTCAGCAGCTTCTGGGTATTAGAGTGGTGGACATTCTAATCTCTGGAGGAATGATGTTCCAGAGAGAGGGAGCCACCATGGAGAAGGCCCTTCTTCTGGGTCCCACCAGGTGTATCTCTTTCGGGGATGGGACCTACAACATTCCCTGCCTCCCTGCTCTGATTGGTCAGGTAGATGTGACCGGCAAGAGATGGTCCCTCAGTTAACCTGGTCCCAAACCATGAAGGGCTTTAAAGGTGACAACCAGCACCTTGAATTACACCCGGAAGCAAATCGGCAACCAATGCAGCTCCCGCAGGAGAGGTGATACATGTGCACACTGAGGTCTGCACAAAACCATGCGGGCCGCTGCATTTTGCACCAACTGGCGTTTCTGGATGCTCTTCAAGGGCAGCCCCATGTAAAGCGCGTTGCAATAGTCAAGATGGGAAGTGACTAGGTCATGATTGACTGTGAATAGGGACTGTTGGTCCAGGAAAGGGCGTAACTGGTGTACAACCTGCAGTTGCGCAAAGGCCCTCCTGGCCATGACTGCCACCTGCTCTTCGAACAGGGGTCGTGAGTCCAGGAAAACTCCTAGATTATGCACAGGGTCTGTTGGGGTAGTGCCACCCCATCCAAGACCAAAGGTGGCAATTCTCCCTGAGCCAATGAACCTCAAACCCAGAGCCACTCGGTCTTGCAAGGGTTTAGTTTCAACCAGTTGCTCCCCATCCAGCCCCTGACACCCTCTAGGCATTGTGAGAGGGAGGACACGGCATCACTTAACTCACCTCGGCCCGTACTATAGTTGGCTCAATCTATAATGAAAAAAAAATCTTCATTATGTAAGCTATTCTTGCGTTATAATTATATCAGGCTGCTATTTCTTCAGGTTTTTACATATTTGACTCTTTCGTTTTTTTACCTTAACTTTACATTCTTGCTGATTATTTGAAAGTGGCATGTCTCCATGTAGACAGAATAGATAGCCATGAACATCAGAAGTGACATATAAATAAATAATAATACTGCTCACATTAATAGTGTAAAAGCTCAGATGAGAATCTTGATGTATTAACTTTCAGTATTCAATTTCTAAAAAGAAATGTTTTGGGCCTAATTGGGAGTCATACCAATTGGACTAATAATAGTACTTTTGAGTATTTGAATTGCTAGGCTTTATTTATACTATACCTAGTGAAACTTTCTTAGTTATGTATACCCAGGGTGATAGGCTACTACTATTTAAGGAAGTAATGGATTTTTATATAACTAAATACCTTTTCTTTGAGATTAATATAGTATTTTGTGAGTAGACTTTTCAATATTTTCCAGGAATCTCCTAATTTTTTTCCAATGAATATTGGAGTGGAAAATAGTATGCTAGAATGTTCCAGCTACATATAAACACAATATAATATAATATTTTCCTTCTTCCCTTTCTTTTTCTTTATTTCACATTGCCAACATTAAGTTAAAATTCATTATTAAGTTTTAGAATTGGAAAACATTCTGAAAATTAAATTATTCTGTAATGAAATATTATTTAAGTTGTTCTAATATACCAAACAGACCAACTTTTTCAAGGAATATTCAGTACCATGATACATATATTAATTTGATTCAATTTGATTGATAATATTACTGATAATATTGATAATAGTCATCAGAGAACAAAACAGAAACTTCTGCCATTAATTCCAACTCAGATTTTTTTTTTTAAAAAAAAAATCAACAATATGCTTTTTATTAGTAGCTAATTGGCTTATGGCAGAACCAACAGGTTGGGAGTAGTAATAGATTAAACAAACTCAAAACTCTATACAAACATTAAAACTTGTTTTAGGCAAAGGGATTATAGGAATTATTTATTCTACTTTAATATTAAATCTCTTATGGGCAGCTGCTTTGGAGCAGTCTGAATCAAAAGATCTGAATGAGATTTCAGCTCTTAATTTTTGTCAATGGCGTTCTTACTTTATTGGGAGCTCCCCTCCCCCTCAAATTCATTCATTCCCACATATATTTCAAAGGGGGAATCAGCAGATGTTTGATTTACATTTCAAAGGATTATGCTATCCTTCTGTCTAGTGCAAGACCTTAATAGATTTGAAAAGGGATAGTATAACTAAAGTTTGTTGCTCCCTCTTTCTAAATAATGTGGAAGTTAAATCATGTATTAGATTTAACTAAGATTTTTCAATAGTCTTCTTCCAGCAATATGGTCTGTTGACAGCCTTTATAGAGATTGATCTGCTATTGCAATTGCTTTCTCTTATTAAACAACTGATGAGTGTACTGTTCCCCTTTCTCTTTGGACAGCATAGTGCCTCAGGCAAAAAAAGTAACAGGTTGAATCAGCAGAAATCTGATTTGTAGCCAAGCAAAGCTTTTCAACCAAGAACTAAAAAAAAAAAAAGACAAAAGAATGAAAGCAGCAGAAGAGTCTACAAAATAGACAATAAAGTAATGAGAAAGAGTAAGGCTACATAGTGTTCATTCAATGGACATAAAGCGATACTGCTCTTCAGTCTGAGGCAGGGGTGGGTTCTAACTTACCTTGCTACCGGTTCGCTTCCTCCCGCACTGCGTAGTCACACCTTGTGGGCGTGGACACTCTTCGTGAGCATGCGCATAAAAACCCCAAAAATCCCCCCCCAAAAGCCGAAAACAAGATGGCGATGCATGCACAGTGCCAGAAACTCGGCTTCTGTGCATGCGCAGAAGAAAAAAACCCCGGGAGAAAATAAAAAAAATAAAATAAAAAAAATAAAATTTAAATTAAAAGATGGCGGCGTCCACAGAGTGGCACCGACAGAACCAGTTCCGTGACGTCATCATGACATCGCCAGCAGTTTGCTACCGGTTCTATAGAACCGGTGTGAACTGGGAGGAACCCACCTCTGGTCTGAGGACACCCTTCTAAAAGGGTCAGGACCAAAGAATAACCAAAACCAAAGAAATTAATTAAATATTATAGACAGATGGATAGGTAGATATAGATAATCTGATCTCTAAAATTAATGGATATGTTATCTGAAAACCAGTTGATGGTTGTTTTTTCACTAGCAGGAAACACTTAAAGGAATTGGAAACAAAGCCAGTGAATCCATCAAACACTTTCCTTAATTTGCAATTTTTTTAAAAAAACCTGTAATTTGCCAGCCTTAATACTGAGATAAATTAGGGCCTAGCTATGGGAGCACAATATTTTATGCTATTCTATTTTAATGCTAAAAAGTGTTGAATTCTAATATATCTATCTGTCTGGGCCCTAAGTACCCTATTTTGGTCCAATATAACTATTAACTTGAAAGGGCTTATTTGCAAGTCTTTTCCATTTTACACAAGGAAAAAAAAAGAACAGTCAAATGATTCAGAAAAAGCATATCCTATTGACACTCAATTAACTTTTTTAAATCAAGGAGCTGAGCCAGATCAACTTGTGCTGAAAATTAAACAGATAGGAGAAATTAATGCCTGATTTAATCTTTTCAATGGCTTTCTTTCTACAAATGCATTAGTGTAGGATTATCAAATCTGGGTTGAAAAAATTCAGGCCATCACTGGATGGTAGAAACGGCAAATAGAACACTCTTAACTCTTTGCTGCCATCTAATGTTCATCTGGATTTTTTCTGGCTCATACTGTATCTGATAGTCCTAAAATAGCTACCTCCTTCAAAGCTTAAATAATTCTATATTCTTTCTGATTTGATTGGAAATGTAAATAAAATAATTTCAGGGTCTACTATAAATGAACAAATCTAAATGTTCTTTATTCTATATAATCAAGCAGGTGTAGATGTGTTTACGTTTATAGCAGGTGTGAACACTTATCTGAACACTGTACACAGAATTTCAATGCATGATTGTAGGGTTGTGTGTTTACCTTCTATTTGTGATGTGAAGCAGAAAATTACTTTTAAGTGTTCAGCCTACGAAGGATTTGAGCCTTCAAACTGTGGGCCTTTTGCACCCCCTACTGATTCTTTTTCATGTCATGTTTTCTTAAAATCAATAAACTTTACAACACCTGCAGTTGTGCTTGACTTAACATCCTATAGAAAATTATCTGACCTAGTCGTATTAGTTGAGGCCTCTCAACTAATTCAGAAAAGACTAACTTAATATTTAATTAAAAAGCAACATTTAAATATAGTGCTAAATGGTAGTATTCAAATTGCTTTATAAAAATACCCAAGTACTTACAGAGAGACATTGTACTTTTCTCTGCTAACAACACTCCATTTCCTGTCATAGTGTTGACATAGCAGGTCTACAGATAGTGATGACATCAGGAACTGTAACAAGAATTCAAAATGTTAGGACCATAGCAGATATTTAAATACCTTCTTCCGGAGATCTTTAGAACCCTCCCATTGTGTAGAAACCTTCCAAATTTGGCTAATGCATTCAAATTCTCAGTTATTAATCTAATGTGAGCATGAGCAGTTTGCATATCCCTAGTGAAACTCTAAGGCAGCCTCCAGGGTGTTTAGGTAATGAACAATCTATGTTATCTGTATCATTGCTTGGGACTGTACAATAATCAGTTTCAGATAGGAATTAAATATTAAACAAAATGCCACAGACGATAAATAAAGATCTCGCTTATTTTTAAGCACCGTTCTGACCAGCACTGAAGAATCTCTAAACACACATTGATTTCTATTCTCTTGCCATAGATGAAACTTCATTCATTAATAATACAATCCAGTTTGCACTGTATATTTACGTGTGAGACATAAATGAGGATGCTGAGATGAGTGCATGAAATATGCTTTTGGCTGCATTGAATTACTATAATCCGAGCCTTAATAATTTGCATGGTCTTATCATAGTGCATGATAATGTCATATTTGGCTCACAGAAGGTTGACATTAACTTCCCTCAGGTAAATCAGGCATATCCTTCCTTAGCAGCATTTACACACCGTCCCTTTGAACAGCAGGGGTAATATCAACTGTAGGAAAACTGTAAATCACATTAACAATAGAGCATGGCACAGCTACCAGTTCCATTAATTATCTGTAGAAAGTAGAATGTGTAATTAAGAGGCTATTGTGATATGTGCTATTTGAATTGAGGCCTCCTGTTGCAATATTTTTGTCTACGAAGAAGCAGTATTTTAATGGAAGATAAAGGAAAGTTAATCAGACATTTGAGTGATCACAATTGGGCATGTAAATTCACATTCATGGCTGACATCATGGAACACCAACGTCATTAACAAGCAGTTGCAAAAGGAAAAGCCAAAAACTTCTCAGCATTTTATATATCCAAGTAAGGATGCAATCTTTGAGGCAACCAAAATTTGATACAGGAAATCTGGCATATCTTTCGCTATTAAAGACACAATAGACAGAATCAACAGAAGAGAGGGTAACAAAATGCCAGCATTTATTTAATAGAAGCTGAATTCCTAGAACCTTAAACTTATATATCTTTAAGATATACTTGGTGTGGAAACCCTAGATTGGGACCTGAAGCTGAAAAACGGCAAAGACAAAAACTGTTTGCAGCAGTTTGAAACTGCTGGGATTCTGCAGAAGAATTCCTGGGGATTAGGAAACTGAAGAATTAGCACAGATAATATCACTCTTTGGCACTGTTGAAGCATACACACATTATTTTTGTACAATGTCCGTCATGCAATTCTTTGCATATGTGTAAGCAGTGATATGCAGACTAGAGAAAAACTGCTAAAAATAACAAGGCAAAGAAATTAAAGGCATGAGATAAAAAAATATGATTAGGGGACTGGAGGCTAAAACATATGATGAACGGTTGCAGGAACTGGGTATGTGTAGTTTAATGAAAAGAAGGACCAGGGGAGACATGATAGCAGTGTTCCAATATCTCAGGGGTTGCCACAAAGAAGAGGGAGTCAAACTATTCTCCAAAGCACCTGAACAAGAAGCAATGGGTGGAAACTAAACAAGGAGAGAAGTAACTTAGAACTAAAGAGAAATTTCCTGACAGTTAGAACAATTAATCAGTGGAACAGCCTGCTTTCAGAAGTTGTGAATGCTCCAACACTGGAAATTTTTAAGAAGATGTTGGATAACCATTTGTCTGAAGTAGTGTAGGGTTTCCTGCCTAGGCAGGGGGTTGGACTAGAAGACCTCCAAGGTCCCTTCCAACCCTGTTGTTGTTGTTGTTGTTGTTGTTGTTGTTGTTGTTGTTATTACTATTATTATTATTATTATTATTATTATTATAAAAAGAAACACAGCAAAATGAAGTTTACACCAAATTATTGTTGCTTCTCCAGCATTTAAACACTGTTTCATATATGGCTTTTTGTTTTTTTTCTCTCGTCTTTCTCTTTTTCAGGGTCTCATCAACTCCACCCAACCACAACTTCCTTGATCTTCTCTTGTTTTACCACACAGATTTTTTTACTAGTCATTTCTCCTGCCATCAACTTACTTTTGTTTCTTCTGAGCTACCCAAATCTCATATTTGTATAAAGACTTTATTTTACTTCTTTTGAAAAACATTTATTCCTCACAGTAAACCTTTCACAAGCCACAACATTTCCATATTTTGAAATGTTTCCATCCTTGTTTACTTCTTCGTATACAGTACATTCAACCAAGGTACACAAATTCATCTACTTAATCTGGTTTTTTTTTACATTTATCAGAGGTGGGTTGCTCCTGGTTTGGCCCGGTTCTATAGAACCGGTAGTGGGAATTTTCCCCCGCTGGCTGAACCGGGAGCGATCGGCTAGCCACGCACCCAAACCGGATCTTTTGGCGGCGCCTATCTTGTTTTTGGCTTCTGCGCATGTGCAGAAGCTGTTTTTCAGTACTGTTTTCAGTACTGTGCATGCGTACCTGCGTGGTGCGGCCACATGGCACGCAATGCGTGCGCAGCCACATGGCGCGGGAGAAAGCGAACCAGCTGCGAGGTAAGTTAGAACCCATCCCTGACATTTATCTATAACTCGCAGATGTCTACTTCATTTTCTCCATCCATCACAACAACCTTGGGCTTTGATTTATCAATTTTCAGATCCATACTCCTTATTACAAGTGAACATTCAATGCAAATCCTTCAGATTTTCAGCCAACAATAGAACAACATCGGTATATAAAAGTACATTACATTCATGTCTCAACCAACACATTTTAACATCAACAGCATTCTATATTTATTTAGCAAATTGAGAAGAGATCATATGCTGTGCATGCTCCATGCTTGATGTTAAAATATTCACCAAGCGCTTCATATTCTTATCCATGCGTAGCTTTTGTTCTGTTCTTATTGCACTCCAAATGCAATGTTCATCTCCATATGCAAAAGGATCCATACGCATTTTCTAAATCTGTAAACGTCCTGTAATACAAATTTCCTCTCAGGAAATGACCTTGGTACATAGATGGAAGACTGTGTAGAAGGAATAAGAGCGTAGCAAATGATACCCCTACCTCAATAACCAGGTGAATAATAAAAATTTCAACTACCTACCTGACATAAAGGTACACTATAGTTCCAAACTTTGGTTTGTTGTCATTTTTGCAAAAAAATAAAATAAAGAAAATCCTTGGCACATTTACAAACAAATCCTCTTGTATTATCACATTTCCTTTTGTCACTTTTCCTTTTGCATAGGGGGATTCTTCTTCTTCTTCTTCTTCTTCTTCTTCTTCTTCTTCTTCTTCTTCTTCTTCTTCTTCTTCTTCTTCTTCTCATCCTCCCTCTTCCTCCTCCTCCTTCTCCTCCTCCTCCTTCTTCTTCCTCCTCCTCCTCCTCCTCCTCCTCCTCCTCCTGTCAGATAAGTTTTTGAAAAAATGGCAGCCATTTTGGTTCTGTCCATTCTACTACCTGTCTTCCAGGGTACCATTACCCATTTGTATGATTTGAAACATTATCTGCTTCTGACAATTTACTACAGGTAGTTCTTTCATCCAGATTTTAGAAAGCCACTTTTCCCAGTACTAAAGACTCAATGAATCAGGGTGGGAGAAGGGTTTTTTTTGGCTTATCAGCTAAAAAAAACAACACCCTGTCATAACAAAAATAGCTGAGAGGAAAAAAAATCTAGTGTGATTGATCAGCTCTAATAACCATCTTGAAATGGCAGTGAATAATAATACCAAGTTAACCATCTGCTGCTCAGCTAGGTCCCTGTATATAGCAAACATATTGTATAAACTAAAGCACAATTACACTAGCATCTTAGTGGAAGAAATTTCAGGAACTAATAAAACATATTTGTGATATTGAAATGTTCAAGCACTGTCTAGTCTGGTTGTTAGGAAACATGCTGTATTTAATAAGCCCGCTGCAAACTCTGATCTTTTGCATCAAAGAGCTAGTAACAGACCAAAACCCCCCAATTTTATTAGTTAAAGTACAATTTAACTTTTACTTGAAGCTTTGGTATTGTCTGCTGTCACCACTGTTCCAATAAAAAAGACAGTGTATAAAATCAATGAACAACAAATCTATAAACTATGGTTCATCATAGTAATAAATGCATACTTATTTTAATTTTAACTTGTAACTATAATACAAGTGCCAGGTTCACTTTTTACCTTCTCTTCTTTATTCCAAAAGCGGACAGTATTTTCCTACTACTAATATGTTATAAATTCTTCTGAATGCTTTTTGAATAAAGCACAGAGTAAAAATTATCCAAACAAACACAAGAAGTAAATATCCTTTACTAGACCTAAGTGCAAAATGTCCATGTTAAAATTCTAAGTGCAACTTGCACAGACTTTCTAAATGTTAAATGGATCCCAACTTCCCAAGCATCTACATATAGAGAATTCTTCCAATCATTTGATGCTCAATTCATTCATTTTCTTCCATCACAATCAAAAGACTCTACTGTATTACTGCCTCTTAAAAGTAATATAAACACATACATACCTGTAATTGTTCCTAAAGTGTAGTGTTTGAAGTACTCTATGGAACCAATATATCATAATGGAAAACATATATTTGTCCATCAAGTTACTCAATCTGAAACAGATTTAGTATTTTCAAAATGTTATGTAGGATACTACATACTACATACATTAACCAAATTTCAGAAACACCTTGTTCATGTAATCTAGTTCAATTATAAGTTCATGTATAAGTTCATGTAATCTAATCAATTATAAGATTCACTGAAATACAAAATAGTAATAATAACAACAGGGTTGGAAGGGACCTTGGAGGTCTTCTAGTCCAACCCCCTGCCTAGGCAGGAAACCCTACACTACTTCAGACAAATGGTTATCCAACATCTTATTAAAAACTTCCAGTGTTGGAGCATTCACAACTTCTGGAGGCAGGCTGTTCCATGGATTAATTGTTCTAACTGTCAGGAAATTTCTCTTTAGTTCTAAGTTACTTCTCTCCTTGTTTAGCTTCCACCCATTGCTTCTTGTTCTACCTTCAGGTGCTCTGGAGAATAGTTTGACTCCCTCTTGTTATCTCATCCACTGAAAAGTTGTTTGATATTATTTGATATTATATATAATTCAGTTATAGTAAACTAAAAAGACATTAAAAATAAAGTGATATAATAATGAATATAGTAATTTGATGGCTTTTTTCTGGGAAACAAAAGCATTAAGGGAAACAGAAACATCATTTTCAAAAAGCATTTACAAGTCTACACTGCTGACAAGTGGACAGTAAGGGAACCTGTATATTTCTGTGATAACAATGAATCATTTTTCATTTTTCACAGATGGGCAGATAATAGCAGTTATCTAACAGCACACTTGAATGTATCTACTCTCAATCTAAACATATTAAAGAAAAATATACTGGTACTTTCATTCTTCTGCAAGTATTTGATTCATTAATTCCACATGCAAATCACTGCATAAGTCATCATACAACTCATTAAAGACTTTGCTCAGATGCATTCAGTATTTGAAAGTTGAGCAAGGTCCTTGGAAAAGCTAGTAGCTAGTAACATTATGTTTTGCTTTGGAGTACCAGACTTTATACGGAATTGTACATGCACAGTTTGTCAACTTTTCAGTTACTTGCGTATTCATTAATCCATAACCCATCCTGTGCCCAAAAGACAATTGCATTGCTTATTCATCTTCCTTATGTTTATCCGATAATGAAGCAAATAAAAGTGAGGTAAGTCAATACTGGAGTTAATTTATAAAATAAACTAAAACTTTCTTTAACACAAGCTCAACTCCTGGTTACTCAACCTGGTTACTTCAGGTAGCTATCTGTAGTTTTCTTGGCAATAAAAAGTTTTTTGACCTCACCATTTTAGAATGTAGTTTGGACTTCTCCATCAAGTCGATAAACTTGGTATTTTCATATATTCTCCCATCCAAGTACTAAGTTCAACCTGCTATGCTTTTCAGAATCATTCAAGGGTAGCCAAGTGCTGCTATTTATCTGGACCAATTTGGGTATGTTCCTTGTTAAATCAAAAGGTAGACAGGCTGAAGGCAAAATAGAAATACTAGAATAGTACTAGTAAAAATACTGAAACTGGGAAAATATACTAATCTTCACTTTAACACAAACCATAATGTTGGGGATTTTGGGGATTATGAGTATATATCAAAAGGAAAATAAAATAATTGCTTTTGGAATCATGCCTGCATTGAAATTTCCTGTTTGGGCTTTCTCAGTTCCTCATGCAGTAGTCCTTGGCCTATGATCATTATTGGAACAGGAATTTTGATCATAAGTTGTGATGAGGCATCAATTTTATGGATATTTTTATGGCAATCATTAAGCAAACCACACAGTTGTAAGTCCTGATCCATTCTCCTGAAGGGGTGTTTTTTTTACCAGAAAATGGCAAAAGCTGATGGAAACTAGTAAAAAAGTCATAAATGATGTCACATGACCATGGGACAACACAATTGGTCTTAAATGTGAACCAGTTGCCAAGTTGCCCAGAGTTGTTTCAATAGTGAGATAGGAATAAACAACAAACAAACAAACCTGAAATGCGATCACTTGAGTGTGGGGAGGGGGGCAGTGAGATATTTTACAACAGTCGAAAATGCTTTACAGGTCCTAAAGCAATCTTTATGAAACTGTTGTAGCTCTGGACAGTCATTAAACCAAGTTGCAAATTGATAGAGTTTTCTGATTTCTCTTTTTTTGTCACTTTTCCCAGGGACAAGTAAACCCTGCAGCAAGAAGTTACAAGACCAGTGGTGGGTTCCTACCAGTGCGGTCCACTCTATAGCACCGGTAGCGGCCCACTGGTGACATAACAGTACCGATGCGGTCGGTTGCCGGTGCCTGGGCGCCACCATTTTTTAAAAAAAACATTTATAATTTTTTTTAACATTTTCTTCTGCGCATGCCCAGAAGCCGAGCTTCCGGCACTGCGCATGCGCTGCCTTCCTACACCACAGTGAGTCCAAGCAGGGGAGGATGGCTGAGGGAGCGCGTGAGATGCTGAAAGAACGGGCGGCAGAAGCTATCTCCATTCCCCTCCCTTCAGCAGTCTGAGAAGCCACGAACGTGTGGTGATGATCCTAGGCATTTTCACACATTCGAGGCTTCTCGAGCTGCTGAGGGGAGGGTGAATGGGCGGCAGGACCTATCTCAGTTCCCCTCCCTTCAGCTGCCGCAGTCTTGCTGCTCCTGCTGCGGGGGGCTGCATTGCAGGTGGGCAATGCCCCCCCGCTTCTCCGGCTGCTGCCAAGCTCCCGAGGCCCACGCCCACCCGGTCACATGGCTGGCAAGCCAAACCCACAAAATAAGCCACGCCCACAGAGTGGTAGTAAAAAAATTAGGAACCCGCCCCTGTACAAGACTGTTGTTAAATAGATTATAATATCTTGGGAGCAGTGAACAATCTATGGTAGTTATTTATGTGAACAGGAAAGGAATGGCATTCCCCAAGTAGTTGGGAGACAAATGCCAAATTTCCTGGTAAGCCAAACTATATCTTCTTCCAGACTGTGTCTGAAGTTGAAACAGACTGGAATAATTTTTTTTTATTTAACAAGTGTGGCCTTACCAAAGCATTATAAATGGAATTAACTATAGACTATAGACTATCAGAGGGATAGAATCAAGATCACGTGAAGTGTTAATACCACTTTATAATGCTTTGGTAAGGCCACTCTTGGAATAATGCATCTAGTTTTGGTTGCCACGATGTCAAAAAGACATTGAGACTCTAGAAAGAGTGCAGAGAAGAGCAAGAAAGATGATTAGGGGGCTGGAGGCTAAAACATATAAAGAAAGATTGCTGGAACTGGGTATGTCTAGTTTGATGAAAAGAACTACGGGTGACATGATAGCAGTGTTCCAATATCTCAGGGGCTGCCACAAAGAAGAGGGAGTCAAGCTATTCTCCAAAGCACCTGAGGGCAGGACAAGAAGCAATGGGTGGAAACTGATCAAGGAGAGAAGCAACTAGAACTAAGGAGAAATTTCCTGACAGAACAATTAATCAGTGGAACGACTTGCCTCCAGAAGTTGTAAATGCTCCAACACTGGAATTTTTAAAGAAGAGATTGGATAACCATTTGTCTGAAATGGTATAGGGTTTCCTGTATAAGCAGAGGGTTGGACTAGAAGACCTCCAAGGTCCCTTCCAACCCTGTTGTTGTTGTTGTTGTTGTTGTTGTTGTTGTTGTTGTTATTACTATTATTATTATTATTATTATTATTATTATAAAAAGAAACACAGCAAAATGAAGTTTACACCAAATTATTGTTGCTTCTCCAGCATTTAAACACACACACACACACACACACACACACACACACACACACACACACACACACACACACACATATATATATATATATATATATATATATATATATATATATATATATCACAATAGCAATAGCAATAGCAATAGCACTTAGACTTATATACTGCTTTACAGTGCTTTACAGCCCTCTCTAAGCGGTTTACAGAGTTAGCATATTGCCCCCAACAATTTGGGTCCTCATTTTACCCAGCTAGGAAGGATGGAAGGCTAAGCCAACCTTGAGCCTGGTGAGATTTGAACTGCCAAATTGCAGTCAGCCGGCAGTCAGCAGGAGTAGCCTGCAGTACTGCACTCTAACCACTGCACCATCGTAGCTCATGAAAGCAGGTATATATCTATGCTTGGAGAATTGGAATTATTCTGGTTTTTTTTAATAAACAAGATAATTACTCTTTTCAAGCAAGATAGAAAAAGCTAACATTTCTGTCTGGAAATTATTCGTGTGTGTGTGTGTGTGTGTGTGTGTGTGTGTGTGTGTGTAAAATCACATAATTATTTTGTTCTGAAGTTAGATAATTTTTAAATCTAGGTTTATTCAATTTAATCAATGAAACCTTCAAAGATCTGATCAAATGCTGTACTTAAGTACATTTTTAAAATTACATACCAAAAGCAGAAACTTTACTGCAATTATATTTATCCACTTGGTACCACTATTTAATAAAATACTTTTAATATTAGCACTAATACGAGTAGTAAGATTCTGTCAATAATATGATTTAAAATATTGACAATAGCAGTTTAAAAATAATTTCTGGAGGTCGTTTAAAAAGATGTGACTTAGTACTTCCAGAGGTTTGTCAATCCTCCGCTTGCAGACTTAATATGGACTTTTAAGACAACAGAAAAATATATCTCAGGAAATGGGAAACAGAGTCTGTTTTCCATCCTATGCAATATACATTAAGAGAGGCATCTCTTGAGAAAATATTGATTGAATAAATTCTTGAATTTTTCATCTACTTTTGTTACCTCCACAATATTTTCTGCATTTTGTTAAGATGGAAATGAAATATATATATATATATATATATATATATATATATATATATATATATATATATATATATATATATATATATATATATATATATATATATATATATATATATATATATATATATATAAAATCTTGCTGAGAATGGATTGAATTACCTCTGTATGAGTTTTGATTTTCCAGGAACTTTGAAGCATATGGAATCCTTATTTGAATCCAGAATTGAGAATTTCCAAGTCAGTTCCTATGCCTTGTTTATCTTCTAAACACTTTTCAGAAGCATAAACTTTCTAAAACAAAAATGCAGTTATATAGCATTTGCAGGAAGCCAGTCACATAGATGCAATTGGTTGTAGAAAATTCAAATAATTACTTAGGTTTATGGAAGTTGCATAATCTGGTGATAAGAAAATTTAGATTAAAACATATAATTATAAAACATGATTTTTCCATGTTATAAAATGTAAAATAAAGAATCAAAGTATCCAAAACAAAAATAATCAGTAGACTTAAATTTTTAAAAATGGTATATATAATTGCAATCTTAAAATATAATTAATTTAGTAAAACCTGTTTGGTTTGTTTGTTTCTTGGATTCCTCAGTAAGTTTTAAAGAGGGTTGGTTATTTATCTTTCTAGGTTGGAAAGCAAATAATTTGAAGATGTGTTAAGAAATAAGATTTGGTCATGCCCTCTGGCTTTTCATACTGATTAAAAACATTTAATATTGTTAATAAGGGATGTAGTAAGTAAGTAATTTATAAGGCAGTTGAGATTTAGAGATGTTAATGTGATATTAAATTATATTCCTAACATTTGGAATTTATTTCTTTAAAAAACACCTTTAGATATACCATGCTTGGATTGTTGAAGAAAATATTATGTTTCTAGAAAGATATTTGTATACCTGAGACCAAAAACTAAGACTTTTTGAAAGATATGTACTCAATTTTGAATAGATTCTCTTTTGATACAGTGGAAAGACTGATTCCATGAGACTCAATTTTAACTTGTTTTATTTTTAATCCTACATGATCGTTTGTTGCATTCTATCTATTTTTCCTTTTACTCTCTGTAACAAACATTACAGAATACAGGGTAAATATATGCTGCACCATAAATTTGACAATGGTTCCTGATCAGCATTGATACTGATGCTGATTTGAAAACAAGCAGAGAGTTAGTGGGAAGAGAAAGGTGAATAATGATAATGAAACATGTATAATATTGTCACACAAATGCTTTGGTGCATTTACTTGAGTCAGACATTAGGATGCTACTACATAAATCTGGTGTGTGCTAACATCACCACACACATTGCAAACTTTGCTGCAGGCACTGCCTTGTAGCCAGGGGCGGTTTCCTAATATTTTTACTACCACTCTGTGGGCGTGGCTTATTTTGTGGGTGTGGCTTGCCAGCCATGTGACCGAGTGGGCATGGCTTGCTGGCCATGTGATCGGGTGGTGTGGCTTCTCGGACTGCTGAAGGGAGGGGAACTGAGATAGGTCCTGCCGCCCATTCCCCCTCCCCTCAGCAGCTCGAGAAGCCTCAAACGTGCGAAAATGCCTAGGATCATCACCGCACGTTCGTGGCTTCTCGGACTGCTGAAGGGAGGGGAATGGAGATAGCTCCTGCTGTCCGTTCTTTGAGCATCTCATGCGCTCCCTCAGCCATCCTCCCCTGCTTGGACTCACTGTGGGGTAGGAAGGCAGTGCATGCGCAGTGCCGGAAGCTCGGCTTCTGGGCATGCACAGAAGAAATTTTTTAAAAAGAATTTAAAAAAATTTTTTTTAATGGCGGTGCCCAGGCTCCGGCAACCGACCGCACCGGTACTGTGACGTCACCAACGGGCCGCTACCGGTGCTATAGAGTGGACCGCACCGGTAGGAACCCACCACTGCTTGTAGCCATAAATTTTGAACAGGAATAAACAGGTAAGTCAGTACCAGAATGCTTCTTTCTATAGTGGATAGTGCCATTTTTCTGCTGAGGGCTTTAAGAAATGGGTGGGACTGGGACGTCTAGTTTAGAAAGCCCAATCGATTGACAATGTACTGCACCTTTAAGGAAACTGTGCTTTCTATTGTGAGAGAAAAAGGAAGAACTGGGAGATTCACTTAATGAGGTCAGCAATGAAATTATTCTTTCACCTGTGCCTGTAAGCTGTTTCCTAGTGATAAAAGTAAAGCTGTAAAAAGTTCACAATTACGGCGGGACTTTTTTGTTGTTGAATCCCTCAGAAGAGAGGAAAATCTACCCTTAGAGCTCCCTTACTGGTGGGAGGGTTGGCTGCAAGTTTGTTTAAATCAGAGCTGAAAAGGATCCTGCTTGGAAAAACCCTGAAGAATCAGCTTTTGAATTTAGGACCGGCACTGTGTTTTAGCGGAGGCTATATACTTAAGAACAACCTGCAGAGAACTTCTGAAAAATGTTGCATTAAGTCAATTGACTGGTATAGACGGATTGCCTAATAGCCTATCCATCCAGCCTAGAAAAAGTAAATAACACTATTGGCAAGACACATAAAAGGCAAGCTTGACTACAGAGTGAGACAACTCTGGAGACAATTTATTTAATATAAATCACACTTGACTTCAAAAGCAGTTATTTACATTCTTAAATCCACTCAGAGGGTAAGCCAATAAAATTCCATCTACCAGCACATAGTTTTTTGCATATTGTTCTTATTCTAACTATGGATTACTTATATATGCCGGATCCAATCTACTTATATATGGATTGTCATATATGAAAAGTTGGAATTTGGCAAATTCTGTGACATAGAAATGCCCATAAATCATCACTTGGTTATTCCTCCTTCTTATTAACCTATTATTATTATACAGGTAGATATTTGGGGGAAAGAATTTACTACTAGATAAGAGGATGCTTTTATGAAAGAACTCTACACTAAGAGACTCACTTCTTCATGTTCATAAAAGCATTCCTTCAATGTTGGGAATAGGTAGACATTGCATGGTGCCAAATCTGGACCAAATGAGGGCTGCAATCAAACAGTGGGTTCCAACTTCATTATTATGTCTTGGTGGTTTATAAATGAAGCTGCAGTTCACAATAAAAGGCATCTAATGGGGAGAAGATTTCATCCACTACTTGGTTTCTTCCCTCTCCATCTATGAACTCATTCACCATAAATAAATGATAAATAAAAACAATAAAGAATAACAACAATAAATAATAACACCACAGCAAATAATAATGCTTCGGAAGTTGGGCGGCATACAAATCTATTAAAATAAATAAATAAATAAATAAATATTACACCAAAATTAGAAGTATTAAATACTTAAGAACTCTAAAATGGTTTCCTAAATATCTCTGAAACAAAATGGTCTTAATTGAAGATGGCAAGACATTCTGTAAATAGATATCACTGTAAAAAGGGCTCACTGAGCAAAAAAAGGCATTTCTAATGAATTCTGTTTCGATCAGCTCTAAAATAGACTGCTTTACATAGGCATCTACTGCATCTCAGTGGTGGTGGCATCACTATGCAACACTTATGGATTTACATCCCAATCTCCGAGGCAATTCTGTATGTCATGAGTTTGCATTGTGACATGATTCATACTTCATCACTTCTTCATACCTTGTGAATACCTCTTTAGTGGAGTCTGAGACATGAGAAGCTACACAAAGCTGCTTAAAAAGATTCATTGTGTTTATGCTTTATGTATGTGGATGACTAACTAAAAAGCCTATAGCTAAAATATATCAAAGTAGTACATAATATTCCATCGTTCTAGTAAGTATTCTTTGCAATAGGTTTGCTTAGAAAACATGTTAACAGTAAGAAAAAAATGTGCTTAGATCTGAAATACCTTCTTAGATCCAAAATATTTGAATTTTTTAAGCTTGCACTTTGAACATATACTTATTTCGGTTGCCATATTAATTTACTCTGCAAATTATTTATATTCAAGCCTTGCAATAAAATACTAAAACCTATGGGAAATGAATCACCTAAAATAATAGACAAATGGTATCAGCTGCATTAACAGAAGGCCATATGTGCAATAAAAATTATGTATAGGGTTATCTTTGCTTTGCAAAGTCATTTTTTAAGCATCAACTCTCTTATCATTTTATGGCAATACTGTGTCCTGCCAAATGTTAGGAATTATTTAACATTTGGCAGGACATAGTATTGCCATCGAATTATCAGATGCATTACAATGATGTAATAAACTGAGATTTTCTTTTAGGAAATTTGAAAAAAAAATGATAGGCTTGTATGGCAATGCTGGAGGAATAGTTTATTGCCTTATGGAAAGAGGCTTCTCACATACAAAGTGGATCTCATCAGTGTGCTCATCATAATTGATGGAATTAAAAGTTATTGGCACAAAACAGAGGTTTTTTTTTCTTAGCTTAGAAATTTTTATTTATTTGGAGCTAACAAATCAGGATCCCAGGTTTCAACTTTACACTGAGCCAACAACTTCTTACTCCCTAAACCTAGGATTGACATTTTAAAAAACGTATCAAGATATTACAACCGCACAGAGACAAGCTATAATGGCACTGCACAAGAATGTTATCATGTTACAAATGTTTATCAACCTTATATTGTAATAACCTACCAGTACTTAGTTTAGTGAGAACTTTTTTACTATACAATGTTATGCTTAAGTAACTTCCAGAAATTTGTTGTCCAAATTTTGGATGCTGTATTTGGTGAATGATATTTGGTTGGTTTAAATATTAGCCAACAGTGTGCAGCGGTAGCCAAAAAAGCCAATGCAATCCTAGGCTGCATTAATAGAGGATAGAATCAAGATCACAAAAAGTATTAGTACCACTTTACAAAGCCTTAGTATGACCACACTTGGAATACTGCATCCAGTTTTGGATGCACCACAATATAAAAAAAGTTGAGACTCTGGAAAGAGTGCAGAGAAGAGCAACAAAAAAGCAACTAAAATATATGAAGAATGGTTACAGAAATTGGGTATGTCTGGTCTAGTGAAAAGAAGGACTAGGGGAGACATGAAAGCAGTGTCCCAATATTTGAGAGGCTGCCACAAAGTTGAAGGGGTCAAACTATTGTCCAAAGCACCTGAAGGCAAGACAAACAATGGATGGAAACTAATGAAGGACCGAGGCAACCTAGAACTAAGGAGAAACTTCCTAACAGTGGGAACAATTAACCAGTGGAACAGATTGCCTTCAGAAGTTGTGGGTGCTTTAACACTGGAGGCTTTCAAAAGAGACTGGACAGCCATTTGTCTGCAATGGTCTCCTGCTCGAGCAGAAGGTTTGGACTAGATGACCTCCAAGATCCCTTCCAACTCTGTTAGTCTACATTCTATGGTTGTTATTCAACATTACATTTTTGTCTATGAAAATACTCTCTTAATGGTCACATTGACTAATTAGTCAAAATTTCTTGCTGCCCTGACTGATCAGAATCACTCATAATAATGAACAATTAGTTTGCTTTACACAACATGCTATCATATATTGTGGTTTATAAAACACAATGATTGAATTTACATAAGAAAAACACCAAAAGCAAACATACTGCATTATGGCTTAGTGTGATATGAAAACCCAAGTATTTGTTTACATGTGTTTGATTCTGAAAAACCAGCTTAGAAAATTAAATAATAGACTGAGCTGGAAGTGGATCCCTCTGTAGCAATACTGAAGTTGGATTAAATTATTTTCTTGGCCTTTTTGATTTGAAGGTTGTGAGTTGTACTGTTTACTGTCTGCTCAGAGAAGAGATTCATTTACAATAATGCATTCATATAATATTCCTTCAAACATTGCTTGTAAATTGCTCTTGTATTTAAAGTCCCAATACTGACAGATAACCTTCAGAAATAAAAACAATTCCCAATGAATATAGAATGTGGATAAATTAAATAAGATTTTAGCACATAATATGTGATTATTTTCTAAATGGTTCCAGATGATTTCCATTCAATTCTTCAGGGAAATAACTAGCTTAAGAGGAATTCAAAATTGGAATTTATTCAGCTGATTGAACTATGACTATCACTAAACGTAAATCCTTTTACGAGAACAGTTGATCACATTCTCTAGCAAAGTACATGCCTTTAGAGAGAGAATATTTTATTTGCATTATAAAGCAGAAACAAAATGCAGACTGCAGCTGTACGGATTATTTTGCTATATAATTGCTATGTCCTGCAGTCAGCATTTGCAGTATAGCTGAATGTTCCATTCTTCTGCTGAACCAAGAATAAGACATTAGTAAACCTTTTTGGCATTATTGTCCTGAAAGCTGCATGGATATATCAATATGGTTATTAGGAGCTGAATTTGAAGGCATTCTTTATCTTACCAAACTTCTGGTTTTGGATAATATTATGCAAATGTGCAAAAATGCACATTTTGATATGAGACATATAATTATATCCTTCATTGCGTTGGTGTTTAATCAACAGCTACATTTTCACTGAATTGTTTTCACTGAATTGTTTCCCTTCATGACACAGCCCTTTACTTTACTTTTTCACCAGTTCGCATGTACAGTACTTGGTGAGAGAGTGGAGGGAAATATTAGTATACAAGAATTCATTTTCACTGAAGTATCAGCTGCCAGGAAAGCATTTTCTTCCCTGTTCTGAGATGTCAATGTGATGGTATGGAATCCTTTCAACGAAGAAAGCATTTAAATGAAATGTCTATATTTTAACTCAGTGTTGCTACTGATTCGAATAGTCAACGAACCATTCCATTTTTAAAGTGCTTGGTAAACAGCTTGGTCACTACTCCTAGGTTTCTTCTACTACTACTCCTAGCTCTACACCAGTGGTGGGATGCTACCAGTTCTGTGGATGATCTGCGCATGCGCAGAAGGTTCTACGCATGCGCAGAATGGCCACGCTCGAGCTTATTCACAGTTCTGAACTGGTAGCGAAGGTAAGTGAAACCCACTACTGGTCTACACCTTAAGAAAATCCAACTAAATTTAAATGAGAAGAGTGACAAAAAGCCTATTATTCCCCTTGCCTCAAATTTGTTTTATTGTTTTAATCTTATTTTTAGTAGATTGCAACTTGCTGTGTGATTCCCTTGGATGGCAAGAAAGCTATAAATATTTAAGCAGATAACAAATCTACACTAGGGCTGTGCAGCCTTTCAGAGTTGGCCTCCAAAAGATTCTTCGGAGTGCAGAGGGACACAAACATAGCAACTGTCTAGACTTCTAAAGGAACTTCTGGAGATCAGCTCTGAAAGATGGCACAGCCTCCTGGCTCACCTTCCAATTCAGGAACTGGCAAAGAATATAGAGCCTTTTAAAATATTATTCTCACTGTTTGGCAACTGCTTCCACCGTTCACAGTATTTCAATTTGAAAACCACTGAGACTGCAAAGGAAGCCATCTCTTTAAGACGGCAGTACACAGAGGGGAAAAAATCTGCACTATAAGCAATTTAAAGCAAAGCAATTTCTAAAGGCAGAAACACATGGAAGCAATAAGTTATCTTCCAAATACCATTGGGGCTCATTCTGCCATTTTTAAAAATTCAATATAATTCCCAAAAAGGTAGCTTTCCTTGAAGATGAAGGTGTTTATGGCAGCAATGTAGTGTCTTAAAAGTCGAACCAATATGGCACAACAGCTGTGCAGTTTGGAAGGACATCAATTTGCTATAGACACAGCTGCAATGTATATCTTATCCAAATTCAGCTTTCATATTAGGTGCAGTCAAAACCTTGCAAAGTTTTTGAGGTGCTTTTGAAATTCATTGTAAAGTAGTAGGATAATCAATTGTCTGTGTAAGTATTAGTAGTTCTTAAACTTCTATTGTTGTATGGTTGTTTTTTTTCAAAATGTTTTACATCTCTCTCTCTCTCTCTCTCTCCCTCTCTCCCTCCCTCCCTCCCTCCATATCAGTGGTGGGTTCCTACTGGTGCGGTCCACTCTATAGCACCGGTAGCGGCACACTGGTGACGTCACAATACCGGTGCGGTCGGTTGCCAGTGCCTTAAAATTTTCTTCTGCGCATGCCCAGAAGCCGAGCTTCCGGCACTGCGCATGCGCTGCCTTCCTACCCCACAGTGAGTCCAAGCAGGGGAGGATGGCTGAGGGAGCGTGTGAGACGCTGAAAGAACGGGCGGCAGGAGCTATCTCCATTCCCCTCCCTTCAGCAGTCTGAGAAGCCATGCCCACCCAGTCACATGGCTGGCAAGCCACTCCCATAAAACAAGCCACGCCCACAGAGTGGTAGTAAAAAAATAGGAACCCGCCCCTGCTTCATATATATAGATAGATAGATAGATAGATAGATAGATAGATAGATAGATAGATAGATAGATCTATATATATATCTGCCTATATATATATATATATATATATATATATATATATATATATATATATATATATATATATATATATATATATATATATATATATATATATATATATATATGTGTGTGTGTGTATGTATGTATGTATGTATGTATGTATGTATGTATGTCTGTCTGTCTGTCTGTCTGTCTGTCTGTCTGTCTGTCTGTCTGTCTGTCTGTCTGTCTATATATCTATATATCTATATATATAATCTCTGACAATCTGAAACTGTATATTAGAACATGTGATATTAAGCATTTTCATACTGTTCTAACCAATCTTAATACTTTATGATTTCAAACCGAAAAAAAATTGGTGGAATCAGAATTTATTCTTAAAATTATTTGCAACAAATAACGGCACTTCTGACGAAGGAAAAACACTGTGGATATTTTCTACAAAAATGCTTTGGATCACATGTCAACTTAAGTTTTTAAATTGTTGCTAAAAATAAATAAAGTGATATTATTTTTTTTAAAAAAAATTGCTATTTATATTCTTTCTGATTGTTTCAGTTATAAGATACCTGAATCAGAAATATATGTCTTACATTCATAATTAGTATCTTACATTAGAGATACCAGATGTAGCTTTAGTTCATTGTATACAAATCATTCTGAATTAGTATGTGCATTTATATGATAGTTTTGTTCCTAACAGCGTATTAATAAGATTCTGGAAACAGATGTCCATGCCTGGAAAGAATTGTTATTACATGATTTCTCCATATCAAATTTGTTTTTTCCTCGTACCAGAAAAATGAAGAAACGTATGACAAAGAAGATAAATCGAGATGTCCAAAGAATGAAAAGCTCAGATGGCTCAGTTTGTAGAAGAAAAAGAAAATTAAAAGATGGAACAATATCATATTTAATTTTCACCAACTAATGTGGAATTTACAATAGGATTAGCAATATAATACATACAATTAAAACCCTTCAGAATGAAATAATGGTTATTTGGATTGTAAATATTTTACTTAGCAACTATAAAATAAGTGGTAGAGGCTGATACCGGGACAAGGGTATTTAAAGAACCAAATCGATTGAGGGTAGTTTTAGACTTCTTCCTTCCCAGCTTGGTTCATAGACTGTTGAACAGAGGATAAAATAATGGATGAAGAAGCCTAGCATAAACACTTTGAAGTCCCAAGACTATATGGATATATCCAAGTTAAGTGTTCATGCAATTAGAAGCATTTTTGCGTATAACAAGGTGGAATGTAGCAGATGTACGGTATAAAATTAAATCTCATGTGGGGAAAATAAACAAGGAGCTTTTCTTCTCATCTTTTATAATACTACAATTCTGAGTCATGCAATGAAACTGAGTGAAGGAGTACAGAATGGTTAAAAGAAATGGTTTCTTCATGCATTATGTATAGTTAAATTATGGAATTTGCCACCAGAGGATATAATAAAATTCAAAACTGGCTAACCAACTGCACTCAACGTGTAGTGCTCAATGGAACTGCATCTACATGGAGGGAAGTATGCAGTGGAGTACCCCAAGGCTCTGTTTTAGGCCCAGTACTCTTCAACATCTTCATCAATGACTTGGACAAGGGGATAGATGGGGAACTCATCAAATTTGCAGATGACACCAAACTGGAAGGAATAGCCAACTCTCCAGAAGATAGCCTCAAGATACAGAAGGACAGACTTGAACATTGGGCGCTATCAAACAAATGAAATTCAATGGTGAAAAAAGTAAGGTTCTACATTTAGGCAAGAAAAACAAAATGCACAGGTACAGTATATGTGGTACCTTGCTCAACAGTAGTTAACTGTGAGAGGGATCTTGGAGTCCTAGTGGACAACCAGTTAAATATGAGCCAGCAGTGTGCAGCAGCTGCCAAAAAAGCCAACACAGTTCTAGGCTGCATTAACAGAGGGATAGAATCAAGATCACACGATACCACTTTATAATGCCTTGGTAAGGTCACACTTGGAATACTGCATTCAGTTTTGGTTGCCACGATGTAAAAAGGATGTTGAGACTCTAGAAAGAATGCAGAGAAGAGCAAAAGATGTTTAGGGGACTGGAGGCTAAAACATATGAAGAATGGTTGCAGGAACTGGGTATGTCTAGTTTAATGAAAAGAAGGAGTAGAGGAGACATGATAGCAGTGTTCCAATATCTCAGGGGTTGCCACAAAGAAGAGGGAGTCAAACTATTGTCCAAAGCACCTGAGGGTAGAACAAGAAGCAATGGGTGGAAACTAAACAAGGAGAGAAGTAACTTAGAACTAAGGAGAAATTTCCTGACAGTTAGAACAATTAATCAGTGGAACAGCCTGCTTCCAGAAGTTGTGAATGCTCCAACACTGGAAGTTTTTAAGAAGATGTTGGATAACCATTTGTCTGAAGTAGTGTAGGGTTTCCTGCCTAGGCAGGGGGTTAGACTAGAAGACCTCCAAGGTCCCTTCCTACTCTGTTGTTGTTGTTGTTGTTGTTGTTGTTGTTGTTGTTGTTGTTGTTGTTGTTGTTGTTGTTATGTTAATAGCAATGGCCACTAAGTGCAGTTTTCAAACCAGTATACTTTTGTTTGTAATTGTTGTTCTCCCAGTAATTCTACAGAGCTAAGTTCTGGTTGCCTAGCCATAGCTTCTGAGTCTCATTACCTATTTATTAAGAGATGCCAGGCAATGACCAATCTGGAAGAGGATTCTTTTTCTGTTTTTACACCATATTAAATGGCTTAATGGATACACTTAATCTGGCTTTTCCGATGAGAGCTGTATGACATACATGACTGTTCTGGTAGAATACACTACCACCACCATGCTCTCAGCATTATCAAAACATCACAAGCCTCTCCCCCGCAACAAGGAGGTATCCATCGAGGGGATTATTATGGTTCATCAGCCAGATGTTTAGACTGGATGTGGCATTTTTATTCACCTATAGAGTCCTTTCCAAAAATCTGGAATGGGCAGAAGTGGACATTTGATGGTGTTAAAGGTATTGTCACAGGATGTAAGCTGTTCCAATGGCCTTTTCCCATTCACTGATTGTGATTTTGTCAATGCCAATCACGCTCAAGTGCTACTCCAGTTGTTTTGGGATTATATCCATTGGTACTATCTTTGGTTCCTTTTGCCACAGTCCTTTTACTTCAATTTGCAGATCTTTGTATTTTGTTATCTTCTCCAGTTCTTTTCCTTCTACCCTGCTGTCTCCACATCCACTATCCAGACTTTTGTGTCTTTCTTATTGACAATTGTTAAATTTAGGGTGTTATGTAGTAGGTCAGGGGTGTCAAACTCGCGTTGTCACAACATATCGCAACTTTCCCCCCCTTTGCTAAACTGGGTTTGGGTGTGGCCAGCGCATGACCAGAGGTGGGTTCCTCCCGGTTTGGACCAGTTCGCCCAAACCGGTAGCGACCTGCTGGTGACGTCATGACGACATCACCGAACTGGATCGGTCAGTGCCGGTCCATGGGCGCCATCTTTTTTTGATTTTTTTTTAAAAATTCTTCTGTGTATGCGCAGAAGCTGAGTTTCTGGCACTGCGCATGCGTCGCCATTTTTTGGGCGGTTTTTTAAAAAAAATTGGGCTTTTTTGCACTGTGCATGCGCGGCCACGCGGCGCAGGAGGAAATAACCGGCAGCAAGATAAGTTGGAACCCACCCTTGCATGACGCATCTGGCCCGTGGGCTGCAAGTTTAATACCCCTGTAGTAGATGCTTGTCTGATTGAATTCTAAAGTCCTAGAGCAGTTTGGTGCCTTCATTTCTATTACTTTGTCTTTTTGGTGGTTCCACCAGTTGTTGCTTGCAGGCAAGTGGTTTCTTGCAGAACTTCCTATGCATCATTGTTGCTACTTTGTCATGGAGTTATTTTAGTCTGTGTGATTTTCTTGCAGCAGCTAGGTAGTCCACTGTTTCTTACATTAATAGCACTTAGACCTATATACCACTTCACAGTGCTTTACAGCACTCTCTAAGAGATTTACAGAGTCAGCATATTACCCCCAGCAATCTGGGTCCTCATTTTACTGACTTCAGAAAGATGGAAGGATGAGTCAATCTTGAGCCAGTCAGGATCAAACTCCGGGCAGTGGGCAGACTTAGCCTACAATACTGCATGATAGCCACTGAGGCTGTTATGCTTGATCACACAGTCAGCCAAATGTTTAGATGATGGTGGTGATGATGATAAGATAATTTTATTACAAAAACCTATTATCTAGTTTTGCCAAAAAAGACAAATGGTGGATGTTAGTATGCTCAGATCCTGATCTGGTTGGTTGCAGTGTAAACTGTTGGATTTGTCTTTAATTCAATTTAGCATTCCATTTTTGTGATTTACAAATACAAGATAGAGTGTTTCTTCTATGAATTCTAATATATGTTTCAATACAACAAAACTCTTTATAAATGCACTACAGTAACAGGGATGGGTGGTAGGGGAATATTGGAATCATATTAATTTATGTTATTTATTGAAAAGATTTGTAAGTCACATTCAGTGCAATTCTACAGGACATTTATTTATCAAATTTATAAGAGCATCCAACTCCATAGTTGCTCTGGGAAGTGTACAACATTACAGACAATATGAAAATAATATAATAAATAAAAAACAATGATATCCTAACAGAGCAATAAAACATAGAATCTAAAGTAAATGTATCAATTGCGTCAATTGCCAAAGACACTCACCATTCCGGTCTTAATTGTTTGGCTTTTGAAGTATTTTTTTAAAGTTGTATTCATTTTTCCCCCAAAAAACAATTCTTCTGCTGTGACACAAAGTCATTAAAATACTGAAGATTGGATGTTAATCCTGTCATCAGCTTTGTTACTGTATTTCTTCCAGGAACATTCTGTACAACACATATTGACATTCAGAGAACTTCATGAATATAATCATTCCACTATGCTCATTTGCAATATTATTAAAGTTCAACTATCATGCAAGTCTAAGTTTCCTAAATGTGTGAAGAACAACAGAAAGAAAATGCTGAGATTAATATTGGAAATATAGACAGATTTTTTTTCAGAAGTAATCATCTTGTTTTGGAAATCCAAAATATTTTCTACCCTTGCAAATTCAAATCAAGGGGGCAATTTTTTTTGATAATCTCGAAAATTAGATCTGTTGATTTTGTGCCAGATAAATAAGAATGCTACTGAAAATTTTGAAGAGCGGAATTCATCAGCTGCAATAGTTTTAAAAAAAATGTAGGATCATATAGAATAATAAAGGCTAGCTATTCTGTTGTCAAGTCTTAACTCAATGCCTGTTATTTAGAACATGCTTGACAACATCTAGCACTATAGACCCGTGATGGTGAACCTATGGCACGTGTGCCACAAGTGGCACGCGGAACCATATCGGTGGGAACGCAAGCTCAGGTCCAGCCTCCCCAGGCTCCTAGAAAGGCTCTGAAGCCTGGGGAGAGCAAAAGAACAGGCCATTTTCCAAACGAAAGTTGGCAAACGGGCCATTTTCTGCCTCCGGAGGGCTTCCGGGGGGGTGGGAAAGGCCGTTTTTGCACTCCCCAGGCTCCTAGAAAGGCTCTGAAGCCTGTGGACAGCGAAAAATGGGTGTGCCATCGCGT
Source organism: Diadophis punctatus similis (assembly GCA_023053685.1). Taxonomy (NCBI): domain Eukaryota; kingdom Metazoa; phylum Chordata; class Lepidosauria; order Squamata; family Dipsadidae; genus Diadophis; species Diadophis punctatus. The sequence goes on from JALIGW010000003.1 coordinate 148,158,088, forward strand.
GCCGGGAGCGGGTGGTAGTGTCCCGTGTGCATGCACAGAGGGCCCCCGCATGGAATTATGGGTGTGGGCACGTACGCATGTGACCCCCCCCGCGGTCCCCCCTTTTGGCACGTGAACCAAAAAAGGTTCGCCATCACTGCTATAGACATTTGTTATGTCCAACACTTTTTGTTTTGAAAAGTACTTTCTTATTCTGCAGAACACACCAGGCATACATGCTGTGTAAAGTTCAGGCCACAGACTTAAAATATTAAGAATGTTTTGCTATTATCTATGGAATATTCCTTTATGTAGAACAGAACCTTTAAGCAATTTGGGGGAACATAGAAATGAGTGCCATTACCTCTTATGTTAACACGCATGAAACCAGACTTTCCCAACCAGCAGCTAGCTCATCTCAACAGCTAGTTTTTGCTTTAACGCGCCAAGTGCTGTTGTGGCCAGTACCTTCCTAACCAGACTGAGGAAGGAATGTCAACAGCAGTCATGGAGCAGTTTTCAGGAAGTGCAGCAGTGGTGGGTTGCTGCCGGTTCGGACCAGTTCACCCGAACCAGTGGTGGAAATTTGCCCCCGCTCCCCGAACTGGCAGTGATGGCCGGCTGGCCACGCCCCCGAACGAGTCCTCCAGTCGCCGATCTTTGAAAGCGGCTGGCAAAGAACCCTCTGGGCATGCGCAAAGGCTTCTGCTCATGCACAGAGGGTCATTTCCCCGATGTGACGTAGGCAAAAACGTGCACTTCCGACGCGATGCGAACCAGTAGGGAAGGTAAGTGGAACCCACCACTGAAGTGGGGTAGTTGCTAGAAATTATTCTTTTGGGGGAAGAAAAGTAGGAAATATTGTATGCTGCTTCATATATTATGTACCGTAATTTTATGTTGATTCATGCATGATCAAGCCCCTTTTTTGCCTTGAGGTAATCAAATTATCAATCTAATGTTAGATACCAGCCTACCATACGGTTAGCTGTATTTGGATATCCCACTGAACTACAAACTAACCCACTATTTTTACACTACCATTTTGTGCAAATTCAGTGTAGCTGGTTACCTTATGAATCTGTCTCTTGTATAACCTCAGAAAATTAGGTTGATTGAGTACAATAATTCAGCTATGTATAGATAAGTATGTTGTGCAAATATTACAACTGTATTGTCTGGACCTTTAAAGTATTTTTCCTAAATGTGTCTATGTGAAGGAAAAATTTACTAAACCAAAATAATTTCTTTTTAAATTAATGGAAGTGTAACCACATTTTGGTTTAGCATGCCAGTCTAATATGACAGTTTTGTCTATCAGCATTTTCCAGCCCCGGTGGCCAATATAGGTTCTTCAATTTGAGTACCTACCTTATGTTCAGATCAACACTTAGCAATGGCTAAACAGCTGCCCAGACTGAAATTTTAAAATAAGAATCTATTTTCTTCTCTCTCTCTCTTTTTCCAAATAAAATAATCTTAAAATTGTAAACTTGTAACCTCCATGCTTTACTATTAAGATGGGCTTTATATGGCATTTCCTTTTATCTGAAAAAAATAATAATCCAGATAAGTCAAAACGGCCATGTAAGATATGTATTGAAAACATTACATGTTGAAGATACTTTGGTTACTGCTTTTAAAGCAAAATATTTTAGCCCTTAGACTTCTGTATGATTTTATTTTAATTTTATTTGGTTTTAACTGGGTTCATGATGTTAATAAAAACCACCGCACATTTTCTCTTTTTGATGCTATAAAAGGGCTAATATAATAAAAAAAATCCTCACGTTTTAGAAAAGATAGAATGCAAAGAGAAGGCCTTGAAATGTATTATTTATTTCTACTTTTACTATTCCTGGCAGATGCAGTAAAGAGTTTTATCATAAAATGTTTTTCCATGTGATTAATATCTGTTTTGTTAACAGCAGGATATTTCTGCAAATACTTTGGATAATGTCAACATGACTGAACTAAACATATTTTAGTTTAAAGGTGCAAGACAGTGACAGCCTTGTTCCTGAGCCAAGAAAACATTATTTTGTTTTATAGCTACAAGCTGGAAGAAATTGTGCTGAATTTTATAAAGCCAGAGGAGGTTTGGAAGATAAAAGCCTAAGTTGCCTTATAGCTTCAGATTGACTCCCTGAGTTTCCAGAGAAAATCATCACAAATCACGTTCAGATCTCATATTGACACTGTTTTCTCCACAGAGTGCATAAAAACTGGGCATATTTCCATGTAAACAAAATTATCTTATTATGGGCAACAGTGACTTATAGCATGGTTAACACTAACTGATTTTGAAATGTGATTTATCAACAATTTGGGAACTAAAACATTACCTATTCATTATCGAGTGCTAAAAAATTTCTTAACAGAGGAACATTAATAAATATAAACAACTTACATTGCTATATAATATCCCCACAAATTTATGTGTTAAATGCACAGTAGTACAGATTATTGTGGTTAGATTTATAGTATCTTTTCATTTCCGTTCCTTTATCCCCCGTTACAGATTTGTTCTGGAATGATGACATACAGATCTATTTCTTTGTGTGCTATTCCAGTGTTTGCCGTACTGTAACCACAATCTAGACCCAAAGATATTTGCCCCAGTCATGCCTCCATCTGAACTCAGGATTTATTTTCATGCCCTACTGGTTGTGACATGAAGAAGTTTGAGCACTACTTTTAGATTCCACATACTCATTCTACTGGCTTTGCCTCATTTCCAGCCTACTGTCAAGGCAAATACATTTGACTTTAGCTATTTCCAGTTTGAAAGTACTGTTTTTTTCCAACACAAATCTTGCCATATAAACATTATACAATGTCTTTCCCATTGTGGGCATTGTTAATGGTGGTCAGAGGCTGGGATGTGCTTGGCTCCCATTTCATTTGCTCAATGAGCTTCATAACCAGTTTAACTTTAGCGATGGAAGAGTTAAATCATGTGACTTTTACAGAGGCATATTCCCACATAATGTATGAGTGACAGTTAGGCTATACATGGGCTCCTCGTATACACGGTCTACAGTTCTGAAAAACTGTGAAATCTGCTTTTAACATGTGTTTGTTGATCTTGAAGCATGGTTGACAAAGCTTTAGAAAGCAGGGCTTGTTGCTTTCCCACATGGAAGATTAATTTAAATCTGGGAAGTCAGTTGTTCCTAATTTTATCCCATCTAAGTACATTACAGGTTTTTCACTGCTTCTGCCAACATTTTCACATGGCTATGCTTTCTATAGTTTTTATTACATAGAGGCACCATTTTACACACTCAAATGTCATTTTGCATACTCAGTTCTTACAGAAGCTGCCGGGTGTGGCTATTAAATGCACACTGTATCTTTGGGAGTTGCGTTGAAATCGACAAGTTTATTTTCTAGTCCTTTGACACCAGTTCAAAAATAGCCCAGTGAGTAAGCCAGTGGGATAGAGGTTGGGCACAAGATGGAACTGACCTGATTGAGGTTCCCATGATTGATATTGTTTCCCTTCTCTACGAACTAGCCTGTCAGCTGGCCTACTTTTGGATACTAGTCTACTGGTCTTAGACTGGTATACCGGTGCTCAGAAATCACCTGAAATACTGATTATTAAGATGGAGAACCATTGCACTGAGAACCAGTCAATCTAGTAACTTGGAAAGTGAATAAAGCTTCTACCTCTAGCACCCACCCACTTGTACAAGCCTGGTCTTCTGCATTTTAAGATGCTTTTCCTACTAGTTAATGATTTTAGACAGGAGGAAAAACAAAACCAGGAGAATCTACTAATACCTACCCTTAAATTATCCTGCAGTAAAGCTGTAGGGACGAGAGCGAGACTGCTTGCAAGTGTCTTTACTGAGACACATTTGGGAAGTACAAGTTAAGGAAACAGAGCCTTCTTCCCAACTCAAGGATTCGAGGAACATGTATTAACATGATCATGAGGAAGAGCTCTCAGGAGGGAAATTAATTCCTTCCTTGGATTTCAAACATATAATGAATGCAGGAATTATTGCAAACCAGAGATGCATTTTTGCTGCAAATCTCTGCTATACCCATCTTGGTTGCATTCCTTGAGAATATGTGGGAATGTACAATTATAAACTGAGCCAAAGAAAAGATTAGCCTCCCTGCAAATCATTGTTTCAGGCCACTGTGTTTCTGCTTGTTTGTTTTTAAATGCAGTTATGCATGCATATAGTGTAAGTGCCTTCCATCACCACAGGGATCTTTGTAGCTACTGCCTGGAGAGGGAACATGAAGGCCACTGCTTGGTGACCCATAGATAAATCTGATACCCATAATTAACGTGAACTCTAATTATATTGTCTCTATGTATCTGTTTTGCCTTAGTACAACTAATTTAAAACTGGCTGAAATCAATGTACAGTACCGTACATATTTTCAAATAAGCTTATTTCATTAGAATTAAATCCTAAACTGGTTCTTATGCTTGAACGCAGCCAGACCTGTATGAGCTTATTGCATTTGGTGTACATTTGTTTTCCAAACATAACTTCTTCCCTATTTAGGACCATTAAATGCAGACTCCGACATTACCTAATGGTGGCACGATGCACATCAGTTCTAATCACTTTACATAAAACTTCTTTAGGTCTACTGATGTTTGCTACTACGGGCTATGACAGCCCTGCTATATACAGAAATATATAAAAATGAAGATGTGTGCAAAAACGTGTTAGTCATTTCAATGAATAACTGCATTTAATGAATAAATAAAACATTAGTTTAATGTTGCTCTAAGAGGAAAACTGTCTGCCAAACTTTTTGCCATTATAATCTTATTGAAAACTGTAACTAGTAAACAATTTCAAGTATATCCTTGAAAATACATTAAAAAACACCATCACCATTGTCAAGACACAGTATTTATGTTCTTTAGAATACATCTCTTGCAGATTAAGTTTGATAGCAGTGGTGTTGATAGCTATTCCATTAAACAGAGATCAGAAATTAGCAAATCCATTTAGCTAAAGTGCCACAATTGCTATTGGTATATACATCACTTTAATTCATCATTAAAAGCATTTGCAAAATTATTTTCCCTTAAACCATAATGGTGTAATCAGTAGGCAAAAATATGACATAGTGGGGGCAGAAGGGAAGGAGAAGGGATTTTACAAACAGAAAAATATAATTGTGTGCAAATTATAGGTAGCTCACAATTTACGACTGGTTGCTTAGTGACTATTTGAAGTTACAACACAGGCAAAAAAAAAAGATACTTATGTCCCAGAGTCAAAGTTCCAATAGGTGCCACCCCTGCGATCAAGTGATCACATTTTGAGCACTTAAGCAAGCATCATGCCTTTATGGCTATCGGCAGCATCCTGACCTCACATGATCACCATTTACAATACTTTACACTGCTTTTTGCCAGAAATCTGTGTTTACTCCTGATTTCTGGCAAAAATACCCATTGCAGACAATTGTTTTGCTTAATGACCGTGGATTTACTTAAGGGCCATGGTGATTCCTTTAACAACTATGGTGATTCACTTAATGATTGCTACAAAAAAGTGTTGAAAAATAGGGTGTTACATGATGATCCACTTAATGACCAGCATGGCTTACGATGGTAAATCCTGGCTCAATTATGATTATAATCTCTAGACTACTGTAGTGCCTATTTGTCTGATTTACACAAACTGTGTAGTTTGTTGAGGTTCAGCACAAAACAAGAAGCAGAGTCTGTGACTGGCTGGTGCTCAACTCTGTACACCTATGGGTAGTTCTTTCTCTTCTCTGTATCATGCCTCTTGGATACTCTACTTATATCCTAGATTTCTCCTGATTAATTTCTCTGATCCTGTCATGTACACTAGTAGTAATTTATTGGTTGCATTTTAAGCATCCAAGATACTTCGTTTGAGTCAGTGTCTGAAAAGGATATGGGCTACTTAGCAATCTACCGTAATATAAAGGACAAAGACTTAAAAATCTTCACATTGGCGCTTACAGTATTATTTTGAGACCAAAACATTTGAAATATTTCTATCCATATTTGTCAATAGAGCTAATCTTGAAGAGCTTTTCAACCAGTAAAAGGATAATGGCAATATATCTCATTAGCATGAACATACCAATTAACAGATTCATCCAAAAGGCAGGCTTGGTAACATATTATAGTCTCTTCAGTCAGTAATAACTGACTGTTGAAGAGCTAAGAACAAATCACAAAATCACAAGATCAATTATCAATGACAAAATATGAAATAATTACAGTAGAAGAATATATGAGATTTCTTTTTTAACCACAATGCAATTATTACCACAAGATGTCACCCTAACATAAAGAATAGAGAAATAAAAATCCTGGTGCTAGAACTAGAGGAATAAAATACAACACATTTTAAAAGTTATTTGTTTTAGAATATTTCAGGTTGTATCTATCTTGATTATCATCAGTTTAAGTAATGTATCATTGCTTAGGTTTAGTGTGATCAAATGGAAAGAAAGATATAATAAGAGAAACATCTGTGTTTAAGAATATTGGCACAAAGTTGAGCTACTATATATAGAACAGGAAACAATAGTAATTTTGACTGTCAGCTGAGGAATGAAACATTCATATGAATGGGTGTTCTATGACTATGGTTTTATTCTAGGCATATGTAATGTGGATTCTTTAGAGAATTTTTTTTATAACCCTTTGGGTAATACTGAGAAGCAAACAAATGTGTAAGATGTTATAACTAACTTATTTCTTGTTACGATTGTGGGAGGGTTTATGAATACAACAGTAAATGAAAAACCTTTAAAAACAAGGAAAATGTAAAGATTTCTAGCAAGTTTTTCTAAGTATTAAACAAAAATAGCAATATTTAAAATATAAATATGAAAAATGTTGAGAGGAAAAACAGAAGGCTATGTATACTATTCTTTAAGGAAAGGTGGGATATATATCTAATAAAAAGTTATGGGATATGAAATTTATAATGTGTAATGATTTCTGAAATAAAAAACCATATGGGTAAAACTGGGCTACCATTCCCCCAACTTGAAATTAAGTTGAAATTTTATGCTTGATTGTATTTTTCCAAAGACTACATTAAAACTCTCAAACAGTGCCATTGGGAAAATCACCTTTACCTCGGAAAAAATGTGTGCACACGGAAAACTATTTTGGCATCTAGAACCATATTTGAGTTGGGGGTGAAAAATGACAAAAATCATCTTGCAATAAATAATTGGGTGATCATTTTTCTAATTTTGCCACAGCAGAATTGGATGGAAACAAAAAGTAGGTAAGTATACCAGAAATTGTGGCAAATAGTTAAGTTTAAACGTCTGGAGTCAAAACTGTTTCAGCTAGCCTTTATTCTATTTGTAAAACAAACCTGAAATTCTCCCTTGTACACCACTGATCCTTCATTCCTAATATTATGGGGGACCAAAAATAAAATACTGTTGATCCTCACCTAAATTAAGAAATCAGCCTAATAAAAATATATTGGCTACATCGTTCACCCTCAAGGTGAACTTTCGTCCTTTACTTTTTCCAACATGATTTTTTTTCAAGGAAAGGATAGCGTGCATCTTTTCAGAAACCAAGCTGTTGCAACAACTAGCTTAAATCCCAGCATTTCCATTCGGCCAGAAAATTTGACACTCGGTTGCATTTGTCATTGGCTCTCTTCATCAGAAGTTGCAACGAAGATAGAAAAGAGGGAGCTCTAACTTTTCTCACTGCACCTTTCAGGAAAACGATAATGGCCGACAAGAGCCTTTCTTTTACGTGGTGCTTGTAACAATTCCCTAAATATTGTACTAAACCGCCAGAAGAGCGAGAAACAAGCCGGCGCATCAGAAAACCGCCGCCCCCCGCCCCGCCCCCAAGGAGGCAAAACTCTGAGCTATTGCCTAGCAACCTGCCCCGCCCACTTTCAAACAACGAAACAATCGCGGAGGCCGCTGCCGCCGTCGCCGCGGCGGCGCCTACGCGCATGCTCCGAAAGGCAAAGCAAGGGGCGGGAGTAATCTTGTTTCCCCTTCCGGCTGATGGTTCCCTTCGGGTCTGTCTACCGGCTCCTGTCAGGATGGGGGCGACGAGGAAAGAGCGGTTGGGCTTGTGGTGGGCAACAGGTACAATTGCCGCGGATGAGCTGCTTAAGGCGAGAGGGGAAGGGCAGTGTCCCGGGCGGTGAGGAGTTGGCGTGAGCGAAAAAAGGGTTTAAAGCTGCTGTGGAGGGCTGGGATGGTGGTGGTGGGGGGGCAGGAATGGGGATGGGGCGCGAAGAGACGCGCGAGGGGTGGGGGAGTTTTGGAGAGGAATGGGAGAAAGAAAGCGGACTCCCCCGCTGCTGCCGCCTCCCGTTCATCTCTCTTGGAAAGGAGGCGAGGGACGAGGAAATGGCCCCGAGCATCAATTGGATGTTGCAGGAAGCGGGTTGAAGGTTGGTGGGGCGGGGGTGGGGGGAGAGAAACTAGCATAACTGAATAATACCGATCTGCCTTGGAAGTAGGTAGCCTCAAGTGGAAGGCAGAACGGGGCGCGGGGGGGGGGGGAAGGTTGGCTTCGTTCTGGGTATAGGAGGACCCCACTCAACCACCCCCATTCAAATCATAGGTGTCCCACGGGATCCGCGTTGTTGTAACAATTGGCAAACAAGCGCCGGACATTTCGAATTGGATTTCTATCATGTTTGTTTTATTACAAAAATATAAAGTGTATAAACATTACAAACTTGTTAATGTCATCGAATATATGGGAGTTTGTGCATAACTTTGCATTATTTATTTATTTATTTATTTATTTATTATTTTAAAAAGTTTTTTTATTTATAATACAATTAAAAACAAACAGAAAACAAAAAGGCATGTACAAGAGTAATTCAATTTACATCAAGTTACTTCTTTCCCTAAATATACATCTTTATCTCTATCTAAATATATCTCCCTTTAAGAACTAGCGATAAATTGGAGGTGTACAGAGTTTTATATTATCAAAGAAAGATAATGGAATTAATATTGTACAAAAAAGGGAGATTTATTTAGATAGAGATAAAGATTTTCTTTCTTTCTTTCTTTCTTTCTTTCTTTCTTTCTTTCTTTCTTTCTTTCTTTCTTTCTTTCTTTCTTTCTTTCTTTCTTTCTTTCTTTCTTTCTTTCTTGACATGTTTATGTAGTGTATATTGGAGGTGGTGACCCTTTTTGAGAGCTGTGTGCAACGAATTTTCATTTTAATGTATGCCGATTGGCGTACATTCAAAGTGACAAGAAAGTTATTCTAAGCCTGAGTCTTGGTAAGGCCACACTTGGAATTTTGCATCCAGTTTTGGTGGCCAGGATGTGAAAAACAAGATGTTGGGATTCTGGAAAGAGTGCAGAGAAGAGCAGCAAAGATGAGCAGGGGAAATATATGAAGAACGGTTGCTGGAAGTGGGAATGTCTAGTTTGATGAAAAGAAGGACTAGGGGTGACATGATAGCGTTCCAATATTTGATGCCACAAAGAAGAGGGAGTCAGACTATTCTCCAAAGCACCTGAGGGCAGGACAAGAAGTAATGGGTGGGAACTAATCAAGGTAGAACTAAGAAGAAATTTCCTGACAGTTAGAATAATTAATCCGTAGCCGAACTTGCCTCCAGAAGTTGTGAATGCTCCAACACTGGAAGATTTTAAGAAGAAATTGGACAACCTTTTGTCTGAAATGGGGTAGGGTTTCCTGCCTGAGCAGGGGGTTGGACTAGAAGACCTCCAAGGTCCCTTCCAACTCTGTTATTCTATTCTGGTCTGGTCTGTTGTGAAAGGATTACTTTAGTGGGCCACTCTGCCATTTGGGTTGAGAGAGATGGAGAGGGATTGAGCTCCAGCACTGGTCAGAAAGAAAAAGCTCCTTGCATCTTGCTGCTTGTTCTACCATAAGAAGGATGAAGCCAACTTTCTCCTTAAAACCTACATTAAAAGACGGCTGTTTTGAAATGTATAGGTAGTCCTTGACTTGCGACCACAATTGAGCCCAATATTTCCATTGTTAAGTGAGACATTTGTTAAGTGAATTTTGCCCAGTTTTATGATCTTTCTTGCCACAGTTGTTAAGTGAATCACTGCTAAGTTAGTAACGCGGTTGTTAAGCGAATCTGGCTTCTCCCTTGATTTCACTTGTCAAAAGGTCACAAAAGGTGATCACATGACGTTGGGACACAGCAACAGTCATAAGTATGAAGCGGTCGCCAAGCATCCAAATTTTGATTATATGATCATGAGGCCACTATAAAGGTTGTAAGTGTGAAAAATGGTCATAGTGACTTTTTTCAGTGCCGTTACAACTTTGAACGGACACTAAATGAACTGTTGTAAGTCGAGGACTGCCTTATTAGAAATAAGGGAATTGGAGGAAAAACGTTCCTGTAGCATTTTGGAGTAGAGATGGCTTGGGTAGAAAACAAAAGGACATGTGTAGGCTTTAGTGTATATGAGATACAACACATTATATTCAACTTATTTCTTCTGCCAACTTTTTCTTCCAGCATTTGCTGCCTTTATACTTGCCATAGATGCATCATTTGTGGAAGACTTAGATGAATCGTAAGTATGTAGCATTTACACAAACTATGAATTTAGAGATTTATGTTTTACTGTACCTTTATGGAATGATAAAAAAATTTAAGCATCAATTTTCTTCTTGTATATTAGTGCATTGTAGAGCACAAATATAGAAGAGAGACCACACCATTGTTTGCTTAAAAATGTCCTTTTCCGTAGTGCATAAATTAAAGTTGATCATATTACCCAACTACTCTTAACTGCAAAAATCTTAAAACCCTGAATTTATACAGTATATGATGATACCCATAATTTTTGTCATATATAAATATTCACATACTTTCCTGTTTTGTTACAAATTATGATCATTGTGGCTCTTTTGAAACAAATACAATGGAATTAGTGCAGTTATTTGCTAAAAAAGAAGAAAAAACAACTATTTTGGTCTATAAACGAATATCAAAAGTTTTAAATCAGAAGTTTAAGACTTTGCAGGAAACACAGTTTTAGTCAGAAATCTAAAAATTCCAATACATGAGACTTGACGGATGTTATTTTTAGTAGCAGCTCCATAAACAAAAAGATCTCAAAAATAATGTAATCACTGTACATGTGAAATAAAAATTTAATGTATTCACATGTAGTAAATAATAGCAACACATAATAGCAGCATGTGATAGCGAACTGGATTATTTTAGGATGGGGTAGATTCTTTTTTGCTGGAGGTATTGAAATAGAGCTGCATTGTCATCTGTTTGGAATGCTTTAGTAGTGGATTCATGCATTGGGTAGGGAATTTGAATAAATAATCTATAAGTTTCCATTGGACCATGGCATTCTATATTTCTATTATTGACCCAGGATGTGGCACTGAGTTTGTTTCGTTCTCTTGGTGGATGAGCTATTCCTAAAACTAGATGTGGAAAGTGCTACCGTTTTATTTTTAAGATTATCTTTTTCTGTTTAACATACTTAACTCTTTAGGAATAATATGATTTGCAAGCAATCTTTTTATTTCATGTTATTTATATTGTTGCATTGTGCCTACTTAATCGTAGTTATATAATAGGATTATAATCCATATTATACAGTAGGTTTGTGCAAGTCCTTTGAAAGAGATGATTTTCAATGCATAGGAATGGGGAAAAAAAGCAAAGTGAAATGGTTGTGAGGCCTGCTGAAAACTTTGAAAGCAGCCGTGCAAGCCTGGAAAAAGACATAGCTGCTTTAAGTATATGAAGAGAGATGCTTTGCTCACCAAGTTTTTCAGAAAATGTTCATAGCTGAAAAGTACACAAAATGGTATTCTAATCAGTGCCAAATTCTGTGAGATCTTTCTGTTTAAAAAGGTGATTTCCCACTCATCACTTTGTTACGATCTAGACAAATATCTAACTTTAGTAAGAATATTTATTGGTTATGCATCTTTTGTAGGTTTAAAGAGAAACGTAAAGATGACATTTGGCTTGTTGATGTGAGTAACAGATTTGTTAAACCTTTTAAATATAATTTGCTTTATTTATTTATTTTACAGTTCTTTTGTGATTAGCCTAACCCAGGGGTGGGCAAACTATGGTTTTTTGAGGACCTGACAACTTCAACTCCAAAAATTCCTGAGCCAGCCATGCATGCTCAGGAATTCTGGGAGTTGAAGTCCACAGGTCTTCAAAGAAACATAGTTTGCCCACCCCTGGACCCTTTTCCAAAAGCAGAACATTCAGTTAACAATAAAAACTCCTTTGAATGAAACTCAACTCTTAGTGGCTCATAGACATGTCCATGTAGTTTTCTTTGACAAATATGGAAGTGATTGACTGTTGCTTTATTAATCTTGTAAATGCAGTATAATTATTCTTATTAAGAGTTGATTTTAAAAATCAAAAGAATCTGATATAAATTAGCATTGTTGTGTTATGTGTGAAGCAGTGGTTTAGAACTCATTGTTGGAAGATCTGACCTGCTAATATTAATTATTATATACATACTGAGATGATCTATGGATTGACTATAATTACAACTTTACTTTGCATATGTATTATTTTGCATATTAAGACCAAGTATCCCCAAAAAAGTATTATAAGTGTCCTTCTAACAAAAAGTATTTTTAAAGGAACAAATAGGAAACTGCCATTCTTTATTTGTAGGTTAAATTCTGAATGGTTATGGTTTGTTCATAGTTCTATGCACCTTGGTGCGGCCATTGCAAGAAACTGGAGCCAGTGTGGAATGAAGTTGGTAGAGAGATGGGAAGCATTGGGTCTCCAGTAAAGGTTGGCAAGATGGATGCAACTTCTTATTCTAGTAAGTTTACTGCCAATGTACTCCATGTTATAGAACTGTAGAACTGCTGATGCAATTCTACAGAGGAATTATTGAGTCTGTCATCTACACCTCTATAACTGTCTGGTTTGGTTCTGTCACCCAACAAGACAGACACAGACTTCAGAGGATAATTAGAACTGTAGAAAAAACAATTACTACCAACCTGCCTTCCATTGAGGACCTGTATACTGCACAAGTCAAAAAGACAGCTGTGAAAATATTTACAGACCCCTCGCATCCTGGACATAAATTGTTTCAACTTCTACCCTCAAAACGACGCTATAGAGCACTGCACATCAGAACAACTAGACACAAGAACAGTTTTTCCCTGAATACCATCACTCTGCTAAACAAATAATTCCCTCAACACTCTCAAACTATTCACTAGGTCTGCATTACTATTACTATTAATTTTCTCATTGTTCCTATCACCCATCTCCTCCCACTTATGACTGTATGACTGTAACTTGTTGCTTGTGTTCTTATGATTTATATTGTTTCCTAGTATGATTTGATTGCTTATTTGTACCCTATGACTATCATTAAATGTTGTACCTTATGATTCTTGATGAATGTATCTTTTCTTTTTATGTACACTTAAGAGCATATGCACCACAGGCAAATTCCTTGTGTGTCCAATCATACTTGGCCAATAAAGAATTATATTTATAATTTTGGAAACTAACAAAAGCTCAATTAGCTATTGCTCCAAAATATTGGCAATTAAAAATTCAATGCAGCATATTAATTGTCCAAGTCATTTAAGTTTATAATTCTTGTTCTGTATTACAGTTGCTTCTTATACTAGTATACTAGTTTGGAGTATATGAATTTGTCAAAGAGAAAAATCACATGCTTGAATTTTTTACTTCCCTCCCTGTTTTATTTTGCTTCTTTTGGTAGGTATTGCTTCTGAATTTGGAGTTCGAGGCTATCCAACAATTAAACTGTAAGTTGACTGTTGTGTTTCCTGTAATTAAAATATGTGTGCTTTATAATGTCTCACTTTGTTTCTAAGAAAAAGCTTTGCAAATTTGTATAAAACTTAAGCCAATCTTTTCTTTCAGTTTTGTTTGCATTAGCTAAAAGGCAACTGAAACTTTATGAAGAGTTATTTTTCTTTACTGTTTCCAAAGTATGTCTTTAAATACTATTGCTACACTAGGGTTATCTCTCATAATTGAATTCCATATGCAATGCTTTTATTGGTTATTATTAAGCCTAAAAAACCTAGCATTAAAAGTATTCACTGGTTTCATGTCTATTTATTTAGGTTGAAGGGTGACTTGGCATACAATTATAGAGGACCAAGAACCAAAGATGATATTGTTGAGTTTGCAAATAGAGTTGCAGGGTAAGTATTTATGGGCTCAGTCCTGTCTAGCATGTAAAATAAAGAGCTCTAATGACTTTTGCTGTTTTAAATGAAAATGAAAGGTTATTGTTGCCATTTAGAATAGTTTAATTAACTTCTTTGGGATATGAAAGATTTAAGAAATAAGATATAAAGAAATAAATAATCCATTGAGAATGACAAACAGAATATCAGTTTAAAGCTTTAAAATATGCTATATTAAATATTAATCTATCTTTGATTCCATTGCCATTATTTCTGTAATAATTATGTATTTACTATTGCTTACATAGAACTTTTTAACTGATTATAGCAGTTAGTGTTTTAACATAGTTGCAAACAAAATTTAGAAACTTTCTCCCTTTTCTTTAAAAATTTTCCTAGTGGGCAATAGTCTTACGAAATTGCATTACTAACACTTCAAATGTTTTTATATTACCTTTAGTAATGATGCAATTGTAAAAGTTAGCTACTGTGGTAAAATAGGATAGGATGATGAAATATTTGTCTAGATTCTGGACTGCAATGAATTCTGGTAAGATTTTATTTTCAAAGCATGTCTTTTGGTTCGGTAACCACAGAATTATCCTGATAGTTTTCACACAAGTATAATATAAGTGCTGATGACTGCTGAACCTTGTCCCTTGATAATGAAAAATGTTTTGCTTTTAAATGTAAATACAAACAGCAACTTTAAGCATATGAAGTTAGCACTCTGTCCCCTTCCTATATGTGCATGCATTTTAATTGTCATGGGAGTCTTCATCCAGCTTTAAATAATACATTTTTAAAATTTAAAACTTTATCAGATTTAGGATAATTATGTTCTTCCAAGTGGGATTGTTGAGAATCCTTATCCTCTGAAATATGTAAGAACTCTAGGAATAGCATTTAAGAAGCAGTTCGTTGCCTTTTCCTACTGATGTTGATCTTTTGTTTTCCCTATTTACAGGCCTATTATTCGAAATCTCCCTAGCCAACATATGTTTGAGCATGTTCAAAAAAGGCATCGCATATTTTTTCTGTACATTGGTGGGGAATCTCCATTAAAGGTCTGAAACTTTGCTAACCAAAAATATTTGTTTTGCTCATTTTAGATATAGTTTATGAGTTTCAATGCCTATCTCCTAATAAAGTTCTGTTATTGAAGAATTTAACAAACTGGTAGAAATTTACTTAAAACAGCAACATCAAAGGGACTATGTTCCATTTAAGTGGATAGAAATCATGAAACGGGGGTAATATCTGAACAGCTATATTCAGAATTCCACATTTTTTTCCTTTTCACTTCTAAAGAAAAGGCCACTATAGAGTTAATAACTTGGAAAAATTAAAATGGGCTGACAGATTGTGGTATGCAATGCACACTATGAAAATGCAAAAAAAAAAGAGGAAATGCTGTGGTTTCCTGAAATATTTATGATAATATTGAAATGGGGAAGTGGAACTATCTTATTGCTATACTGAGATAAAATAAATGTCAATAATACAAGATGAAAGAATTAACATAAGATTGTTTTTGCTTAATATACCAGAAAGTTGGGCAGAAAACGGATGTGTTATTTGATTTAGCAAAAGAATGGAGAGATATTTAAAAGCTGTACTTACAGTATCTGTGATCGCCTGCAAATAATTCTGAAGTGCAATTTCAAAAAACAATACAGTGACATTTATTAGAATCATTGGAGAGGCAAAAGACCTGCATTAGTTGCTTACCCATTAAGCAAACTTCATATGTGAAATTGAACTAAAATGGTATCTTGTTCTGTTACCAGAAGAAGCTTATGAAGACCAAGAAACGCATTAAGACTACCCATTTGTATTTCCACAGGAAAGATACATAGAAGTTGCTTCCGAACTAATTGTTTATACATACTTTTTTTCTGCATCAGAAGAGATACTTCCCGAGGTAAAATAATAATAGTTATGATGATGTACCTGATTGAACACTTACTTGTGTTGAGAAATACCTCTTTATCTATTGACAATATACTGCTTACTGTTGACAGTGGTTTTAATGAATGCCAGGTAGAGTAAGCAGTTAAACCTCTGACTATTAATTCAAAGAACTATTTATTGTCTGAGTTTCATGGTAGAACCTAAACTTTCTTCATTGGCTGTTGAGCTCACAAATTATGTTAAATTCTAATTTATTTTTGCATTGATTTGTTCTAAAAGCTGTAGTGATTATGCAGCACTCGGCCACAGTGATTAGTTTATATATTGCTCTTAGTCAAATCGCCTTCAGGTTTAGTGCAATCTGTGAATCCAAGTTAGATAAATGAAAATATTACAGTTAGAGAGTTTAATTGCACATTTAAAACTTACAGTAGGTCTCTCTTTTTCTTAGAACAATAAAGAATGGGGAGTGCAAATCAGTCTTTGTACATAGGTTTCTTATAAAAGTATTGGGAATGATATCCTTGTTGATAACTGGCAACCCAATATTAATTTACGTTTATGTCTGAATGTAAGTGAATAATCCAGCCAACGTTGCCTGCAAAATCAGTTTAGTTTTAAAACAGTAGCATTTTATTGAATAGATGGACATTTCACAGAACAATAAATTGCAGAAAAATAAAACTGAGTAAAAAAAAAAGATACTCAACATTTAAAAAGCCAGATTAAACAAAGGTGCCAATTTCTTTTTTAGAAAGTTGGAAAAGTGGCAGACTAATCTTAATCCTTGAAGGAGAGCTTTCCTAGGTTTGGAAGCAATGTAGGCAAATGACCTTTCGTCTGATTTAGAGAAATAGCTCTCTGTGAAAAATGAATATCCTCAAAGGGCCTTCCTGCAGATCTTACTAATTATGCAAGCTCACGAGACACATCCTTTCTGAGCCAGGCTTTCAGTAGTTCATTATTTTAAAGGTGAAGAACAACTTAAATTGAGCCTGGAAAACAATTCATCTTTATTACCACCTCTCCAAAGAAATACTTTATAATCTAACTTAAGTATCTCTGAATGCTTTCTGCTTTTTATGCTTTTTTCCCCCTGCATTCAGAAAACTAGGAGAAAAAAACTTTATGTTTTAAGTTGTTAATTTATGTGAAAGCAAGCACTTTACCTTTAATCATGACCTTAGTAAGAATACGCCAGTACACTTTTATTAGTACAAGTTAAATTATAGCCCTTTCACATAAACTTGATATTACAGATTATATAAAGACATGGTACATCTTCAGTAGATGCATTTTCTCTATTTATATTTTGATGTGGCAAATTAAAAAGGACAACCTGTCACACAGATGATTAATAGAAGCAGCAGAGAACACTTACTGTTTTGTTTGTAAGCACAACTGAATTGTTTCTGTTAAAAGTATTTATAGTGACTGTAGTATTCCCTGGGGCTTTATTATATGAGGAGAAGTTATGAAACCTGATTCAGACTCAAGGGATCATCTCAGCTCTTCGTTGCTCGAGAGATCATTCTGCCTTGGGTCCTGGTAGTTTTTGTTATCTTCAGAGCTTGAAAATGAAAAATTGGAAGAAGAAAAAGAATTAAGATGCAAATTTCCAAATTCTATAAAAAATCCAAATGTACCTTTCTTCGGAATTTCTTCCTATTAAGAGCAACTTATTAAACATGTATACAATAATTGACATTTAAACATTTTTTTAAATAGTTATATAATGCATAAACTAGTTTCTTTGGTTAATTTAGTACTGGAAAAATGTAAGCAAAATATTTATGAATTGAATTGTCATTTTAAAAGGCACATCTGGGTTCTCCTTCATGGTACATCTGTGAATAATTTTTTTTTTAAATTTCCTTTTTTCCCGTGTTATAAAATCAGCCTAGTTTTTTCATGCTCCAAGTGAGGAAGAAGGAAGAGAAGGGACACAGACAATAACATAATTTTTATCATTAATTGCTTGACTTTTTTTAAAAAAACAGTGACTTTATGTATATAATATTCATAATTTACAAATACTTTAAAAAGATAAATAGTAAGGGAACAAATAAAAACATCTGTCAGGCTCATGTTTTAAAATCTATTAAAACTGTGAATTAAAAAGTAAAGTGTTTTGCCAGGCATCAGAGAAATGATCAGGAGCTCAGACAGTTGGTTCTTTGGGAGACAATAAGCAGACTACTAAATAAAGGGATTTTAAGCTTGATTATTAGCTCAACCAAACAGAGTTAAAAGTATGACATAAAAGCATACGCACCAAGCAAGATAATACCCACATATCTTAAAAGCTGCCAGGAGCTCCTTAATAACGATAGCAGAGGTGCCCCAATGGATGGCCAATTTCTCAACACTACCCAGCATTAGGTTCCTTTGCAGAAGCTCTCCCATAACAATAGCCCCATGGGTTTTTTTTAAAATCAAAACTGGCACCATGATTTCATGGCCCTGTTGTGGTCAGGAGACTGCCAGATCTGACCTTGACTGGGTGGCACACGACTCTGGGATGGGAATTCAAAGCCTGAGACTTTCACAAAGGGCAAAGCTCTGAAGCTATGTGAAGCTTTCTCCCCCTTCTCTTTCAACAAGCGAGAGAGAAAACTCAAGCAGGCTAGCTCAGAATGAATTCTAAACTTCTAGACTTTTCATAATACGACGGAGAAAGAAAAACATGTCACTAACTCCTCAAATAACAATGACTCTTCCATACTGCCACTACATAAAGTCAACTCAGGTTTAAAAAAAAACCTTTAGTGACAAGGTAAACACTTCAGAGAGACTACTTCTATTGCCAGTTTTCTTTATTCCAGTAATAACTGAGAGATGAAATTAAAAAACCAATAAATGTGTAAAGGCAATTTGTTATTAAACTGTTCTGCTTTTTTTTTCTTTTTCCCCCCAGCATATAACACTCCCTGAGATGCCCGCTGTTCTAGTCTTAAAAGATGGAACTTATTTTGTGTATGATGGTAAGTTCAGTCATCGGCTCTTATCATAGATAGGCTATATGTTTAGGGACCTTAATTTTTGTATCCACAGTTATTTTTCTTTTTTTCTTTTTTTGAAAACAGAAGCATGTTTATTTTGCAATACAATACTGTCGTTTCATATTTACAAAGATTCAAAAGCAGTGCAGTGTCAGGTTAGATTATTTGCAGATTACCTGGGAATTGCTAATATATGTGCTTGTAGGTTGTATGGTAGCAAGTTGCTGAGCTAAGCAAGCCAGCTGAGATTAGTGCTGAATAGACACCAGGGAATGTATGCTTCTACAGAGAAATAAAACAAAATCTTGAATTGTTGCAGTAGAACAATGCATCTGCTTTGGTGCATATTGACCAGTTTGGTTCCTTTAAAAAAGTTTACTTAATGACCATGACATTCACTTAATGATTGCCAGGTTCCTTAATGATCACAACAAAAAAGGTGTCTATCCTCCATATTCTTAGTATATTAAAAATTTGATCCCCTCAGAACGGGTTCGCAACTTGGGGGTCCTTCTGGATCCACAGCTAAAATTGGACCAACATCTAACAGCTGTGGCCAGAGGGACCTTTGCACAAGTTCGTCTTGTGCACCAGTTGCGTCCTTTCTTGGATCAGGAGGCACTACTGACTGTCACTCACACCCTTGTTACCTCATGTCTTGACTATTGCAACGGATATATATTAAAATGGATTTATATGCCGCCCAACTCCCAGGGGACTCTGTTGATACTGTTGAACTTAGGAGGTAATTCTTGATTATGTACATCTTTTCATTTTTCCTCACTTTCTCCCTTTTTCTCCATAAAGAGTATGTAGATGGTGATTTGTCAGCCTGGATAAATAGGGAAAGATTTCAAGGGTACCTTAATATAGATGGATTTACACTCTATGAGCTTGGAGACACAGGTAAGATGACTATTTCGTCTTATCTTATAGAACTTTAAAATGCCAACTTCAATTTAAAATAACTATTTATTTCTGCATGCTGTGCTAGAAAGAACTATGTAAATAAATGTGTTTTAAGTATGCTTTTTATTTTGGATCGTGATGCTAAATACCTTCAATTTTTCTTAGTATCCAGAATAACTTCAATTGTCTCCAGATTCTTTTCCCATAGGGCATGAACCATTTTGAGTTTGAAGCAGGGATTTCAACTCTTCTGGCCATGGGGAAAAAAGCACTGGTGTTTGAATGTATTATTCTGAGTATGGAAGAAAGCACCATGCTGCTGTTTTGAATATTCTGTAATATTCAAAATGGCACGTTAAGCAATGTGACTCAGTGTTGTCTTGCTTATACTATTTCCTGTGCGGATCATTAAAAGCATCTGGGTTTAATCAGAGTAGAGTGATCGGAAGAGTGTGGATTTTGAAGCAGTAGGCATTTAAATAGTGATTGGCATATTGTGGGAGCAATTCTAAATTTGATTGTTGATGTGGTGAAGAGAAAAGACCAGTGTTGCTGTGTCGATCTGTGATTGGATTGTGATTCATTGCTGCTAGAAGTTCTGGTTGTCTGCCTCCTCAGGGCATACTCGGGAGAGGGCACTTTTAAAGTGATGTAAAAGTGCAGGTGATTAGAGAAAAAGAAAAGAAAGGAAAAGAAGTTCCCCATTGATTCTGTTTATATAATTAAACTATGTGTTGTTCTTTATTTGAGGAATTACAATTAAATAATGTAAGAATTATTTTTCTATGTGGGCTTACAGGTAGTCCTTACTTACCAATGGTAATTGGGACCAGAAACCATGCCACTAAGCAATGCAGTCATAAGGCAGTCAATATAATGCAGTCAATATCATGTAACTCTGCTGATTTTTGACAACAGTTCCAATAGTCCCAATTTCCATCATTACACTAAACTGACACAATTGCAGCATTCCATAGTTATGTGATCGCCATTTGCAACCTCCTGCCAGCTTCCCATTGACTTTGCTTGTTGGAAGCTATCAGTGAAGGTTACAAATGGTGACACTGTAACATCATAACTGTAAAGTGGTTGTTGAGCAGCCAAATCACAATCACGTGACTGCAGGGCCATAGTGACTGCCACAACTATGAGGACCCATCATAAGTACCCCTCATTCAGCAACATCATAACTTCCAATGAACACTAAATGGGTGGATGTTAAAGAAGCACTACCTGTATTTAATATTTTCCATTTCAACTTGTCTGATCTAAAAGAGAGGCTTCTTTGAAGGCCTTTTTCTGCACTGTTCCCAAGTATGGAATGCAGTCATTCAGGAGTTGTATTTGCCCCCTGTCCCCAGTTCTCTTAAGTATTTAGAAAAACTATGATAAGTTTGGATTTATTTTATTGTTAATTTTAATCTGTAGTTTTAAATTTTTACATGTTGCTTTTGTTTTTAAATTTTATTGACTGCCTTGAATGCTGATGTAGAACATAATGATAGAACATAAATCAAAACAAATATGCATTATGCATCTTACTTTATTTCAGGAAAGCTTGTGGCTATTGCAGTTATTGATGATAAAAACGCTTCTGCAGATCATGCAAGGTAGGTCCAGGGGTTTTGTCTTAAAATATGAATTATTATTTTAAAACTGATGTTGAACTTTAAAGAAAAATAGTTGACTTTATGTAGCAATAGCACTTGGACTTATATGCTATTCCGCAGTGTTTTATAATACTCTCTGAGCAGTTTACAAATAGCAGCGTATTGCCCCCAACAATCTGGGTCCGCATGTTACCGACCTCGGAAAGCTGAGTCAACCTTGAGCCCCATCAGGATCGACCTCCAGGCTGTGGGCAGAGTTAGCCTATTATAATGCATTCTAACCACTGTGCCACCAGGGTTCCCGGTATATAATACTCATAATTTAACTATCATAATAAGAATACCTTTAAATATAAATAACAACATAGGTAGTTCTCGAATTAAAACCATTTGTTCACCAACCATTTGGAATTACGGCAGTGTTAAACGAAGAGACATTATGGCTGACGTTATGGCTGTTACAGCAGCCCTGTTTTCACATGATCAAAATTCAGGCACTTGGCAACTTGCCCAAAGTTAATACCATAAGGGTGCTGCAATTCGCCCCACCCATCTATCCCCTGTATCTCTGCCCTTTACAAAGAAAAGGTCCAACAGAAGTGAGCCAAACATGTTTCTTGCTTTGCCACCCTGCGCTTCCTTGCTTCTCTTCCCAACCCTGATTTGCCTGTTGGGTTTTCCCAGGATAAAAACAGAAGCCCTGCCCCCCCCCCCAAAAAAAATCCTTTTGTTATTTTAAGTCTAAGAAGATAATGATATGACTTGAAGTCCTAAGAAGCTACGTGGAAGGAAGAAAAAATATTTAGTGCTTAGAAGTCTGGGGGAGGGGATAATGACAGCACTCTTCAAATATTTGAAAAAGTGCCACCCAAAAGAAAGATCCAGTAATGTTTCCTATCATTGCAACATGCAGATCAAAGAATAATAGTTTTACATTTGTAGGAAAGCAGCTTTTCATTAAATATTAGGAGAAAAGACTTTCTAACCGCAAGAGAATTTGAGTTCAAGTGTAGAGCGATACGCAAAGAGGTTTCATTCAGACAGTGGCTACCAGGATTTTAGCGGGATACTTTAATTCGAATTCCTGCATTGAGAAAGATTGGATCCAATCCAATCCTGAGCAGATTTTACATAAATCAGAGCAATGAGGTGACTGTTGGTTCAAAGTCCTATCTGAAATTCTGTGCTGGACTAGTCAAAGCAACCTGTGTTTCGGTACAGCAGGGGTCCCCAAACTTGGCAACTTTAAGACTTGTGGACTTCAACTTGTGAAGTCCACAAGTCTTAAAGTTGCCAAGTTTGAAGACCTCTGCAGTACATTATAGCCTCAAAAAAGCAGAACTCATGTCCCTTTGTGTTTTTATACCAAAGTTCCAGAAGTATATTTAGTGGTAGTCTGTGCTGAAGAACCAACCAATAGAAAAATTGGCCAAAGGAATATATATTTTTTCTCCAAGTTGAAAAATTTCATAAGGAATAATTTCTTACACAGACTACCATGCAGATACTAAACAAATTCAAACAAACGGTATTCTAGGAATCTGTCTCATTAGCAACTGACTTCTTGAATATTGCCATACTTACATACCAGTGTGTACTGTTGGCTGCAGAACCAAATACCGCTATTTAACTCTTGAATAAATCACATATTTCTTATAAAATAATTATTAGCTGTAATATTACCATTTATCTTAAAGCCTCTAAGGAAATGCATCCTGAAATACTGGGGATGTGATGTTTATTAAGGATTGGATTCAAAATCTATTTCTGTAATCTTTTTTTGAATAGGCAATTCAAATTAAAAAATGATACACTAAGTTTCTCTTTGGTACAGATTTCCTAATATTTCATAACAGAAAACTTTTTTCCTTTCTAATTTGAAATTAAAGCAGAAAATGGATTTGATAAAAAAAGATTTGCAGATAAATTCAGATGTCATGCACAGATGTAGTTCATTTCTCATTAAATGGCTTCATGCTTGTATTCTTTATTTCCTTTGTATATTTTGACCAGCTAAAGAGATACTGAAATCCATTTTTTTAAAATCTTACAGATTGAAATCTATTGTTCAAGATGTGGCTAAAAATTACAGGGACCATTTTCATAGGTAATTAAATTACATTTTTTATGTTTATAATCTAGCTCTGCACTTTTTGTTACATGGATATCCAATTTTGATAGATTTTACTACGCTTCTCAGAAATCTGTGATCTTTTAATAGGTAATATATTTTTGTTTGGGAATCCTAATGTTAAAAAATGTCCAGTGAATATAATGGTTTAATTTAGATAAATAGGGATTGGATTGCAGTTTAAACCATTTGCAGTTTTCTGCATTTTAAAATTATGTACATATTACAAAATGTATTTTGTTTTTTACATAATGTTTATAGTGTAGCCCAACTAACACTATATACATGAAAAATGCAATAGTCTATAAAATAAGCAAACTAAAAAAATGAAGAGCATAAAACAGCAGCAGCATATAATTGCAAATAAGTTCAACAATCCAAGCCCTTTGTTATACAATACTTACTTTATCTATCATTGGGGTATGTGGTGTTGAGCCATTAGTGGTGCTAATTAAAAGAAGGTCTTGATAAAAACAGAGGTAGTTGGGTTAGTAGCTCTGTTATGTTTTGAGTTTTTTGGTGGCTTAGGAGAAGAAGGGCATGGGATGGGAAAGCATGAGAAATGGGTGGACCAATGAGATATGCCAAGATGGAACTTATACAGCAGCAATTAAGAGGAGGAAGGGAATAGAAGTTAGGACAATGGTAGACTACTGTATGCTGCAATGAAAGCTGTGGAAGAGAAAGAGGGGTGCTGACCTGGGATATGGTAGTTTGTTTAAGGGCATGAAACAAAACTTCCCCTTTGCTTCCTGTACATATGTAGTAAGGAGCTGTGATAAGTTAATTATTTTCTTGAGACTAGGTACTGCTATCTGCTAAGATCCTATAAAGAGCTATAGAATTAGTAATCAAAGCAGTAGAAAAAAGCTATTTGTACTGTATTACCAAAGGGTTTAATTTCATGTATTTTTTCTGTATTAATACGCTGGTAATTACAATAATCAGGTGATCAATACGTCCATGTTACACTGTTAGATCAGTGTCCCACTTTGCTTCATGAGTTGCTTTGGCTCTCAGTAATTTTTTTAGGTGCAATTCAAGGTGTTGATTGTCAGCTTGGAAGACCTTCATAGCATGGGGCCAGGTTATTTGAAGAACTGTCTCTCTCCAATCGTCTTTACCTATCCCATCAGATCTAGAAAAAGGGGTGTGCCCAGTTCACTTCAATTAAAGAGTTCCTGCCATCTGTCAGGAACCAGGACCCCTTAGATTACTCTAACCCTGCTGGCCTCTTGTGAAGCTCATAAGATCTGTTTTCCCTTAGGTGTAGGAGAAATGAATGGAGTGTATCTGTTATTAATTAGTTCATCCTTGATGGCCATTTCTCCTTTATGTGTTTTAGTTACTGCATTTTTTATAATATTGATGCTTTTATTGTGTTAGACATCCAAAGTTGTTTATCTGATATGGATGGCCATCAAAAACATCATCATCATCATCATCATCATCATCATCATCATCATCATCATCATCATCATCATTATTATCTTAAGATCATGAGTAATAAGCTCCTTTAACATGTGTCAGTTTTCGGATCTGTCTGTCAGATCCTTAGTGCAATACTAAAAGTTTGCACTGCTCTTTCAAGAATAGTTTGGTAGTTTAGAGAGACATACATGCAAAGTATAACAGAGCTCTATGTTGCTATTAGCTGTAAATAGTACAGTAATATTGCCTCATTCTAGTTTCATAATTAATTGCGGCACAAATGAACAAGAGCTTAGAAGTATTCCATAACTTTACTTGCCCTAATTGGTTTATGAAGCTCGGGAACAAATCCTGTCTGCTTTCAAGACTCTTCCAGATGCATGTAAAGCAAATTTTGGAACAAAAATCTCATGTAAGTTGAAAGGATAAAATACTACATTTGCAGCTATTTCCATTCCAAATCCTTGGTTGCTTTTTTCCTTAGGCAAGTTATTTTATTATCAATGATTGCAGTAGGCAATGTTTGATAATCAGTTTTATTTATCTGTTTCTACTATCCTAAAAATTGAATCTCTTTCCTTTTCCTCTTTGAATTTTCCTTTCACTAAATTTATTGGTTGATGTCATATTTTTTGTTTGTTTATTAAGATCATTATTTATTTCAAATCAGGATAATATTGTGAATTGCTTTTTAATAGAAACTTCCAGTTTGGCTATATGGATGGAAATGAATACATTAATAGTCTACTAATGGAGTGAGTAAAACCATTGTTGTATTGTTTTCAGATGGAGAAAAAGTTGTTTGTTTCTTTCAATTAAACTCTTTAAATAAAGATAACAGAAACATTAAAAAATATTTAAATGCATTTCCACTAGATGGCAGCATTAAATAACTAATTTGCAGGAGCTGAGAAGATTTAGCATTTATATGTATTTATGGAGTATGCACTGTGCCTACCATGGTAACATCAGATCATGTATGTCTTTCAGAAGGTCACATGGTTTTTTTTGTGATTGACAACTAAATACATACACCTCCCTCTGAATTAGTTAGCAGTGAATTGTAATGACACCTTAAAAAGGGAAGATTCCTTTATCAGTGCTTACTGCTGCTTTTGCCTTTTCTATTCTATACTGTTTCCACTGCTGCTATTAAAGTTCTCTGTATTCAGTTACTGTATAATACCTTGGATTTCTCATCGGTGGCATTTATTGGGTAAATATTAAAATTGAAAAACAGCAGTACCATCAGTTTGTAGCATAATTAATGCCTGATTCATTGGTCTGACAGGCTAAATGCAGACGTTGAGTAGAATGAAGCACTAGACAGAACTGTGAATACTTTAGAACCTTTGAAAAGGATGATTAATTAGCCATAACTATTACATTTATATAAGAATTAAGTTAAACTAACCTATCAGTACCCAGTATTATTCCATAAAGATTCAGTAGTATGATAGAAAAACCCTTATTTTCCTAGTTATTTTGGTAAGAAGGTGATCATTCTTCAAGGCTTTATTAATGAACTAGTTATATTTCAGGTTCTGAATTGTTTGGTTTTACTGTTTCAGTGATTTGATAATCCCCACTATTGTTGTCTTGAATACATCTAATCAACAATATTTCCTACCTCATAAACCAGTAGAGAGCACTGAAGATCTGGTCCAGTTCATTAATAACATTTTGGAAGGCACAGCTGAAGTAAGTGTTGCACATTTATTCAAAAATCTCAGCAGTTTTTCAAATTACCAAAATATGAGAGCAGTTCATTAATTATCTTACTTCATTTGAATTGTCTTGCTTGAAGCATCTTTAAATATATTTACTTGAAAAGCAAAGCAGAATCTTTGGAGAGTCGTTAATCTCATTATTTGAAATGTGTCTGTGGTGTAGTTGATTGTAAGAGTCATGGAAAGATTTTGGGTTTTGAAAAGGAATAAGACTGATGTGATGGGAGAGCTAGAAGGAATAAAAATAAAGAGCAGAATTTTCCAAGAAAGACATATGGAAACCCACTTAGGTATAGAATTGGAATGACTTTCTAAAATAATGAGCCGAGGTGGCGCAGCGGTTAGAGGCAGTACTGCAGGCCACTTTAGCTGACTGTGATCCGCAGGTCAGCGGTTCAAATCTCACCGGCTCAAGGTTGACTCAGCCTTCCATCCTTCCGAGGTAGGTAAACTGAGGACCCAGATTGTTGGGGGCAATGTAAATATATACATTGCTTAATGGTGTAAACTGCTTGCACTGTGAGGCGGTATATAAATCTCACAAATAAATAAATAAATAAATAATAGCACGGGGAGGATTAAAATAATAGCATGGGGAGGGTTATCCAACTGTATTTCTCGGCAGGAATAAAGTAGAATCGCCAACTCTACATGAGGTAATTTCTCTTCAGTGAAATAATATTTCTGTAATGAAGTATTGGTAAGATGACATTGTAAAATAAAGTAATTGAAAACTGAAAATATAAATAAATAATGCTGATCTCCTTTAATCTTTTATCTTTTAAATTTCAGGCATATGGTGGAGATGGAATTCTTCAACGAATCAAGAGAATAATTTATGATGCCAAGTCTACAGTGGGAGTACGTAAAGTATTAGAAAGTATTTATATCCATCAAGTTAAAGTAGATGCACCACTTGCTAAGTACAGAAATGAATCTGGAAAGGTTTCATTCAGTCATATTACTAAGTTTGTTGGATTTGCCTTGGTTACAATACATTTTGTTTTTGAAACAAACTTGTTGACATATAAAATGTGTTATTGGTAGTAATTGGATAGCATCTGAATCTGTCATAGTACATATGAATGGTTGACAGGTAGAGCGTGGACACTTTTTCCCCAAATCAGTCTTCTCTTGTATGTTCCTTCCCACAGAGAACATAACATTTAACTATTACAATTTTGTTTTCCTTCTCTGACTGGTGTACATTTCTATTACTTTCAAAATATGTTCAGTTGGATGTTGTGCTGCTGGAAATTGTGCTGCTAGATATTATAGTGGACAAGGAAGGATATTATTTGCTTTCAGATTGTACAGTTTTCTTTCCATTTCTTTCTTATCTTGTACATACGCATGCATTTTGAGCTTACTTTTTATGGCCATGTCAAATTGTTTCTGATTCAGTTGAGCGCGTATAAAAACGTTCATGTTGGTAGTTGCTGTCCATGAACACCAGTTGACATAGGACCAATGTTGTGTAGACCTCAACACAGTTTTTCATATGTATGTTGTGTTCTTCTGTAGGGTTTAAACTGTTAAATAATCTAAATCTAGGCCATCCTCCACCTATGGAAGACGTTCTGACAGAATTTTAAGTGCAAAAGAGTAACATTTGCATGCATGTGCTTTAAAAGCTACCTTGCAAATTCCTGTAACAAAAATTAAATGGATCTATTTGAAATATAATACTTTTTTACAAAGGTAGATGAGGCAAAGTATAAAGAAGGAAAAAATGGGCAGTAACACATTTGTGTGCATATTCCTTGAGCTACTGGGAATTATTTATGGCAATTTGCTCGTTCTAAGGGGGGAATCATGAGAAGGGTGTAGGGATACTAGCAAAGAAATAACAGTCTTCCCACTTCTTTCATTAAAGTTTCAGTGTGACACTCAGTGACATTCTCCATGCCTCGATTCTTCTTAAAATATGTTAATATATAAGCGTGGGGAAGTGGTGGGAATCATCTTCTCCAAGTTATTCAAAATGTTATGAAAATATAACTGATGGCCAATTATTTCTCTACAGTCCGTTTTCAAGAGTTCGCCACTTCTTGGTTGCTTTCTCTTTGGTCTACCACTGGGTGTCATCAGCATCATGTGTTACGGGATTTGCACTGCTGACTCGGGAGGATCAGATGAAGCTGATGCATCTAAGAAAGAATCCACAAGCAGGGATCTGACTGATGAAGGCACTGAAGAGGAAGCAGAGGAGGAAAGCAGTGAAAGTCCTGTAGAATTTCCAGAGAGAGAGCAAGAACAGAAAACTATACTGGAAAAAAAGATAGACTAAACTGTTAATGTTTTTTTTTTCTGTAGAATTTCCAAATAGAGACTTATTTATTGAATTCAATTATACCTGTGATCTTCAGAGATAAGAACTTTTTCATTCATTTGTGTTATGTGCATGCATTCAAGTTGCTTGACTGTGAAGAAGAATGGGGTTGGAATTGGGATTTTGAGGTCTCTTATTGTCTCTGTTCTGCATAAAAAGGAAATTCAAGAGAGTAGGTGGGTTATTTTATATAATGAATTCGGAGTTGGGTAAAAAAACATCATTTCTTTTTTGGATACTGATATGTACATTTGAAAACAATTTTTCCATTATGGCCAAAACCAACCTTCCTTCCTTCCTTCCTTCCTTCCTCCCTCCCTCCCTCCCTCCCTCCCTCCCTCCCTTCCTTCCTTCCTTCCTTCCTTCCCCCTGCGATCAAACCTATAAATACTGAGCTGTAAAAATCTTTTATGGGAAATATGCTTTGAGATATTACATATTTTAGTGGCTATACTTTCAAAACAGTATTTTTTATTTTTTAAGAAAATAATTTAGAATTTCTCTTTAGAAAATGGGATAGCTAAAGAGAAGTATTACAAACTCCCTGGCTTTAAAAGAAAACCATGATTAGTAAATATAGAAATAGCATTTACGTACTTTCTGTTTGATCTCTGGGTCCAGTTGGTTACTTTTATATTATATTGGTCCAATGTGTTAAATCTTTTTCCTTTACAGGAAATTTCCCTATATTTTAACCATATGACAGTCTCAGGATTCTGTTTGTTAATTGCCGCACTAGCATAACAGTTTGGTGAATGTGGCTTCTGCATAGTTAATTGCAAAACTTTTTTTTAACTTTAAACAATATTTAAGCTATTTAATAAAACCCTTGCTACATCTTTGGTTTCTGCAGCTGAAAAGAAATCTTAATATTTTATTGACTTAACTTACATTGAACATTCACTTGAAATCTTTATATGGCCAGCATTTTTTTTAAGAATACTTTTTGCCATATGTTTAATTATATATATATCATTCCTCGTGCTGTCCCATGATATGAATAGGGACCATGTCTCCAAGGTTGAGATCTCAAAGGATAAGCCATAGGGTTATACTTGGAATATTGAAACCATGGTGATTGCCATAGCAATCAAGCTTATGCTGCTGATTTTTAAGACTATGGCTGTATAACATTCAGTTTAACGACTGAAAATAAAAATTGTAACCTTATGTCTCATAGTGGAATACTTGGCTTTAATCAGCACAGTTTCTTATATACCTTGCCATATAAATATTAAGTTTAATGTTTTTTTTAAAAAAAATACGACATTAAGGTTAAGGAAACTTCTGCTTCCTACTTCAATTAATTTCATTCTCTATAACAAATTCTCATAACTCTAAAGCAAAGTTGTCAAGCCTAATTCTTTGTCAGACAATAGTCTATTAATTGGAAGGAAATTATGCGATCCTTATTGCGGTTGTTTTGAAAAATAATCACACACACTGTTTAGAAGAAGAACCCCTTTCCTCGGTCAAAATGAATATTGGTCTTTAAAAACACTTTATGTTTCTTGTGTTTTCATACCAAGTACTTTTACTAGGAGTTACTATCTTTCCAAAGAATAAATGGTTTTATTCTAAATATAGTGAATGGAAATGTTTAACTATTACTGCTAAGTTATATATAAAATGGTTTATTTTTATTGAAGCTTATTGAAAATTCAACTAGTCTATGAATGTAGAAATATTTTATAAATATTTTTCCCTCAGGTGTTTCAGACATCTGTTCAAATCTAGCTTTGACCGATGTAGCAGAGATCACTTCTAGTTTCTTCAAAATAGTTGCTCAAAATGCCAAAGGATTGTTTGTAGTTCTGCACGTGATGCCTGTTGCCGAGTGCAGTTTAAAGGAAATTATAGGTCTCTTTTGTTACTATGCCCATTAGATACTCTTAATCAGCTGCTGAGTGTCTCAAACAATAACAATTAGACAAAATACAGTTTATCATTTTTCCTTTTGAATGACTAAACTTCCAGATATTTACTAAACTGAAATATATTCCCATTTTCACTTGCAACGTTTTAACGTTATAATAATTAGAATGAAAAGCCTCTGGTATAAAACAAAGTGAGCGATCACATGAAGTGCTTCACTCAGTAGCTATTATGACTTGAATCTGAAGTGCTCTAATAACTTAAATCAAAAATAAACATCATCAAGTGTAAATTGGTTGTGTATGTTGGGTGGGGTGTATACTGTATAATAACAAAGGTTGGTAATGCATTTATGTGTATTTTGGCACTAATTTTTCTAATAAAGGATATAATATTCCTTTTGGATCAGACTAAAGGGTCATATAAACATCTAATCTTCCCCAGAGAAACCAGGGGGTGCTTAACGCAAAGCCCATAAGTAGTACAGGTAATCCGCGACTTAACAACTGTTCATTTAGTGAGTGTTTGACGTTACAACGGCACTAAAAAAAGTGACTTCTGACTGTTTTTCACACTTATGACCGTTGCAGCATTCAACATGATCATGTGATCAAAATTCAAAAGCTTGACAGCTGACTCATATTTATGACTGTTGCAGTGTCCCATGGCCATCTAATAACCTTTTGTGACCTGACAAGCAAAATCAATGGGGAAACCAGATTCACTTAACATCTGTGTTACTAACTTAACAATCACAGTGATTTAATTTAACAACTGTGGCAGGAAAGATTGTAAAATGGGTTGTAAAACTAACTTAACAACTGTTTTGCTTAACAACAGCAATTTTTGAGTCAGTTGTTGTAAGTGAAGGAGTATATAAGACAGACATCTAGCAACTAATATTTAGTTACACTTTTATCTTCCCAACTCTTTTCCCATTGGTCTATTTACTGATATACCCTGGCAGTAGCCATGATAATACCCACACAGACCTCCATCAGTTTAATTTATTGCAGTGTGAAACCAGGTCTCTTGGTGCTGCTGGCAGGTGTTTTTCATATTTCTTCACACCTTTTACCTCGACAATGCAAAGTTCTTTACTCCATCTTGAGAGCCCGTTGCCATGCAATCACATTGTTTGCTGCCTCTTTAATAATGTATCTTTAACATACAGTTCAGTTTATCTAAACATCCACTTAAAGATGAAAATCTAAGATTGTCAATTTTAAATCTGTTTCTGTGCTAAAAATAGTCTTGCATGAGCAGATCTTCTATTGCTCAATAATTGGTCCTGGTGGAAAGAATGCTGTGTTCATACTGTCAAAAGTGGGTAGGAGGGAGATCACCTGTAAGAATGTATCTCAAATTAGGTGCAATTTGTTGCTCTTGCCAATCTTCACAGGGTCTTCAGATACATCTTCCATTAAATGGCATCTTGTTAAAAAGTGACAACTAGACATTGTTTCTAATATTAAAGTCAAATATGGATGGTAAGCTAATTTGATTTTTCTCTGTGGCCTCCAAATATGCGACGATTGCCAAGAATTCTCAGAATCAAATTGATGTAAAGAGGTAGCCTTCACTTAACCTTCCAATACTACAGTCTCAGTTCCATGGATGCAGAAACGGGAATAAGCTGTTTGCTTAGACTACTCCATAATTTTGACAATATAGATAGGAAAATACTATGAAGCAAAAGGGCATGCTTACTAGGTATAATCTGTTATAATGTCATTTTCAAAGTCACATACAACCGATATCTCTAAATCCTGTGCATATGGTCAAAAGTAATCATTTATAATCTGGGTTGTAGTGAAGCTGTTTGGAAATGCACTAGCTGCGGGAAAGTATATATATAAATCATAAAAGTATATATAAATAATCAGATAGGGTGAATTTACTAAAACGACAGTAATGTAATAAGGATGCATGCCCTACATGTGTAATGTTATATGGACTGATTAACTCTTCATTTTATTAATCTTGGTAATATATTCTAGGAGATGAAACAGTTCAGCAGTGAAACATATTTAATAGGATGTGGGACAGTGTGTATTTCTTACAGCGGTGCACATTTTGTTAAGGAACATCAAGAGAAAAGCTGTCAGCGCGGCTAACTAGAAACATGATCTGTATATTTTCCCTCAAGTGCACAGCAGAACTATGTTATTCCCTTTGAATAGGTCATAATCATCTGTCATCCTGACTAGAAACAAGGAAACCTGCTGGCAAAACAGTTGTCCACTCCTTGCTGTATGGTTACATTTAAGTGCAAGACCTTTGGTCTAAGGCCTCTGTGTACTGGCCATTTCCATGTACTATATCTTTATTTTATAGAGATCGTCAAACACCAGGAAAAACATAATTTGCCTGGTTTTTGACCCACCTTGTATAACTGGTGACACTTTGAAAATACCGTATTTTTCGGAGTATAAGACGCACCTTTTTACCCTCAAAAAGAGGGTGAAAATTTGGGTGCGTCTTATACACCAAATGTAGCCCCACCCAACCACCCCCACCCTTTGGCCTCTGCCTGACAGCAATTTACCTCTTTGCAGCAAACAGGGAAAAGCACAAGAAGAGCACAAGAAGAGATGATCTGCCTCCCGACCTACAGCTGACAGAGGCTTGCAAGCCACATGGTAAAATGAAACTAACTACGGTGGCTGTAATGAGACAAAATGCTGGGAGATAAACTGCTGGCAATGTTACACTGCTGAAATTGCAAGAAAGTAAGCTACAGCTACTGTAGCCTAGAGGTAGAGCTCTTGTCTCACAGTCAGGAGGTTGTGAGTTCTAGGTAGAGGCAGATTCTGTTAATATGTTATTTTGTTAAATGTTTGCAGAGTGTTCAAATTATAAGACTTATTTTTTGAAGACTGCTTTATTATTGTTCTAGACAACTTAACAAAATGAAGAAGCTTTTTAAAATAAATTCTTGCTCTGAAGAGGCCCAGTGCTATTGTATCTTCTTTTAAATAGCAGAAAGCCTTCCAGAAAGCCACATCAATTTTAAAGATCTGTAAAAGTATAATCTGAAATGTCCTGTTTTAGTATTAAGTATTAGTATTAAAATAAGGCAGCTGAATTAAACCCTGACTTAGTCATGTTTGGAGTAGATCTATTTAAATAATTGGAAGGAGTTAGTGTGATTACATTTAAGAAAACTTTCTGGGATTAATATACTGCCATAATGTACATTTCTCCAATTCTTTGCTATTTCTATGGGTCAAGCACACATGCACAGAAATACACAGCAAACAGTGTATATCATCTGTGCTGTTTGCTGTTTGCTGTTTGGCAAATTGCTTGGAGGCAGAGGCCTTTTTTCCTTGTTTTCCTCCCCCAAAACTAAGGTGCGTCTTATACTTCGGTGCGTCTTATACTCTGAAAAATACGGGTATATCTTTGCCTCTGATACACCCACCTCTATTTCTGTGTAACTAATATTAATCTGAGTGTCAAATAAGTGCTAAATTAAACCAAATTACAGTTAGCAGCTAAGACTATTTTGCTTTTCAAAACAACTAGGACTTTTTGTTTTCTGAGATTTCTTCTCACTCTAGACCAGTGGTCCCCAACCTTTCCAGCTTGGTGGCTCAGCCCAGTGGTGTGTGTGTGTGTGTGTGTGTGTGTGTGTGTGTGTGAGTAGCAGGTGCATGTGCGTGCGCACAGCTCCATGTGTGCGAGCTGTTGGTGCAGGCACTCTCCACTCGCGCAAATGGAGCTTTGCATGAGCGAAGGATGCTTGTGCTCATGTGCGAAGTGCCACTTGTACGAGCAGAGGTGCTTGTGCACAAAGGTCCATTTGGATGAATGGAGCTTTGCATGTAAGCGCAAGCACCCTCCACTCACACAAGTGGAGCATCACGCGCATGCGCTTGCCCATGTTTCTTGTGGCCCGGTTTCAAAGAGGCCGCAGCCTGGAGGTTGGGGACTCCTGCTCTAGACAGAGAGGAGAGGTTTAATCTTTTGCCTAGCAGGAATTTTATTAGAAATAGTTAAGCAACTCAACTTCCTATTCTCACCCCCAACTTTAAACTCAATGAAGAAGTAGCCTGATTGAAGTGATAACTGGGCAATCATAGTTCACCTTGCTGTAAACAGACCAATGCAAATTTGTCCCAAATTATTATTGTAAAATGATTGTGTACCCTTAAGTTGTAATATGAATATGTAGTTTGATCAAACTGTAACCCTTAATTCCAACCCCCATTCCTCAGCTTTCTGTTATGTGTTTATTTTACCCACTAAACATTAATAAATAG
Source organism: Diadophis punctatus similis (assembly GCA_023053685.1). Taxonomy (NCBI): domain Eukaryota; kingdom Metazoa; phylum Chordata; class Lepidosauria; order Squamata; family Dipsadidae; genus Diadophis; species Diadophis punctatus. The sequence goes on from JALIGW010000003.1 coordinate 148,193,439, forward strand.
GAACCTCGGGATGGTAGGAAACCTAGGGCAGTTTTGGTAATGCAATTGTTACAGGAAAGTGCACCTTTGCATAGCATCCTTCTCTTCAGTAATGCAGAGTGATCTGGATCTGGTTATAGGAGGTGGATCTTTCCCCTCATTCTTCTACCGTGATGGATAATATCTAGCGGCTTAACTTCAAATCCTGTTCCAATTATGATTCCAGGTTCTAGGAACAGTCACCATCATGTGAGACGGGTTTTATTTTTGAAGGGGGTCAGTTCTGGTAGAGCTACACTTGCAATATACCAACTGGGGCATCTGCACAGATGTGTAAGAGAGGATCCTCTTTGGAGCAAAGAATGTCCTTTTCTTCCCTTTGTTACAAAAGAAATGTTGTTATATGAAAATAAAAATTAAAACGAAATTAAATAATTTAAATCAATTAAAATATACGATGCTTACTTATTTCTAACCCTAAACATACCTGAATTGATTATGTACTATCAAGTCATTTTCAAATCCTAGTGACCATATATATTGATTTTCTACTACTGATCTATCCTTAACCTGGTGTTTCAATTCTCCCAACGGTTTACTCATTGCCACTGTAACTGAGTCCCTCCTTGCTGTTGGTCGTCCTTTATGACTCTTGCCTTCCATTATTATACCTACATCTATTTACCTATTTCTATATGTGTTACATGTCTGATTTTAAGGATTCTTATGTACGGTTATTGTGAGCCTTCATAAATTCCCCCTTTCCCCTTCCTTCTTTATAGGCAGACTTGAATTGCCTAGATCTGTATAAAATAACTCACTTAGATACTATTTAGTCACCCGAGACACCTCTTCCCCAGCTCCCTCTCATATACTGCAGTCTCCCTTCTCAACATATATACCCACATCCAAGTGCTGAAAATATCCTCTTCCCATATAGGTGTGGTCTGCTGTCTTAAACTGAAGGGGAATCAGAGAAGAAAAGAGAATGTTGATCCCTCTGAAATTCTTCCAGATTTGTTTCCTCTTTGTGAGGCACATAGTACCCTTTCTGCCCTTTGTATTGTCCTACTCTTAATTTTTGTTGCTCTTCTCTGCATTCTTTCCAATTCTTGATATACTTGTATTGATTTGCATTGGCAACCAAGCCTAGACCCAATATTCCAGCTCAGTCTGACCAGAACAGATTAGAGTAGAGCAATCCGCGAGTTTGAGGGTGATGGGTGACTATACTAGAATAACATTTAGGATTGCCATGTTTCTGGTGTCTACATTGCGATTTTAAACAAAGGGGGTTGGGATATGGCAGTTCAGAATTGCTAAATTTATCTCCTGTACCTTGAGTTGCAGACATGTGGTGCAGACAAATTTCAGCCCTTGTATATGCCCTATTGATTTTAATCAGAGGATTAAATATGAATTAGGACAATTTAACCTTTAGGTGTTGAAAATGATAGCATGCATTATTATTTGCCTAATGAGCAAGACCATGATTACTACAGCTATTCTTTTGAAGGCCCCCCTTCCAACAATTTAGGATTTGTTATTGAGTTCAAGAAATGCTTTCTAGGATTCAGTAAGCACTTAATCTGTCTTTCAGTCTTCACTCTGGGCCTTAATTTCTTTTCCTGTCCAATTTCTTCCAGAAACAAATCATTTTAGTGACAATTTTTGGGATGTGCCTGGGAAATGATCCAGACTCTATTCACCATGCTGAAATTCAAAGCCAGCAAATGGTTTCTTTCTTCAACATTGTCTTCACCAATTCAATTTTCAAATTCCACATTTTAAATAGTTTTCACTGGTAGCTTGTTTCATGGGTACAAGTTGTACAAGCATAGGATATTGATTGCATCTTTTTTTAAACTAGAAAAGCATCAAAGTTCAGATCTTGCAGAGTAAAAACACTTCCTTGAATTTCTTGGCATTATATGGTATATAAATATATGAATTAGAGTTCATGTTAACCAACTGGTATAGAAAGAATGCCTTTAAAAGTTGATATGTCAGTTCATGTGTAACTGTAAGGATTTGTCTGACAGCTATACTTTTTTAAAGAAATGTCAGAGTGACTGGTATGTGATTGCTGTTTAGCAAAATATTGTTTATTCTGAGTGACAAATGAAAAAAAATTGCAAAGAAAGAAAATTGTGGTATTCAAACTTAATTTCAACTTAACATCCTACTTTTTCAGTATATACAGTACCTATTGATTTTACAAGAGCTTGAGTAGTTCTCAAATATGAATTGCCAAGCTTTATTTTGACAAATATTCAGTTATGACAAGCACTCAAGGTACATAAAACAGATTTGGCTTTAAGAATTCTAGTTTCAGTTTTAAAATATTTCACTAATATCTTTATTTGTTGTACACCAGGGCAGATAAACAATGAATGAATAGTTTCATCTTGACCTTCAGTGTTAAACATATTCCAGCAAATTACTATTTTGTCACTAGTCAAATGCTAATTTCTCTGATTAAAACACTACACATACTCAGTTATCATTTTTGCAAGTACTGATCATGCATGCAAGTAATTACCAAATCTCTAATTAGGACACAGGGCATATGTTTTTCAGAATGAAAAAAATATATTTTTTTCCACTGAATCTTTGTGTCTATGCTGATGGTGAGCTTCTAATAATGGAGCTAACTAAAATGTATTAACTATTCAGAATCTGGAAATAACTCTAGCACTCTTTTTGTAATAATAGAGAAAAGGATCCCGCTTCTGCACACATGCATACTTATCAGAGAGCTAAGTATGAATCATTCTTATCTAGGTTACAAATATCTAGAGTCGTGATGGTGAACCTATGGCACAGGTGGCATGCAGAGCCCTCTCTGCGGGCACGGGAGCCATCACCCAGCTCAGCTCCACTGCACATGCACGCGCACCTCCCGCCAGCCAGCTGATTTTCAGGTATCTGCCACGCATGCGTGGAGGGCGGGGTGCATGCTTGAGACGTGCTTGCATGCGTGGGTGTGGGTGTGCTGTGCATGCATGCACAGGTATGGTGGCGAGGGTGTGGGGGGTGCACACCCTCCACGGCCTGTTTTTGGTCCCAGAAGGCTGCGGGGAGACCTGCTAGGCCCAAAATGGGGGGTGGGGGATGCGGTGTGCCTAAAGTGACCAGATTTTTTTTTCTTCAAGCGGGACAGCATTGACGGGGGTGGGTTTCTCCATTTGAGTTTTGCCCTCTGCGCATGCGCAGAACGCTGCGCATGCGCAGAGGGCAAAACAGCAAATGTCGGCGTCCAGGTGAGGTGGGGGGGAGGGGGGGAGGGGGGACGCTGGAGGCCACTGTACGTCCTACCTACCTGGGACTTTTCCCAGTAGCTTCAGTCGCATTCCTTGATAATAGCGTCCAGAGCAGAGCAGCCCCTCCCAGAAGATCGCGAGACGTTATCTTTTGGAAGAGGCTGCTCTGCTCTGGGCGCCAATTAGCAAGGAACGTGACTGAAGCTACCAGGAAAAGTCCCAGCCAGGTAGGACGCGCGCCCCGTCCCATCCGCCAGTCCTGCCCCGCCCCCCCCCAACCCCCAGCGCGAGACGCGCGTCCTACCTGGGACTTTTCCCGGTAGCTTCAGTCGCGTTCCTTGCTAATTAGCGCCCAGAGCAGAGCAGCCCCTCCCAGAAGATAACGTCTCGCGATCTTCTGGGAGGGGCTGCTCTGCTCTGGACGCTATTAGCAAGGAACGCGACTGGAGCTGCTACCGGGAAAAGTCTCAGGTAGGACGCGCGCCCCGCCCTGCCCCGCCCCCTTTGCCGCGGCACACTTAGCATGGCCTCATGGGACAAGTGCAAAGTGGCGCTCCCCCCCCAAGGTTCGCTCTGCCCCGCCCCGCGCCACCCTGTGAATAGAGGGGACTGAATCGGAAGCCTGTCGCTCGGGCGCGCGTCTGGCTGGAGGAAGAAGCGGGGGCTCAAAAATCGGGACTTTTTAAGAGGGCGGGCGGGACGCGGGACAAAGCATTAAAAAGCGAGTCTGTCCCGCCAAAATCGGGATGTCTGGTCACCTTAGGTGTGCCCCACACGGCCCATTTTTGGTCCCAGGAGGCTGCAGGAAGGCCTGCTAGGCCCAAAATGAGTCATGGGGGGGTCCGGCATCCCCCGTGACCCATTTTTGGTCCCAGGAGGCTGCAGGGAGGCCTGCTAGGCCCAAAACGGGGCGGGGGTCGTACTTGCATGCACAGAGGACTGTGGGAGCACATGAGGGCATGTACATGTGCAGTGGGAGCACAGGGGTCACACACACGTGTGGGCGGCAGGGGGAGCATGGGGGTCATGTGCACATGCATGGGGGCAGGGGGTACAGGAAAGTCATGCATGCATGCACGGGATGGGGTGCGCAGTGGGTGTCATGCGTGCATTGCATTATGGGTGCTGGCCTGCATGCGCGCTTTCAGCATGTGACAAGAAAAAGGTTAGCCATCACTGATCTAGAGCATCACTAGGTAGAAGGGAAAAGTTATAGAAAATATCTCCTTCTTTTGAGTCACTTAGCAGTTAATTGAATTTTTGCAGCCCAAATCAGTACCTCTATTTTTAAAGGTAGCTTAACAACTTTTACACCTTTACATGATAAATGTGAAGTATTGTAGAAATGAATCGATGTTGCATAGTTCATCACAGTTAACTTGAGCAGTTGATTACAGAGTGCATCTACCATCTAAGACAGGGATGTCAAACTCAAGGCCCACGGACTGGATCCAGCCCACGGGTTGCTTAGATCTGGCCCTCAGGGCCACCCTGGAAACAGTGAAGGACCGGCCCACAGTGCCTCTGCCAGTGAAAATGGAGCTCACGACCTCCGTTTTCACTGGCAGAGGGTTGCAGGAGGCCATCCTAGCTGAAAACGGAGCTTGGGAGCTCGTTTTTGCTGGCAGAGCGCTTGAGCCACAGGCGCCCCCGACATGAGTGACATCAAGCTGGCCATGCCCATCCTGGCCACCCGCACCCCAGCCCCCCTGAGGTCAAACATAACCCTGATGCGGCCCTCAATTAAATCGAGTTTTACACCCTGATCTAGGAGGAGACTGCAAGGCAGCTTTAAATTTTGGCGAGTTAAAAACAAAACAGCAAATTGGTTTAACTGCTTTGTTTGAAAACCTCGATTTGAGTTCTAAAAGTTGTTGATGTTTTGCCTACAAAGTTGATAATTAGGCCTATATTTTATAGCCTTAAATGATGATGATCTATATTTCCGATTTGACACCTGTGGTTTTCATCAAAGATGTGTGGTACATTTTAGTGGCAGTACAATAAATATAGAACTCTTACTGTGGTTGAAAAGCTTGATTAGCCATTAGGGCTAAAAAGTTATCCATTGGTTTTCTATTTGTTAATAAAGGGCATTTCTGTTTCTATACACCCTGAATAAAACATAAGCTATGTCATTAAAATGCATTGCTAACTATGCTTTTCCAATATTGCCATCTATTCATGAATGCAAGAAACTGAAAAGCTATTAATATTAATCACAAAAACATTGCATCTTTATATTTCTATAAATGGATTAAACAGGCTTTTTTTTTCAAGAAAACAATAAGGTTTTCATCTTTTCCTCCTCAAAATTACATAGTTAATATAAGAGATCTGGATCTCTCTAAATTGAGGGGGAAATTATTTGTTTATTTTATTTATTTATTTTTGTCAAGCATATATAAGATTACAGTAAAAGTATAAACATGTATACATGAGATGGTTATAAGTACATGGGAACATTAGGACAGGGACAGTAGGCACGTTGGTGCGCATATGCATGCCCCTTACAGACCTCTTAGGAATGGGGTGAGGTCTACAGTAGACAGTCTAAGGTTAAAGTTTTGTGGGTTTGGGGAAGAAACTACAGAGTCAGGTAGTGCATTCCAGGCATTGACCACTCTGTTGCTGAAGTCGTATTTTCTGCAATCGAGTTTGGAGTGGTTTACCTTAAGTTTTGTGTGCTCGTGTATTGTTGCGGTTGAAGCAACAATATTGTTGATGGCAGATGACTTATTCTATTGAACAAAAGCTCCAGTTATATTAAAATAACTGCATTCTATTTCAAGCGCTGTTGAAGATAATAGTTTTAAAAAATAATAAAACATCCAGAGTGTCAAGATCTAACACCTATCACTAAAATACCACATTATAAGAAAAATGGAAAACTGCAACAGCATGGTGTTCTTGAACCCTAACCATCAACCATAATTAGGGGTACTAAATTTGGCTGTAAAAATCTGAATAGTCAATAGACAGCAGCAGTTTTATCTCTGCTGTCATCTAGTGGTTGTTTGTATTTTTGGCAGTCCAGATCAGGTACTCTGGTCTATTTGAGCATATGATATGAAAATTAATGTGGCCGAATTCACAAATTTGCTGTGGAAAGCTGTGTATGTTTATTCAGAAATAAGTTGTTTGAGGCAAATTTTAAAAGCGAATGGTATAGTGTGGTACATGTAAAACAAAATTAAAATCCAGCTAATTACGGAATTGTAGGAAGCAATTATACATAATGTTGAATTTGTCTTTTATCCAGGCCAATGATATCAGATTTTTAACCAGTAAAACCTTTTCTGGCATAATGACTACACTGCAATGTACTGATAATATTCATATTACCAAAACTTGGCATGAAAGACTATGAATTTTATTGCCTTATATCTCTTAAGAGTTCCTTTGAGGAAGAATTGTAATATATATATATATATAAAATACTACTACAGATGTGAATTTGGTAATTCTAATCAACTGTGCTTAGTACATTACAAAAAGGGGTAAAAAGGTAAAACAGAAGTATAGTTTCAGCAAAAAGCCGGAGAAATGCTTATATTTAAAATTTTAGATTTATTATTAGAGTTGGAAGGGACCTTGTAGGTCATCTAGTCCAACCCCCTGCTCAAGCAGGAGTTCCTACACCATTTGAGACAGATGGCAGTCCAGTCTCTCCTTGAAGGTCGCAAGTGTTGGGGCTCTCACAACCTCCGCTGGCAAGCTGTTCCACTGGTTGATCGCTCTCACCGTCAGAAAATTTCTCCTCACTTCCAGGTTGAATCTCTCCTTGGTCAGCTTCCATCCATTATTCCTTGTTTGGCTTTCTGGTGCCATAGAGAACAGCCTGACCCCCTCATCTCTGTGGCATCCCCTCAAGTATGGGAGCACTGCTATCATGTCACCCCTGGTCCTTCTCTTCGCCAGACTGGCCAAGCTCAGTTCCCGCAACTGCTCTTTGTATGTTTTATTTTCCAGACCCTATATCATCCTGGTTGCTCTCTTCTGCACTTTCTCTAGAGTTTCAATGTCTTTTTTGTAGTGTGGTGACCAAAACTGGATGCAGTACTCTAGGTGTGGTCCTACCAAGGCTTTATAGAGTGGTACTAAAATGTGGTATTATAGAGGATTGTAGCTAAATTGGCAAATTGAAATGTACAGAATAATCCTAAGCAGGTTTAACAATAAAGGCACTCTTGAGTCAAGTGCAGGTAGTCCTTGTTTGGTAACTGATTTGTCACTAAACCATTTGTAACCAGTCATCACATTTATGACCTTTGCAGGTCTGCAAAGCAAGGAAAACTAAAGTAAAAACACTCCCTCAATGACCACGTTGCCAATCCCAATCATAGTTGCTAAACAAGGATTACCTTTACAATGTCATGGACACAGCCAGAGAACTTCTCAGTAACAGTATTGAAGGGGTTCAGACATGTCTTCCAGACTGATTGTTATATTTCCTAGTGCAAGTTATACTCCTGAAATTCCCTGTAGTATCTCATCTCACTATTAAGAAGACAGGACTGGGCAATTAATTTTTCCAAGGCACCACATAAGAAAATGGGACTGTTATGGAGGGCTGCCGTTCTTGCCCTGCCCCCTCTGCTGCTGCACTGCCCCCATCAATGCCACTGCACCGCTGCCCCCCTCTGCTGACAATGCCCCCCCTCTGCCTATGCTGCACCAATGCCACGCCCCCCTACCACCAATGTCCTGCCACCAATGCTGCTGATGCCCCAGTGCCAACACTGCTGAAGATCTGACTGGGACTGCCCATGGACCATGGACCAGATGTGACCCATGTGCCATAAAATGCCCAGGTCTGAATAAGACTTAACCCAGAATGGCTACGTTGCTTACCAAGCAGAGTTATAAATCCATTATAGACTATCATGCATGACCTCTTCCCAGTCGTCTTTCTAGGAAGCATAAATTTATTTTTCTATTATTTTAATTTATTACAAAGAAGTATACGCTTTCTGTTTCACCAGACCATAAAACGATAACAGCATATAATTCCTCTATATCAGGGGTCTCCAACATGGTTAATATTAATTTCCCAAGGTCAATAAGGCTATCCAAGATAGCGATAGCAATAGCGCTTAGACTTACATACCACTTCATAGTGCTTTACAGACCTCTCTAACAGTGGTGAAATCCATTTTTTTTTACTACCGGTTCTGTGGGCGTGGCTTGTTGGGCTTGGTGTGGCTTGGTGGGTGTGGCTTGGGCGTGACAGGAGAAGGATACTGCAAAATCTCCATTCCCACCCCACTCCAGGGGAAGGATATTGCAAAATCTCCATTCCCACCCCACTCCAGGGGAAGGATATTGCAAAATCTCCATTCCCACCCCACTCCAGGGGAAGGATACTGCAAAATCCCCATTCCCTCCCCACTCCTGGGGGAAGGATATTGCAAAATATCCATTCCCACCCCACTCCAGGGGAAGGATACTGCAAAATTCCCATTCCCTCCCCACTCCTGGGGGAAGGATATTGTAAAATATCCATTCCCACCCCACTCTGGGGCCAGCCAGAGGTGGTTTTTGCTGGTTCTCCGAACTACTCAAAATTTCCGCTACTGGTTCTACAGAACCTGTTAGAACCTGCTGAATTTCACCCCTGCTCCCTAAGTGGTTTACAGAGTCAGCATATTGCCGCCAACAATCTGGCTCCTCATTTTACTGACCTTGGAAAGACAGAAGGCTGAGTCAACCTTGAACCGGTCGGGATCGAACTCCTGGCAGTGAGCAGAGTTAGCCTGCAGTACTGCATTCTAACTACTGCGCCACCATGACTCCTGTTTAATACTACTATTAAAGTAGTATTTATTAAATTATTAAATTATTTTCATAGCATAAATATTTGGAGCCTGATGGACAATCTGAAACTTCATGGAGGAATTGGTGAGCTGAAGAGTTTGGGGACCTCTGTTCTATATGTTCTTATATACAATTAAAGGTCATCCATCCCAAATTGTGGAAGAGGAAAAGGATAGCTTTTACCACTTTTCTAGGTTAGCAGGGTGAGGACTAATCTGGCTTCGGGGGAACATACAGTTACATAAGAAAGGGGATTACCACAGAACAGATCATCCTCTGGGCTACTTTAGCCAGCTCAGTGAAAAAAGAAAAGAAGATGGTATGCTTAGGAAATATAGTGTCTTTCCATACCCCAAATAACAAAATTTAAAGCTGAAGAGACTGTGGAATAAATAACAACTGAGTCGACTTTGCTTCATAAAGGTTGATGGACTGGCTATGTTAAGTAGTCACAAGGAGATGGTTTTGGAATTTTTGCAGGAAATGATTAATGTTTCATATGTTTCCAAGATGAGCCATAAAGTATCATTAGCAGATTTTCTATTTCAGAAGAGAAAGTCTTATGAAATCTTGAATGATTGAAGTCAGCACCAAAGAGAGAGGAATGAAACACCTGCATTTCTTAGCTTTTCAGCATGTCAGCAGTTTTTCTGAGATATGAGACATATTAGTGATGATCGTAACTTTGTCAAGAGAAAATTGTGTTACCATCAAAATCTACCTATAGCTAGAAGTAATGAGTTTGGGAATCATGACATTAAATGGCAGAAGAAATGGAGGTGAGCGCAAGAGATGAGAAGGAGGTGAGTATCAACTTTACTCTTTTTTTTGTCTTTTAATGACCCCGTAATCCCTTGCATCAGGGTGGAGTCAGGGCAGGTGAATGGAGCTGAGTGCTTACTGGCCGGATGCCCTTCCTGTCGCCAATGCAGAGTTCACAGCAGAGATTTATTCATTGAGCCCAGAGAGAGAAATGTGTGCTGCTACCTAGGATCGAACTCATAGCCTCTGATTGTGAGGTGAAAGCTCCACCTTGAGGCCACTGCACCAGAGGTGGGTTCCTCCTGATTTGAACCAGTTCGCCCAAACCGGTAGCGACCCACATTATGATGATGTCATGAAACCGGTTCGGTCGGTGCCGGTCCGTGGGCACCGCCATCTTTTTTTAAAATTTGTTTTATTTTTTTATATTTTTTTTTAGAATTTTATTTATTCATTTTTTTCTTCTGAGCATGTGCAGAAACCGAGTTTCCAGCACTGTGCATGTGGTCGCCCTCTTGTTTTTGGCTTCTTTTTTTCCCTTTTTTTGAATTTTTTTTGAATTTTTTTGAATTTTTTTTTCTTTTGAGCGTGTGCAGAAGCAGAGTTTCTGGCATTGTGCATGTGGCATGGCCATGCGGCATGGGAGGAAGCGAACTGGCAGCGAGGTAAGTTAGAACCCACTCCTGCACTGCACCACTACCAACTTTACTTTCAGGGTACCTATAATCATGTGATGGTGAACCTATGGCACATGTGTCACAGGTGCACGCAGAGCCCTCTCTGTGGACACACAAGCTGTTGCCCAGCTCAGCTCCATCGCGCATGTGCGCATGCCTCCTGCCAGCCAGCTGATTTTTGGGTATCTGCATGATTTTTTGGGTGGGGTGCATGTGGGAGATGCACGTACATGTGGGGGGTGGGGGGTGCACCCCCTGTGGCTCATTTTTGGTCCCAGAAGGCTGCAGGAAGGCCTGCTAGGCCCAAAATGGGGCATTGGGTCTGCAGCACACACTCCTGTGGCCTGTTTTTGGTCCCAGGAGGCTGCTAGGCCTAAAATGGGGTGGAGTGGTCATACGCACATGTACAGGGGGGCAGGGGGAGCGCAGGGGGTTGTGTGAACATGCGCAGAGGGGGCTGGGACACACTGGGGGTGTGTGTCGTACATCATTGCATTATGGGTGCCGGCAGCACGCACACGCGCTATCTCTCTCTAGCGCGCTATTGGCATGCGAAGAGAAAAAGGCTAGCCATCACTGCTATAATCCCTCCAGACTTGTTAGAGCAAAAATATTGGTTCTTTATTGCATTTGTAGTAGAGTTGGGGCTGGGATTTAAGAAATTAAATGGGTGCTTTAGGTTTGAGCACCTTTTTCACCTCTTAAAACCTCCTCCAAAAATATCACTTGTTTCCAGCCAATTGTGAAGTGAAGCTCTTCAAAGCTGGACGTTTCAAATCTGGTTTTATATCGTTAAATACTGTTTTTTCTCCATTTTGCTATATCTTATTCCATCCCAGTCTTGCTATTCTTTATGAGCTCAACATTTTCTTTGCTAAATTCCCATCACAGATAGGAAGCAAGATTCCAACATTTTTGCTTAGTTTTCATGCAGTGATTTTTTTCAAAACATGTGACTTCTTTGTAGAATGCTTATTGTAAAGCATTTTGGGGGACCAACCCTCTCCCCCCACCCACATGTGTTCACAGATCTCTGAATGCTTTGGGAGATTTTCTCACTTGACCTAAATACCACTTAATATTGTTTTAGCTGTGGGTTGCGAGAGAAGGTTGAGCAATGTTATTACCTGCAATTTAGAATTGTCTCCAGAGAAATTGTTTCTTACCTGGTTTCTGCAACGCTTTCTAATTTCTAACTGCAGCTTACAGTAATATTGGGAATGAAAGTTGAGAAAGCATGTCTATCAATTGGGAATCTGTAAGAAAAAACCACCCAGAAACTAGGCCTTCCATATAATGTGATGCAAATGTTGCACAAGGCATAATAAGCAGGAAAATTAGAATGCAGCAAAACATCTGGCAACTAAAAATATATTTCAGCCCAAGTAAACAAGCTTATAAGATGTATGAACCCAAACTATGGCCAAATAGGAAGAAAATAGGAAATGGTTTTGACATGCGTGGTAGTGTGGATTTATTTTGATTTTAATTTGCACATTCCAAGCATTTTCGATTTGTTTCATTTCGTTTTTATAACTTCATTTGCCTAGACCCCTGAAACATCTGTGTCATTCTGAAACATTTTCTTCTTTTCCATTAAATAAAATTACACAGAGGGGGGGAGGGAAGGGGGGAGGGAGAGAGAGAGAGAGGAGAGAGAGGGAGAAATAGAGAGAGAGAGAGAGGGAGGGAGGGAGGGAGGAAGGGAGGGAGAGAGAGGGGGGGAGGGAGAGGGAGAGGGAGAGAAATAGTGAAATATATTACATTAAATTGGTTGCAAGTAATCCTTGACTTATGACCACAACTGAGTCTAAAATTTATGTTGCTAAGTAAGTCATGTGTTAAGTGAGTTTTGCCCCATTTTTTACCTTTCTTGCCCCAGTTGTTAAGTGAATCACTGTATGTTTCGGAGTATAAGACGCACCGGAGTATAAGATGCACCTTAGTTTTGGGGGAGGAAAATAGGGGGGGAAATCTACCTACCAGGTATTTATCTGGCTAGCATCCTTAGTCTGGTCAGCTTCAGCACATTATTTTATCCCCTGGTTAGGGCTGAAAAAAATCTTCTTCGGAGGGAGTAGCAATGAAAACCAGCCTGCAAAGACTTAGGGCTGGAAAAAAACTTATTCAGAGGAAATAGCAATGAAAAATTCCTGCAAGCCAGGAAGTTCGTTAGCACCTCGTTAGGGCTGAAAAAACCTTTTTCCAGAGGGAATAGCAATGAAAACAAGCCTGCAAGCTGGGAAGAGCTGGGAATATAGTTAGCACCTCGTTAGGGCTGGGGAAAAAAGCTTCGAAAAAGCTACATTCTGAGTATAAGACGCACCCAAATTTTCAGCCTCTCTTAGGGGGGGGAAAGGTGCGTCTTATACTCCGAAAAATACGGTAGTTGTTAACTTAATTAACTGATTTTGCTTGTCAAAAGGTTACAAAAGGTGATCACATGACAACCCCCCCCCCTGGACACTGCAACCATCATAAATATGTCAATTGCCAAATACCCGTGTTTTGATCACATGACCATGGGGATATTGCAATGGTTGTAAATATGAAAAATGATCATGTCACTTTTTTCAGTCCCGTTGTAACTTCGAATAGCACGCTAAATGAACCATTGTAAGTGCAGGACTACCTGTACTATTTCTTTTTCCTCCTACCCTCCTTTAGAAACAGGATTGGGGTGTACTGGACTAATAAGAGATTTTGGGGGGGGGGAGTTTGGCATATCCTGCCATACTTCACAAATCCCTGTAGCGTGAGATACCAGAAGCCATAATTTCTATCACCAGGAAATTCTGATCAAGGAAAGAAAGTGAGATAGAGATTGATTTTTCCCTAAATTAAGAAAGGACAAGCTGAAGTACAGTGATTCATATTTGACAGCTGGTATAGTACAATGATTAAGGTGTGCTAGCCGCAAGGACTCTAGGTTTTAATCTCAGCCATTACTGGGCAACTTTGGGCTACTAACTCACTAACTCTTTCAACCCAACCTATCTCCCTTGATTGATCAGAGTCACTTGATGGCAGATGTGTACTGACTACTATTTTTTTTTAAACTCAGTCTGAAAGTGATTGGTTAATTCTGAACACAGCCATATCCCTACTTACTGTATAAGAGGGCATGAACACCTTTGCAGCCACATTATTCTATTTTTTAATTGTTATTTCCCCCTCTAAAATATTTCAGTTTGTTTTTCAATTAATTGTACAGCTTATATGTTATATTAAAGGGGTAAAGAATTTTGAAGTGATTGATCTAGATCTGTTTTTTTTAAAATATTTCAAACACCTGGCATTTTAACAGGGGTGCATAGACTTTCTATATCCACTGTATATGCATGCTACTTTATTTCTCCTTCGTAAGTTAGGACCTACATAGAAAAGTAGCATTTCTCTCTCTCGCCCAATCAAGCTACTAGCCCCTTTTTCTTTGATGGTGGTGAGTACAACTTTTTATCTTAGTTTCTTCTGTAGAGAGCAAGAAAGTTTATTCTCGATATGAGATATGTCAGAATTGTTTCTTAGGCAAAAGGGCTGAAGCATTTTTAAAGCCCAGAACAGTGAAATAACATCTAGAAATTAGACAGACTGATACCTTAATTTACTCAACTATAAGAAGAAGTGATACAGCACAATCAAACTTACAGGATTCTATTATTCTATTCAATCTCAATAAAACTAATTTTTGCCTTCAGAGGAGTTGATTTGCTCTGGTCTACCTAGCGGAGCTGATACCAAGCCCTCTTCATTGATTAGTAACTGTGGATCCACACTTTTCCTTCTCTTCTGGCCTACATCATGCTTTTTCAGATTATCCACAACAGCTTTCTCCACTTTCTTCAGCATGCAAGCGCTGCCCAATGTTTTCCAGCCCACATATGGTAGTTCTTTTTATAAAAGCAATATTAACAGTTTACTATCTACTTCATTTTTGTTGCCAAACCTCCACTCCAATTTCCCTTCTCCTTTTCCTCCTCCCCCCATCCTAATTGTAGCTCAACATCTGTAGTTCTTCCTTGCGTCTTGAATAAGATGGCTTTCTTATGAGAATCTAAACTAAGTCTGAACAAATGTGTAGGTTGTTAACAGATATACCAGAATAATATCCAAGAAAAATAGTGTCTATTGTTGAAAAGTAGGCATCAACTGAAACACAAAAGCAACCACACAGCTTTGGTGTAGAAAACATTCACTAGATAAAGTGTTATGTGTAAGAAAATACCTATTTCTTGCATTTGGGCAATAATATGATACATACTGTATGCTGTAACCCAGAGTCTGAATACATAGTTGGGAAAAACTATGCCCCCTATTCTCTAGTCTTAAGTAGAAAAGTCCCAAGTTCATCTGGCAGGTAGTACTGAGTGAAAGTATATGTTTATGAAACTTTAAGAGCAATGGATAAATAAAGGGCACTATAGATTTAGATGGACCCATAATCTGACTGAAGATAAGAATTACTTTTGATTTTCCAATCATTTTCATAGAGCGACTTTGTTGCTCACTATTACGCCTGAAAATACTTTAAAAATAAGAGGATCATATATGAAGAAGTGCTATTATGCTCAAGACATTTAGACTAACAGCCTGGAATTACTTGAAATGAGAAATTGCATTTTTTAAAAAATATGGGGATCTTATACAAATGTTATCTATGATACGTTAGCAAGTATTTTGATTATTGTCTTATTCATCTGGTTTTGTTGATCGTGGATACATATTCCATTTATTCCTTGGCCTCTGTGTGACCAGTGACAACATCTACAGTATATGGTCAACCATGCAATTCTAGAATAATATATGTAATATATAGAGTTCGATAGTATTCAGAGAAAGAATCCATAAAAATACCACCAGATTTAGATGATTTAATATTTTGCTGATATTGCTTCTATAATGAATGGATAAGCATTTTTAGCCTTTCCATTTTCCAATTTACTCAATTAAGTTGAATACCAATTCCTATTAGAATTGGAATTGATTTTTGCATTCTCCTTTTTTTTTTTGCTGCAAGAACGGGAGTGTTCACTGGTAATGTTTTTACATGGATGATAGACTCATTTACCCCTTGAGTCTCAAAAATGCTTAAAAGGTTCAATAAATTTGAATTCCTTTTGAATTCCCCCTAGGAGCATCAAGCCTCTCTGCATAACTTACATATGCAGTCCAGGACAGTCACAGCTTTAGTAGGTCAAATGCTGAGTTGACCCACCTAAAAGACACTAGTGACCATCTCTTAGTAAAAGCCCCTTTTCTTCCATGAACTTCGAAAGGTTGTATCTACTGTATCACTAACCCTTAAAGCAGAACTATGCTATGGAAAGATCCATCTCTCCCCATTTAGCCTGATTTATCTATTATCTTTCTTTATATACAGACTGACTTCTCAGCACCTTTTCTTTTTTTTTTCATATCCTCTCTCTTTCCACTTTTCTTTCTTTCTCCTATTCTTCAGGACTCACTGTCTCTCTTAAGACAAAGAAGAGGGTTTGTTTAGGACTAGTATTGACTTCCTGTCTTCCTTAAACACTGCATTATATTTGCTGGTCTATCACTATCCCTTAGTGATCTGATTGCTCATTGTTATTCTCTCAGTACTGTTTGTGTTATTTCTCCATTGAATCCTATTTCTCCCATGATTTCTGCTTTCTCCTTCCTTGCCATTTCCCGCTGATATGCTTTCATTGTGTTATTCTGCAATAAAATCCAATCCCTTTCTTTGAGGTCTATACTGTCACTGTTTTTAGGTCTGTATTCACTCTGGGATGTATAGTTTTTAAATACTCTTTAGTTAAAAGATTTTGCTTTTATACAGTTCCCTGCTGTATAGTCCCAATATAATAGTATATATATACAGATCCTTGGAGGCATTACTGATAATGTATTTTTTAGTTTTTCTATTTGTGGTGCATTTTTTCATCACACACAATGCTTTTATATGAATCTTGCTGTGTTTGCAGTGATAATGGACTGTTCCATTTATTATAGGATTCCCTGAAGGTACTTTACTTTGCTATGTCTTGTCTAGCCACTTTTAAGAAATCTCTAAACTGTTCCAGTTGCTACTATAATATCATAAGCTTTTTGAGTTGGAACAAATATAACATCTGTAGGGAGCAATATCTTAAATCAGCAGGTCAGATCTGAAGTCTTCCAGCAACACAATTTCTGAGATATGTAGCATCTTGCAAACTTCCAATCTTCCTTTTTTTAGTTATTTAGCCATCTTCAGCCAAGTTTCTGCTTTTACTTAAACGCAATTCATTCATTCATTCATTCATTCATTCATTCATTCATTCATTCATTCATTCATTCATTCATTCATTCATTCATTTTGCATGGCCACCCAATACATGACTCTGGGTGGCTAACAATAAATAAAAAGCAAGTTAAAAGCCTCATAACAACATAATAAATTACATATATAGCAGCTAAAATAAAAAAAAAAAACAATTAACATTTACACAACCATGATAGGGGATGAGCCACACACTTCAGGTCCCAGGCTCAGTAACAAAAACAGGTCTTCAAGAACTTATAAGGGTGATGGAATGGTGTTCCAGAGAACAGCACTTTGATAGGAAAAGCTCTCTTTCTGGGTTTTGCCAGACAACTATTACTGTAGATGGGCCCTGGAGCAAGTCTTTTTTGCCGGGGTTAATGTGATGGGTAGATACAGCCAGGTAGAAATGATTCCACATTTCTGTAGCTTGGGCCCCTGCCATAGGTAGGGGTCCCCAAACTTGGCAACTTTAAGACTTGTGGACTTTAACTCCCAGAATTCTCCAGCCAGCTATGAAGATCTCTGCATGGGGTATAGTTTTAAAAATATAATGAGCTTGTAGTGGCAAAAGTTTTAACCTTAATTAACTGTCCAGTTTTGCAGTGTTGATGTTATTTGGCCCCATGCTCAGCAACCTATGTGTTTGGTCAGATAAAGGATGGAATAAGTTATGAGTGCAATGGAAAAGAAAAAGATGGAAAAAAATAGCTAGTTTCTTCACAAACTGGCAGCAGCTCTTCGAAATCAGTCTAGAGAAACTGCTGAGATTTTATGAAACTTCCTTTCATTTCCTTGCATAACTCAATGTAACGAGGCCTTTAAAGATAGTCTGGGTAGATGTCCAAATAGATTTCCCATTTTTATTTATGAAATAATTATTTCCATCCATCCAATCATGAGAACATCCCAGGTGAGTGAGAGGAGATAAAGCAGAAACTGGACAAATTAGCAAAAAGGACAAAGGTGGTACTGATAGGGATTATTTAATAGCAGGGAGAACCATAGTCAGTCTAATTTCAAAGGCAATCTGTACAGAAGCATCTGCAGCAAATTTCAATGACACTGAAATAATGACAAATGTTTGATGACATCATACATAAATGCCACGATCATGTCCTTGCCTCCTGATGACTAACGCTGGTATATAAACTATGGCATCTGTGCAATGATGTTGTGATTCACGCTTTGCAAGAGGAAAATAACTATGGATAAGCACTGAATGTAAATAATAGTTCAATTACCTCTTAGCCAGGTATGTACTTTGCTTATTGTTACATTTTGAACATGAACAGAAGACTGTGATACTGTGCTTAAATAATTCTTTTTCATCATCTCTACATAGCAGAATGGCAAATGCCGCCATAAACAGGCAAGCCTTCCTAATTGATGTTGCTTTTTTGATACGTTGACAAAAGAAACATTTTCATAGGACAACAGAATGGAGAATGCAGGATTTACACGGCTTTGCTGAAAATGTTTCCAGAAAACATTTATGAATGGATTATATTGATAAGTGTAAATATTTAACTCAGAAAATTACTTAATTCAAACTCAGGATAATAAACCATTTCTAAAGTACCGTATTTTTTGGAGTATAAGATGCACCTTTTTCCTCCCTAAAAGTGGCTGAAAATTTGGGTGCGTCTTATACTTCGAATGTAGCTTTTTTTTTCCAGCCCTAACTAGGTGCTAACAGATCTTCCCAGCTCTTACCTTGCAGGCTTTTTCATTGCTACTGTCTCCAAAGAATGTTTTTCCATCCCTAAGTCTTTGCAGAATTTTTTTTCATTGCTCTACTTGCTCTGAATAAATTTTTTTCTAGCCCTAACCAGGTGCTAACTATCTTCCCAGCTCTTACTGGCTTGCAGGTTCTTTCATTGTTATTCTCTCAGAAGAAGGTTTTTTTAAGTCCTAACCAGGGGATAAAATAATGTGCTGAAGCTGACCAGACTAAGGACACTAGCCAGATGAATACCTGGTAGGCAGATTGTTTTCCCCTATTTTCCTCCCCAAAAACTAAGGTGTGTCTTATACTCCGGTGCGTCTTATACTCCAAAAAATACGGTAGTCAGAATGATCAATTATTACCTCTTAGAGCAGAGATAGTTTGTGTATGCAGGCCTTAAATTGTGCTAACTGAAATCTTCAAAGATTTAAATCCAGGACAGTATTGAGGAACTTTTCAATATCTGTCTTACAATGACAGTCAGCAAAGACATTCTAGTAATTAATTCGGAATTCAGAAACAACCTTGCTGAATACTATAAATGATAGATCTACCATATTTGGGCTGCAAAAATCTGGACAACCCCAAATTGGCATCAAAGATTAAGATTTTTATATTCCTTTGTGCCTACTAGTTGTCCAGCTCTAATATAGTATATAGAACTGTGCCATTCTCAGTTATCAAAAATAGCAATGTTGAAGAAACAGAACAAAGTTTACAAACTATATTACAGGGATAGATACTATTTCACAGACGAGAGGTTATATCATTTTTGTATTTTATTATATTTTAGGCTCCAAAGGTCATGGAAGAGCTTAGATCAGTTAAGAAGATGGCCATTGGTATCCCATTCCCCTATCTGATTTGGGTCCTACTGTATAGCAAAGCTTGTTGGTTCTTTCAAGCTGTGAAACTCAAGTCTACAGGGCTACTCGTTAGATTTGAGAAGGGTGTAAGTCAGTGGTTCCCAACCTTTTTTTGGGCATGCCCCACCTAAGCATCTCTAAAATCCTGATGCCACCTCCCGTGACATATAATTATTTGAGTCTTGTCTATGCATATATTAAAAAGTGTTGCTAAGGTCTAGACTCTAGACTCTAGAAACCACACATTTTCTAATTGCCCCCATTAAAAATCAAATTGCCCCCCTGTGGGGCATGGACCCCACATTGGGAACCACTGGTGTAAGTGGACAAGGTTGCATCAGTGGTGGGTTCCTACTGGTGCTGTGGGAAGCGCAGCTCCGGTAGGAGCCCGGCGATGATGTCATTTTCTGGCGCTTCTCTGCATCCTGAGCTGTTGGGAAAAAGCCCTCCCACCCGCCCTTGTTTCAATATGGACCTTTATTCTTCCTCCGAAGCCCAGCTGAGAAGCTCCTCAGCTGTGTTTCGGCTTGTAATGTCATCCTAAGCATGCACGGAAGTGAAATCGCCCAATGGAACACGAGTTCACTTCTGCGCATGCTCGCGATGCACACCGGTAGCAAAAATAACCGGAACCCTCCGCTGGGTTGCATCCTCCTTTGAGTTGGATTGGCAAGTCCAGTTCAATGGAGGACACCCAAAGTCCTTTTCCCACTTCCTGATTGCGCTGGCTGGACTCACATGGCTACAAAGACTTGGTTTCAGGTAGCTCCAAGAGTTTGCCTGGGATAACCAAAGGCTTGCCAAGGAGAGGAAACAGGAATGATCAGAGCTGCTGCTGCTTCTCTGGAATTACTTGAATTGCAAATGGAAATAAGATCTTAAAATAGGTTTCTTTCTGGGGAAAGCAAAAAGGAGGAAAGGGGTGATTTGGAACTGGCTACCCAGCTTTGAAGTCTCTTCCCCAGGCAGACGAGGGAAGAGGGAGGCAGAACTCAGAATGGCTTCTTCACCCCTTCTCTTAGTGATGGGTGAAAAAGTTAATTTTTTTTAAAGATGACTGCCCCATGTGGATTATTCAGAGGAGTTTCTAATTGTCCCTCAATCATGGGCTTATTCATAATTGTCTTTAAGATGTGACATCCCCTTCCCTGTTCATTACTGAGATTTGCAATCCAGCCAGCCTTTCCACAGGATGCCTGGACGCTTGCTTTCAAGAGGCTACGTGGAATTAAACCTGAGCAAAAGGCAAGGTTAGCAAGGGGAGGAGAGTAAAGGAAGGAGGATTCTTCAAAAGCATTGCTGGTAGTATTCTTGTATCTCATTGAAATACTGCCAAATTATAGAGGCTTTTTCTCCTGTATCATCCTAATTGCATCCTAATGCAGGACTGGAACTTCAGAGAATAATGTATCTGAGGACAAGCTGAAGGGCAGAGGTTTTCTGATCAAACTGGGGGTTTCATTACAATTCTATAATCTCTCTTCTACCAGAGGGATAGAAAAATATTTTCAGCATGGCATTATGATGTTAAAAGGCAAAGAGCCGAAGCTTGCAATACGAGTGGTTTAACTATCTGAAAATTTAGATCAGCATTGTTGAACTGACTAATGTGTCATTGTACCATTTCTTCCCACTCTGTAGCTTATTCTGTCAATTGTCGGATCCCATGGGCGACAGTAGCAAAAAGCTGGGCTTTAAGTTAGAGCTCATCAAGGAGCTTTTCTGGTTTCTTCCACAACTCTGCTTTGGTTTTAAATAGAATTTCCTTCACGCCATTTATTTTACTCCTCACCCCAGATAGGTTGTTCTCATGTTTCCACCCACTGAAGAAGTAATGGCAATCAAGGCTTGCTATGTGAAAACTGTTTCACATAATGTAGTGGAAGCTTCTTCCTATGTTCTTTATTGTCTGCTCTTTCTTTGGACTTATTCTCAAGTGACAGCAGTGCTGCTATTCATCCCTTCATGGATAGCTCCTGGATCACCCAATAGCGTTGTAAAACAAAGTGGCTTCGCAACTTGATGATGATCAAATCCTGACTCAGAGCAATAACTTTATAGTCATAGTCATAGTCATAGCCAGTATGGCAATAATCACATCCACAGAGCCATATGTTAAGTACAATGAAGCAGCTGTGCCAGTTGATTGGTAGGGAGGGCAGCAGGAGTGATCATTATCCCAATTTACCACTTTTCCACTTAGCTAATATGTGGCTGCTTATATTACCTCACAAACATTTTCTTGGTTTCCTGCCTGCCTGCCTTCTGCATATAAACAGATATGGACATAAAGGGGGAGTGTGGGAAGGGAAGCTAATTTATTTCAGTTTCTCACAAATTAAAATATCCTTTGGTCAGCTTGGCCAAATAAGTATTTGGTGGGGCGACAAGAGCACAGAAAAACATTATGCTGAGCAGGGAAAGAGTTTAATGACAGTATATGCAAAGGTATTAATAAGCTATTACATGCATGATAGAAGTGGGAACAGGATTCATTAAAATATTGAAGGGAAGAAAGAGGAGGAGAAATGCAATGTGGTATTCTAAAAGTGAGGAAAGATACAAACAGGCATCTCAGAGGAGCAGAAACCCACTTTTTTAAAGAAAAAATCCAGAATGAATACAATTCTAGTAAAATCAAAAACGAACATTTGGTCAGCAAGGGCAAAAGGTTTGTCAAAGATCTTTTCAGTTTACTGTCAGCCTGCAAAAGGATGCTACACTAGCCAGGCTTGCAGACTGTACATTATCAAGGGAAAACTGGTGAAGTTGACCAAATGGTCACCTGATAAAAAGCTGCATTTGGCTGTCCAAGTACCTACTGTATTCTTTTATGCTTCTGATATAACTAATAATCTTTTATGGGGTGTATGGGGTGCTCAGGAAGGAGTAGCACCTCTGGTGTAGGGGCATGTCGTGTCCTTTTATGGCAGCTCATTTTAGGGCAGCTTTTAGGGCAGCTCGTTCACCTTTGGTCCCCACCTGTCACTCAGCTCTCACCTGTGGCTCCTAGCAGCTGTAGCATGCGCAGTGGCCACACCCTGAGCAACAGCTTTGACAGGCTGGCCAAACCAGGTTGACAGTAGCCGTTGGGTCATTGACCTTCGGTGAGATAGGGACTTGTCTATCCTGAACATGTGAAGACAGATTCCGGCGAACTGAGCGGATGAAATCTACTAGAATAGGACAACGGTCATGAAGGCGGTCTCTGCAAGCGATGTGGTATGCTAAGAGCACGGCAAGACTTGAAAGATGCCCTGGTCAACCATTGCGCCCAGCCCATCTCCAACTGTCTCGACTCTTGTCCTGCTATTTGGAGCAAGATGGAATCTGGGAAGAGAGAGTGAGGCTGACTATGCGCACCTCTCCCTCACTTTAATCCAATTCACGCGCAAGTCTTGACATCCCCCCAATTGATAGATGTCAAGGTCCTCTTCGAATACGATGGACGAACATCAATCAATCAATCAATATTTTATTCAAGGCCTATTTTAATTTTGCTCTTTTAGCGGGCATTCTGATTGAAACAATTCATGTGCCTTCTGATGGTGCCATTACAATTTCAGTAGCGCTGTCATTTCTCAAAAGATTTTATCCAGTTGTCGATTTCTTTGACTATTCCATTGTTCCCAAGTGCGGAATTACATTTTGTCATGGCCCTGGTAATTCAGCCTATGATTGTTCTTTCCCTGATTTTCATGTCTTGCATCCTCTTCAATTTCATTGTGTGAAAATGATGGTTATTCACAGCCTGACACCTTTTGCAGGAACAGCTCTTGATTGGTTCAAAGCCTATTACTGAATTTCAATTACCAGTAGGTTGCTTTATAAAAGTCCTAGAACATTACAGGTCATTCTTTGATTTTCATCATATGAACAAACTTAATTCAGATAATAAACAATCATGTGTCATTTTAATTCGGCTGTAATTGCATCACCTGATCATATTTAATTATAATAGTCATGTTAATTTGCATTCTACATCCTCTCTTTACTTTCATTGACCAAGGTAAAGCTTTCCATATTCCTATGGGGAAATACATATATTTCTATTCCGGAATACTAAAGGTCAAAATAAAGATAAGCAAGGTTGTTTTAATGTGCCCATAAAAAGCCTTTGTCCTGCATAAAGCCATATCACTTCTCAAATTTTGGCATTGTCACCCCTCATAACATTTTAATCCAAATTTGCCAAATACATCCCCAGCACTTAAAAATCTAATCTCATAAAGGGCAAATGGTTTCATCAATATGATGAAAGCAGTGTTGCACCATTGTGCTCAAACGTTAAGCTTTTTGTATGTATCTGTGGTACCGTGATGTGGAGACAAAAGGTGTGAACTTGTGTCACAACAACACAATGTTGCCTTTGTCACTTGTCTCCCTTGATCCCCACAGCAAATCTATTTTTATCCCAGAGACAGCAAAAACAGTTATCTTTTATAATTCAGTTGTATTTTGCTTTTCAGATAGGTATGTTTAATTACAGCTGCAAAATGATAGATGAAGCCACATTTGAAAGTAAGAGCTTATAGATAAAAGAGTATGAAGGCTTTTATCAACATTTTAATGCTTTCTTTTGATGTATTCAACAACACCATCTAAATACAATATATTGGACTGAAATGTCATTTTTTAAAATAAATTTCCATTACTCCACAGAAAAATATTAAAAATATAATATTGAATATTATAATTTCTCAAACCAACATTATGCCATGCATTAATTAATATGACAAGTAAACCTCAGCATTCTGAGTCAGAATGGAAGGAAAAAAAATAGGGGAACTGTGTACAGTACCTGCTTTATTTGGGGTAGTAACCAAATAGTCTTGGATCATAAAATATGAGTCTCCAGAATTTCCTTTGTTAAGTAACACTCCCACCCCATGGATTAATTAGCTAGCATTTGCATCATATTTACAATATGTAATAATAATCCAAGGGACTTGAGGGACTGTCTTTTTCCAAGAGTTTTTATCCATCCTCTTCAGTTTAGTACACTGAATCTCATTGGCCAAAGAGTGTTGGCTGGTGGGGATCAAAAGATGGCCGCCTCTGCTGTAGCCCCTGCTTTGTAGAATCTTTTGTCTTCAGAGATTAAAATAGTCCCAACCATGTTGATCTTTCAGAAGGCTTTAAAAAGTTGGCTGTTTATCCAGGTCTGGGCTCCAAAATAGTTGTGGGCCCTGTCTCTTGGCTTTATTGTTAATAGGGCAATTACCTCAGCTGCTATACATACAGTATTTGTTTAGAACCAGTGTTTCTCAACCTTGGCAGTTTGAAGATGTGTGGACTTCAGCTCCCAGAATTCCCCAGCCAGCGTTGCTGGCTGGGGAATTCTGGGAGTTGAAGTCCACACATCTTCAAACTGCCAAGGTTGAGAAACACTGGTTTAGACTGCTTTATTGGCTTTAACTGTTTTATAATTTTAGAACTGTAAACTGCCAGCATCATTTAGTTGTGACGGGTGGCCAGATTAAATAATAAATAAATAAATAAACAAACAAACAAACAAATGTTAACAATTACTGAATCTGTAAAAATATGTGTAATGGCAAACATCATTAAATTCTACTAAAACCTCACCCACCATCAAACGATGAAGAAATTCTTGAATAGGAATATGGCTAATGTTCATGGTGATTTTCCAATATCTAACTGTAACCATTGTATTGTGTGATGAAGAATATTATTGGTATGGAATACACTCCTTTGTACTTTAGACCTCTGAGACCTAGCAATCAGGCAGTGGTATAAAGAGTTAGGTTAAACCTTGTTGAGTTGAAAGGAGTGTAACTATTTTGAATCTGTTTTGTGTCTTTTTTTAAAAAAAAAAGCAAAAAATTGCACCACTAATAATATGATATTTGCCATGAAACCTTGGCAGTATAATCTCATAAGGATGCCAAGCAGTATAATATTCTACCACTGATTCTAATTAGAGTTGAGTTCAGAAAAGCACTTATCAATTGATAGGCTTCCTCATGTTAATTATGTGGAGGTTTGCCACCTATGTCATGTCACAGAGGCAGCTGTCTTGCTACCAAAGTATTCCTTAAAAATTCAGTGCCATATGAATTGTATGTTTTATCTGCCCAACCAGATCAAAGCCCCTAACTGTTTTTTCTTCCCATAGGCATCATATTTTTCCCCATGATATTCAGTTGATTTTAATTTATCAGTGCCTTTGACAAGATATTCATCTTGCTATGAAAAGTACGCCTCCTTCTGATATTTTTAGTCTTCCTAATTGCTTTCTTTAATTTGTCTTTTGCTTATTTTCTCCTTACAGGGAGAAAAATTCAACAATTCAATACAGGTAAACAATAATTCAACTAGACGTTTTCAAAATTGTTACTACAATTACTACAGGTAGTCTTCAACTAATGACCAACGTTGGGACTAAAAATCTGGTCATAAGTCATTGTGGTCATAACTAGAGGAACTCAGGTGATTAGACCTATTTTCTGACATTTTTTGTGTAGTTCTTGAGGAAATCACTATGGTCATTAAGCAAACAGTGTGATCATTAAGTGAAACCAGTTTCCCTCATGGGCGTTTTTTGTTGGAAACCAGCAAAAAATACCAGAAACTAGCAAATTGTCACTAATTGTGGTTATGTGACCATGGAACACTGCAACTGATTGCAAATATCATCCAATTGTCAAGCTCTGGAAGTGACATTTCACAACAGCTGGAAGTCTGGGTATAAAGCACCCATTCTGAGGTTGTCGTAACTCCAAACCATCATAAAACAATCAGTCATAAATTTAGGACTACCTCTACAACAGATTCCACTGACTCTTCTGGTATCTATAATAGCGAATTACATTATTCAATATGATATCTACAAGAAACTATGAAAAATCAAATCCGGATGGTCTCTGAACTTGGTTGTTCTTATTTGTAGACATTTCATTACCACACTACGCAATTTGATCAGTGTAAGTCCATCTTACTCTTTGTTTCTATTTGGCACCCTCCTGTCTTTCTGTTTTGTTCTTATTCCTTCTTTCTGGCACCCGTTTTCCCTCTTTCTCATTTTGTCCTTCCCAGTTCAGGATATCACGAATCAGCAGATCAAGTCTAGATGCTTGGGGCTTTTGAAATTGGATCAAGGACTGCAATGTTCTAACACTGAATGTTCCAATGGGCCTAAGGAGAAGAATTTATGCTGAGGAAAGCTGTCCAAAATTTGATACCAATTAAAAGACATGCATAACAATATAATTCAATATTTGGAAAACCACGCCACTCTCCTTAATTGACAACTGCATCGTTTTCAAGAATATCTTCTGAAGAACATCATATGCATTTATGGAACAATTTATCAAATTTTTCAATATATTTTCCTAATAGATAGGCACATAAGAATTTCATCCGCAGAACTATATTCATTTTGAGAGTATTTATGCTACCCCAAAGTTTAAGGTTCAAATACTTCTATTTATCAATAGCCCAAACTTAGATATCTTTATTCATCTTATTCTGTATTGCAGTTTTCAAATAAATACATAAAGTATAGAATACCAGTATCTAATTAATGTACTAAACATATATTAAAAATGTTATGTTGTAATGTATCAATACATTTTTAGCTTTGGGCATCTATTCCAATTTAGACTAATTAACTGAACATCCTACAACTTGCCTAAACACATTAATCAAATGCATCAAAGCCAGAATTGAACTATAAATTTCAGAGAAAAACAAATTATCACCAGCATGTAATACTAATCTTGTATGATTATTATGATTTTGTCTAATAGCACACAATAGAAGTTCTAATCACATATAAATCAAAAGATAAAATGATCATCACTGTCTATTACCTTTGTCATAGAATAGAATAGAGCTGGAAGGGACCTTGGAGGTCTTCTAGTCCAGCCCCCTGCTCAAGCAGGAGAACCTATACCATTTCAGATGACTGTCTAGTCCTTTCTTAAAAACCTCCAGTGGTGAAACGCCCACAATTTCTGAAAGCAAGCTGTTCCACTGGTCAATTGTCCTCACTGTTAGGAAGTTTCTCCTTAATTCCAGGTTACTTCTCTCTTTAATTAGTTTCCAACCGTCATCATCATCGTCATCTTCATGGATAACCCCTTGTCATGGAGGTGGGGCTTGTGATGCTCTGTGAGGTTATAATTATACATAATTATACATAATTATAATCATAATAATTATACATTAGAACTAACAAAGTGAGAGGACTTAAAGAGTATGTTTGAACTGTGGGAAAGAATTTATCCAGACTCAAATATCACTGAACACAATTAGCAGATGAAAGGAGATTCACTACCAGAAATAAAATATTCAGGGATACAGAACTGGAAGAGATTCAGAAAACTTGTGCAAATGAAAGATCCTTGAACAATAGTAGAACAGTAGAAGAAATGTAGATTACAACAATTGAAAATATAGAGGAAAACTGTCATGAACTACATATATGATAACTTGCTGTAGAACATAGAATCATAAGGAAGGGACCTCAGAGGTCTTCTAGCCTAACCCCCTGATTAAGACAGAAGACTTTATATCATCCTGGTCAAATGGTTGTCCAGTCTATTTTGGACAATCTCCAGTAATGGATCACACACAACTCCAGGAGACAAACTATTCCATGGGTGTCAAACTCTCAGATTCACGTTGCCGCCACATGATGTTTTGTGACGTTTCCCCCCTTCGTGGAGCTGGGGTGGGTGTGACCTGCGCGTGACACACTTTGACACCCTTGAGCTTAAGTAATAACAACAGAACCAGTACAGGCCAGCATTGGGGAAAAAGCAATAAATTGACTTGCCAACAATAAGAATTAAAAGCAATAAAATACGGTGTATGCAGAATTACCAGTACAAAAACAAAGACTGCCAGCATTGAAAGTATTTCCTCACCAAAACCTGCACTTATAATGAAGGACATGAATAAGGTACTTGCAAGAATTAAATTAACATATATCGAACAGAC
Source organism: Diadophis punctatus similis (assembly GCA_023053685.1). Taxonomy (NCBI): domain Eukaryota; kingdom Metazoa; phylum Chordata; class Lepidosauria; order Squamata; family Dipsadidae; genus Diadophis; species Diadophis punctatus. Next base: position 148,221,782 of record JALIGW010000003.1, read on the forward strand.
CAATAAGCTCGCCTATAGTATAGAAGTGGTTACAGAAGAAATGGGTATAGAAAACCAAAAGCAAACCATTCAATCCCAAAATGGAAGATCAGAATGGAGGCCAAGATAAAGAAATTAAGATCAAATGTGAGTAATTTAAAGAACATGGCAGAGCAAAAATTTAGGAATATAATTTATTTATTTTATTTATTTATTTGTCAAACATGTACAGGATAGTAGTTGTTTGTATAAACATAACATAAGTAAAAAGTACTGATAATAGAGGACAATAGGACAGTAGGACAGGGATGGTAGGCACAGTGGTGCGCTTATGCACGCCCCTTACAGACCTCTTAGAAATGGGGAGAAGTCTACTGTAGACAGTCTAAGGTTAAAGTTTTGGGGATTTGGGGAAGAAACCACAGAGTCAGGTAGTGCATTCCAGGCATTGATCACTCTGTTGCTGAAGTCGTATTGTCTGCAGTCGAGTTTGGAGCGGTTTACATTAAGTTTGAATCTATTATGTGCTCGTGTATTGTTGCGGTTGAAGCTGAAGTAATCATTGACAGGAAGGACTTTTTGATATATGATTTTATGAACTACATTTAGATCAGATCGGAGGCGGCGTAGTTGTAAATTGTCTAATCCCAATATTTCAAGTCTGGTGGAATATAAGTATTAGACAAGTCTAATAAAAAAATATTGGCTTAGCACCAGAAAAAATGAAGAGGCTTTGGAAACGATAAAGCAACAAATAACAGCAATAGTTGGAAAACTGAATGCTATGAGTTACGAATCATCCAATTTAAACAAAATCAGCTACATCAGACCAGAGGCGATTCTACCAAAGTATAAATGGCAATAGACATTCTGACAATGAAAATCCAAATAAAAAGGAAATAATCCAGGTTTGGAAAGATCTATAGGAAACTCAAGAAGACTATAATATTGCTGATTGAATAAATGAATTTGAAGATGAATTTAATAAAAATTAAATGGCACAACTAATAATAACAGAAATGGTTAAAATGGGGTGCAAAGGATTAGAAACTGGACATGTCCTGGAAATGATCAAATGTATGGCTTTAGCTCAAATATCTGACTAGCTGACATCCAATTATAAACCTCTGGTTGTGGCAGATGCCTGTGACCCTCAGGCATTTTGCTTGAAGATGGGGAGGGGGCTTATTTCACCTAGTAGAGATACTGGGATTTGCTAGTTACCCTATAGCAATCCAAGGAAACAGCAATTTCAGAGAAAAAAAATAAGTCTCATACTTTGTCATTTAATATTCATTTCAGCAGCCAAGGTTTTTTTTAAAACGAACTTTGTTTATAGGACACAACAGTGGCTGTTATAGAGCTGTTGGAAGAAATATCCATCTGGGTTCAGTTCCAAGTGGGAAGAAAGACACTGGAAACATGGAGACTGCTTGAAAAGATAGTTTAATGGTGGACAGGACCACATGGCTTTTGAGGTCCTGGGCAAAAAGAGCACATGGGTGTGAGAGAGATTTATACCCTCTCTTGGGGCCTGCCTTGGAGCTTCCTGTTCCTGTGTAAGAAATGTATTCTGATTGGTTGTCAGACTCCCATGGGGCCAGGTTTAATCTTGCTTGGTGATGATGTAATGAAGGGGCTTTGGGCAATTCCTATTATGGCTTAATGGCTTTGTCCTGGTTTGGATCTTGAGTGAGGGCTAATCCTATCACCCTGGAGCTAATCCTATCACCCTGTTGTAGATAAGCTGGCCCAGTCTTTTGTCTTGTAGATAACCAAAATATCTGCTGGGGGCAGGGAGCTGGGGCTGAGTTTTTGTCTTAAGATTTCTATTTCTCTTTTAGGGGAAATATTCTATTCTGCCTTTTTAATATTTCCTAGAATATTCCATTTTCCTAGGAGAGGGGAGGGTGCTAACTTCCTACAGAGCAATATATATTATTAGCTGATTTATTGTTTGCAAAATGCAAAAATACAATATTGAATAAACAGCTTGAAAAATGCCCGGACTTGCTGGTCACTTTTAATAGGCTTAGTTTCCTGACAAATGTTTTATTTTTCTGTTTAAACATGTCAGATGAAAAAGTTGAACTGGTTGGCCCTGAGCTTAGCAGAGTTATATTCAGTGCAGCCTCTGTCCTCTGAAAGTTATCCTATATTCCAGTGATGGCGAACGTTTTTTGCTTGGGTGCGCCCACACCCATAATGCAATGCCCTCCCTCTGCTCATGTGTGCACAATCCCCCCTGCTGTCCTCCCCACACATGCACGCAGACCTCACTGAAGCCTCCAGACTCCCAGTTGGGCTGTTTTTCGCCCTCCCCAGGCTTCAGGAAAGCCTCCGGAGCCTGTGGATGGCAAAAAATGGGCCCAATGGGCCTACTGGAAGTTCAGAACCTGTTGGGTCCATTTTTCGCCATCCACAGGCTCCGGAGGCTTTCCTGAAGCCTGGGGAGAGAGAAAACATCCTCTCCCGCCCTCCGGGAGGCCAAAACTCAGCTGGCCAGTACGCACATGCGTGCTGGAGTTGACATAGGGCAACACCTCACGTGCCCTCAGATATCGCTCTGCGTGCCACCTGTGGCATGCATGCCATATGTTCACCATCATGGCTAAATTCTGTAGTTTCCCCAACTGAATACTGACTGCTTAACCACCAAACTCCAGCCGCCATTTCTTACACAACCAGTTTAATGCTGTTGTTTTTGAGGAAACAGATGTTGTTTGTAAGGAAATCACTTCAGACAGCGGGAAGAAAAGCTCTCTCTATAAAAGAGATGCCACTCACGCAGAAAATTATCATGTCAGAAAGATAACTAGGATTGAATTTTTATCCCTGACATCTAGTTTCAATGAACAGGAAATGCTTTTGAGTTGAAGAAGCTTCAATCATGTGACCCTTTAAAGCACTGTAAGAAAAAAAAATAGGGTTATCTAATGTCCTCTTTGTAGATTAAAACTTCAGTCACTTTCTAGCTCCATCTCTCTTTCCTTCTCCCTTCGTTTGATTCAAATTTGCCTCTTTTTAAAATACTTTTAGCCAAAATACTGATTTCAGACATGATTTTATATAGTATGAATATAGTGACCATATTTTCCTGAGGAAAAAAACAAAGAACAAACCTAAAAAAGAGGCAAACCCTGAAAGAGGTTCATAAAGATTTTTTAAAAAATCTGTATGTTTAAAACTTTGCTTTACAAAGGAAAATTTCAGAGCAAAATCAAGAAAATAAAAGCTTAAATAAATCTAAAGGAGAACTTTCTAAAAAACCGGCCTTCTTTATAATAAAAGACCCATGGTCTTTGTTAGTATGAACAATTCTAGTTGGCCTGAAGCCAAGACTGAATAGGATACCTTATATGCTAGATCTGTTCCAGTATATGTGAGTTCCCATTGTTATACAGGAAAGTCAACAGCATCCTTTAATTAAACTTTGGAATATTGTGTTATCAGGACTGGTTATCATGCCAAGAATTTTACTAACATTCAGTTGAACTCCTTGCAAACTTTCTGTTTTAAAACAGCAATAGTGGATATTTTGAAACTTGAACCAACATGGAATGGAGCAGCTCTTAATCTGCTCTCTTACTCTTTTGAGACATACTATAGACCAGAAAATGATGATATATTCAAAAAGTTAAATGAGGGTCATTTCTGATTAGTTTGGGGAATTTGATCTAGATGTTTGACTCAGAAGGCATTCCATTCTACCTTGATGGCTAGCAATAGAGTGAGATTTGTTAAAAAGAAAGGTTTGCTATCCCATAATCTATGTTTGTCTAGAGGTTTCTAAACTATGTCCTTTAAATATGTCATGGTGACTTTGGACAGAATCAGATGAAATCTGCAGTGATAATAGATACTGCATTGGGGAAAACTCCAGTTAAAAATGTGTACAAAGGAAAAGATGTATCCACAATCAGTAGTGACTTTCACTGCAGTTGAAACAAAGCTGTAAAGAATTATCTTATTGGGTGCTCGCTTTTATATTCTAAGAAATAAAATATAGGGAGAAATAGATAAATAGAATTTGAACCTGAGGAAAAATGAAGACATGTTACAGGAGGAAAAAGAACAAAGAAGCCACCAGACCACGTTTGGATATCCGGTACAAGAGGCAGAGGCTCACGAAGAAATTATTCCTCAAAATCAAGCCAGACTGGAGGAAAGCAATCAAAGATAAAATTGCTAACAGTCAACCACCATACAAAAGGTCATGAAATGATCAGCAAAAGATTGAGTTGAACATGGAAAAGAAGATATATGGAATATTTCTGGCAAAGGATAAAGGGACAAATGTACCTGTTTCTGTTGGAATCCCCCTAATTTGTCCACAGAACTATCATCAGTGAAGTGCCCTTGTTTTCCCCTTGCCCAGTACATTACTTGGCCAGACTACAACAAAGCGGCTGGGTATGTGGGTGTATACATGTGTGTGTGTGATGTTTAATTAATTGTAAATGATATTCTTCTAATCAACAGACTTTGTATATGCTGCATGTTCCCTTGACCATATTTGCATTACTTCACAAGATCTTGAACTGTTGTATTTCTGTTGAAAGTGTGACTGACCACTAATAAGTCCCATATATTGTATATACGAGGGTGAGTCAAAACATAATGCAATTTTCTTTATTTCAGGTGACGTTTTTGATAAAAATACCTGGATTTTTTCCCAGTTATAAATGATTATATCATTTATGTTCTGAAATATTTTGTTTCTTACTTTTCAGGTTTTTAGACTCACAAGGAAAATTCAGAATGGCTGCCCCCTTAGAGTTGCGTCAAAAACAAAGAGCAGTGATTGGATTCCTTGTTGCTGAGGGGGAAACCCCTCTGAACATTCACAGACGATTACAAAATGTGTTTGAGGACAATACTTTTGATTATAGCAATGTATGCAAGCCTCTTCGGCCCCATGAAAGAGGGTTTGAGAGGCAAACATTATTCCAGTGACAAGGAAGTGAAAACTGCAGTGAAGAAGTGGCTCAAAGAACAGTCAACAAAATTTTAGGAGGCAGGGATACATGCTCTCATTCGAAGGTGGAACATTGCAATTGAGAGAAACGGTGACTATGTTGAGAAGTAGGGATGTGATCCACAGAGGACCAGCTTCATTTTGATGTACGCTACATGTTCCTGTGTTGATAATTATACCTGTCCTAAAGAAAAATGGCATTACTTTTTGACTCACCCTCGTACTTGGGTTAGCCCTTGAAATCTCATTCTAATCTTATTAGAGGTGCTTGTGTGATTGATTTGACATCATTGTTTAGGGAATATGTGGACAAATTCAAGTTGTCTGAGTTGGAGGGCACTTCCAGTCCTTAAATTCTGTTTTGCCAAAATAGAACTGTAGTGTTGGCATAACATTATCTTTTGTGATTTAAATAAATACACAGCAGGTGGATGCTAAGTATATAACATGTCATTTGTTGATGCAGCTATTCGGAATAAGCCATAGAGGTAAAAAGAAAGAACAGCTGCTATTACAAGCTAGCTAACTGGGTGCCCTATTGAACTAACAGTAGTAGTATTATTATTATCCAAGTTTAATTTAAATTCAGCCTTAGATATACAGTACCTGGCCTGAAACATGTAGATTGTGCCCAGTTCCCTTTAAGAGCCCTATGCTTATCATCTCATGAAAATGAAGATGAGGAAAATTCTAAGAAATATGCAGATGATTGTGTATTATATTATTACTCGGATAACTGGTAAAAATGGAAATGCTTTCCTTTTTACTCATGTTGCACTGTTTTAGACCACGGTAATCTTGGATCTGAGAAACTGGTCTGCACGATTTCTGTGTAGTTTTTCCTCCAGCAATTTGGCAATTTACTTCAAACAAAACCTGTCACCAAATCTTCAGCTACACAATTGGATGCTAATGGATCATTTTCCCTTCCCCATAAAATCCCCCCATAAAGCTCTTGGTTATGAACTGTTCTAGTTTTGATTGCTGTCATTAAGAAGCAGTGTACAGACATCAAACAGCATCACACAGGTATGAAAACACCAAGGCAGTGAACTCAGATTTGTTCTGCAACGAAAGTTGCTGATAAGCCAACAATTCATGCTCCCTCCCTTATCTGCTGAGTGAGCAATTTGATATCAACCCCTCTCTCAAATGTATCCATCTCTGTGCTTTTATACCTTTCCTAATTCTTGAGTTCACTCCTTCCTCTTTACCTCTGGAGCAGTGGTGAAATCCAATTTTTTTACTACTGACTGTGGGTGTGGCTTGGTGGGCGTGGTGTGGCATGGTGGGCATGGCTTGGTGGGCATGGCAGGGGAAGGATACTGCAAAATCCCCATTCCCACCCCCCTCCAGGAGAAGGATACTGCAAAATCCCCATTCCCACCCCACTCTGGGGCCAGCCAGAGGTGGTATTTGCCGGTTCTCTGAACTACTCAAAATTTCCGCTATCGGTTCTCTGAACTACTCAAAGTTTTCATACCGGTTCTCCAGAACCTGTCAGAATCTGCTGGATTTCACCCCTGCTCTGGAGCAAACTTTTCCAGTCTGGGGAATCCTTAATTCTAATTCTCTTACTAGCTCCACTATGTTTAACAGCAGATACCTTGACACATTCTTAATATATCTTTGTTTACTTTCCTCTTCACTTTCTGTTCTTTACTTTTGCTCCACTTAGAGATCTTTTGCAACCAGAGCTAGCAATATGATGTACTCATCTAACAAACTCTTACTAGTTTGCATCTAAATTTAACCCCACTCATTATTCCTTTTAAAAATGTTTTCATTAGAATTTTTTCCATACAATAAAAGTATGAATATTAAAAGAAAAAGAAGAAAAAGAAGATAGAAACTAAGAAAAAAGAAAAGATGTGAAAGAAAAAAAACAAAATTATAAATTCTGCCCTTCTTTTTATTGGGTAATCATGATTTTATTCTTTCCCCTTCTCTCTGATCTGTTTTAATCCCCAATTTAAATCTTTAGTCTATCCTTTTTTTCCCAGCAAAATGTCCACATAAAACTTCTAGTCTCGACAAAAAAAGGTTTTGTCTGTTTTATTGTTTTTCTCTGACCAGTATTTATTTCTCAAATCTAACCCAATCATTTGGATTGCATTTACATAGCTATTTTATCTTTATGTTTTATGTTTATGTTTAGCATTCAATCATTTCTCCATTTTTAAGAAAAAAGTCCAGCGTTCGAATGTGAATGAGAGGTTAAGTAATCCAAGGCAATGCCATGTCAGATATAGGAGCATGAGGAAAACCACAATGGTACCAAAATGAAGATGTGGGTGATAATCCAATTATGCCAATTAACAATTCCTTACTTGCATCAAGATATTTGTTCAATGCTAGTTGCAGAATTTACATGATTAAAATAATTGTGTACATATTGTCATTTGCCTCCCACCTAACAGATATTCATAAGGATATGGCAGATAAAAAATGTTTCTGTGTATGTTTGTTCCATGGATACGACCAAGAGGGGACATGCACTTAGTGTGCAGTGGGTCTCCAGGCTGCTAGGTTAGTTTGTGGTTGAAAGTATTGCCCAGAATACATCCAGAAATTTAGTACAGTACCTAGCAGCGGTGAAATCTACAAACCTTCCCTACTGGTTTGGAAGCGCACACTTTTTGCATGCACACTTTTCATGCGCCACCATCGTATATACTTTTTCGCCCTCTGCACATGCGCAGAGGGTTAAAAAAAGAAAATGGCGACGTCTGGGTGGGTTAGTGGAGACTCGCGTGGCTGCTGCTACCGGTTCTCCAAACTACCAGAGGCTGCCACTACCGGTACATCTGAACCAGGCCAAACCTGGTAGCATTTCTCCCCTGGTACCTAGGATATGCATGCTGGGTGAGCCAGTCAGAGTGAATGTAGCATTAAATCAATCTTAATAAGACATTGATGATCCAGCTGTAACGTTTGAATTTGTCAATTTTTGTACTATATAACAGAGAAGAATTATATTATTGAAATATTACAGTGTTGATGAGTCTGCAATTTGGATAGGCCTTTTCTAGTAATTATATATTTGAAATAGTGGTGAGTCTCATTCCTTTGTTTGGTTGCACAGACCTGTATATCTGAATCAGAATCAGAATAGAGCTGGAAGAGACCTTGGAGGTAATTGTATTTTGTATTTATATTTGTTTATTTGTCAAGCATATATGATTATAAGCAAAGTATAAACAGTAAAACATGATTGAATATATATGTAATATTACAAGCATGAATAAGAGTAAAAGAGGTATGAATATATGGGTATATTAGGACAGGAACGGTAGGCACGATTGTGCGCTTATGCACGCCCCTTACCGACCTCTTAGGAATGGAGTGAGGTCGATGGTAGATAATCTGAGGTTGAAGTTTTGGGGGTTTGGGGAAGAAACTACTGAGTCAGGTAAAGTGTTCCGGGCATTGACCACTCTGTTGTTGAAGTTGAATTTTTTTGCAATCAAGTTTGGAGCAGTTTACATTAAGTTTGTATCTATTGTGAGCTTGTGTATTATTGCGGTTGAAGCTGAAGTAGTCGTTAACAGGTAGGACATTGTGGCAGATAATTTTGTGAGCTACACTTAGGTCAGATCGAAGGTGGCGTAGTTCTAAATTTTGAAGTCCCAAAATTTCAAGTCTGGTTTCATAAGGAATTCTGTTGTGAACAGAGGAATGTAATACTCTTCTTGTGAAGTATCTCTGGACATTCTCAATTGTGTTAATGTCGTCTAGCCCAGCTCCCTGCTCTGATATTATGGAATGTTACTAGGAGAAGATCAGAGCTAATTAATGTCTGTATCTGATAGGTTTGAAAATATAGAAAATGAAACTTTGGCTCCTGCCATTTTTTCTTCTTCTGTAGAATCCTTAAGTTGTATATGATGATGAGAAAAATATTACTTTGATCAGGGGGTTTGCTAGACAAGATAGAACAAACATAGCCACAAAGCTTCAGCTGGAATTCTTCAGGGGCCTTAAACCTGCCAACTGCTAGGAGGACTCAGTGGGATCAAAGGCAGCTTAAGTATATATTGCTGACTGATTTCTGTGAGTTATTGGAATTCTCCTGGGGAAGTTGTGGGTTTTTTTTTAAAAAAAGTCTCTCTCAAGCAAAAGCACTTTGTTGGTTCTAACAGAAAATGATGTGCATTCGTTTGGAGGACTGTTAGAATACTGCAGCAAAAAACAACACTTAAACGTTGAAATACTGGTTCATATATGTGATCTTTGCTGTGTCCTAGGGTCATGCGATTACTTTTATGACCTCCTGACAAGCAAACTCAATGGGGAAGCCAGATTCACTTAACCGAATTACTAAATTATCAACTGCAGTGTTTCACTTAACAACCATGGCAAGAAAAGTTGTAAAATGGGACAAAACTCACTTAACAAATGTTTCACTTAACAACAGAAATTTTGGCCTCGACTGCAATCGTAAGTCAAGGTCTACCTGTAGTTATCAGTACAATTATAAACTTATTTCTTACTCCATGCTTACAACAGAACTCTCTTCTTTTTTAAATCTATTCTGTCTAATCAAAACCATAAATCTTAAGCTCATTACTTTATGTTTCACGGAAAAAGTCTACAAGAGGTTTTCGGTCACTAACAAATGTAGCTATTGTCTTTTTTCAATCAAAGAACTGAATTTAGCTATTGCAGCAAATTCCATCATCTTCAACAATCATTCATCCATTGCAGATAATGCCAAATCTTTCCATCTTTGTGTGTAATAAGAGTACATACTTTTCAGGAAGAAGAAAGAGACTTCTTGTTTGTCACCTTAACTAACATTTCAATTGTTTGCCAAACCAGGTGATGATATATAAAAATCCAAATAGTCACAAGCAATAAAACATCTTGTTTAAAAAAAAGTGTTAGGGATTTTTTTTAATGCCCTACAGCTTTTTTAAGCATAACAAAGTATGTATTCTCTTAAAATATACTTCAGATAGCCAATTACAAAAATCTGAAAAAAGTTTTTATTAAAGAGATTTTGCAAGAGATGGTTCAAATTGTTCATATTTGCACATCGAAAGATACAATAAAATTAGTGTACAATACTCACAGAGGTTGGTGAGATATTCACTACTCTGATGAAACCAACATACATGCTACGTACATGTAAAGGAGACGTTAATCTTATTGTAGTGTTACCTTTGGAGCTGGAGTGCTGAACTAACATTTGAGGTTCAACTCTACCCTGAAGCTAGGAAACTCACCGAGTGGCTCTGAGCTAGTTGTTTGTTTTTCCAGAGCAACCTACTTTACAAAATGATTACTGTGAAGATAAAATTGAAGAAAGAGCAGAATGTACACCAGCTTCAGTTCTTGGAGTCCTCAACTACACTCACAAAAGGCCCCATGTTTGTCAGTCTACCTTTTAAAAGTGTTCCTTAGTCTTCCTATAAAAAGTGTTCCTTAGAAGATCCCATTCTAGGGATGGGATGGGACAGCCTCCCACCAGCAGAAGACCTCTGACCTATTTCAGACTAAGTATACACACATCAGGGAGGTTGCAAAGACAGAACAGGGGCACATGGGATGGGATCCAGACAAATGAAAGCATGGAGACAAGATTGTAGTGATTACCTTTTGTTACTCTTTGAGGTTGGCTAGGTCAACAGAGAGCCATGACAGGGATTCCAAGAATACTAATTTATTATAGTACCATAGGGTATAAGTTTGTTTGCTATAGTGGTCAGGCTAGAAACTAAGGGACTGAGTTATTGTCCTGCCTTAAATATGAATCCTGTTGGGTGACCATGTGACTGTTATTCTCTCACAGATCTAAGGAGGAGGCAAGGGCAAATCATTTCCGAAAACCTGCTAAGAAAATGCAGGCACTTCTCCAGGCAGTTACCATGACTCAATGCTGATATATATATATATATATATATATATATATATATATATATATATATATATATATATATGTATGTATGTATGTATGTATGTATGTATGTATGTATGTATGTATGTATGTATGTATGTATGTATGTATGTATGTATGTATGTGTATATATGTATGTATGTATATATATATATGTGTGTGTGTGTGTGTGTGTGTGTGTGTGTGTGTGTGTGTGTATAAACACAGTTTCCTTCTCACCCTTATGTGTCTTCTTGAATCTCAGATCTTCTACCAGAGGCCAAACCAGAGGTTTAAAGGTTCAGTGTAGCATCCTAGCTGTTCCTAGCATTGCATTCTTTTGAACAGAGAGCTGTGATGTTGTTCTTGGGATCTGTTGGAGACAGTCTCCCAACTTAGAAGTCAACGCCCCATGTGCTCCTACCTCTACTGGGACTACTTTGGCCTTTACTTTACTTGAGCCTTTACTACTTACTTTCCACTTTGACTTTTACTGTCTAGTTTTTCCTTCAGGGTTTGGTACTTTTCCAGCTTCTTATACTCCTTCTTTCTGATGTTGCTGTCACTTGCACCACTGCTTATAACACCACTGCTGTCTTCTGGTCTTTATCTATTACCATGGTGTCTGGTTGATTTGCTAGTAATTGCCTTTCAGTCTGGATCTGGAAATCCCACAGAATCTTAGCTTGCTTATTTTCCATGATCTTTTGTGGAATCATGCATCTGGACTTCGGAGGATCTGGTGGTGGTGAACCTGTGGCATGCGGAGCCATATCTGTGGGCAGGCTAGGCGTTGCCCTATGTCAGCTCCAGCGTGCATGTGCGCACTGACCAGCTGATTTTTGGCCTTCTGGAGGGCGGGGAGGCCGTTTTTGCCCTCCCCAAGCTTCAGGAAAGCCTCTGGAGCCTGTGGATGGTGAAAAACGGACCCAACAGGCCTAGCGGAAGTTCAGAAATGAACTTCTGGTAGGCCCGTTGAGCTGTTTTTCGCCCTCCCCAGCCTCCTGAAGCCTGGGGAGGGCGAAAAATGGGCCAATGGGCCAACCGGAAGTCTGGAGGCTTCAGTGAGGCCTGCACGCATGCATAGGGAGGGGCAGTGTGGGAGCTGTTTGTGCACACATGCATGAGGGCAGGCATTGCATAATGGGTGTGGGCACGCATGTGCGCTATTGCATACACGCCCGCCCTTTTGGCACCCGAGCAAAAAAAGGTTTGCCATCACTGGTCTAGCCCATATTCTGTGCAGATGTTCCTATGCACAATGCCAGCTACTTGGTTGTGCTGTTCAGTGTATGCTGCATCTTACACCCTGCCTGCCTGCATCTTACACCCTGCCACCATGTATTTGACTGTCTCTGAAGCCTCTCTGCATTGTCTGTACCTTGGATCCTGTCTATATTTAACAATAACCAAAAAACCTTCATTCATTCCTTTTACACACACACACACACACACACAATATTTTTATTATAATAAAATCTAATACAAACTAAACTTAAAGAAAAGAATAGAGAGAAGTAAACAGCACAAGAAAAAAGGAAAAAGAAAAGAACAAGAAAAGTAAGAATATAATAAAGAGAAAAGAAATATATAGTGAAGTGACTTCCAACCTTTATGACAACAAGCATAAACATTTGCATACATTTATCTCTTCATCCCATACTTCATCTCTTATCTATAAACAAATCCATAAAGCATAATCTTTTCAGTCCTTGTGTCAGCAGAAAGTTCATAAAGAGTAGCCAAACAGAAGTTGACAACTTATTTTAAACCTTGATCAAATAAGATAACTTTCTATTACTTTCCTTTATTTCTTTTACCTCACTCAAATAGTGTATGATTTGATTTCTCTTCATTTCTTCATTGTCACATTATTCTTCAAGCCTCTTTTAAATCCAGTAGAAAAAAAATTATCCAGATCACTCTCTTGGTTTGTGATTTGTATTTTTCCCTTTTAAATTTTAAAACAGATAATTTCTTCTGTAAATCCAGTGATATTTTTCTAAACCATTCTTTTGACTTCCCAGTTGTAAAACCACTTTTGATAACTTCTCTATTTTGTCAGATAAAATTTGTTATACCTCTGACATTTGTTTCATAACATCTCTTGGACATAGTCTACCTGTAGAAGCAGATATCATTGTTGACATTGTTCATATTGTTGCTTCTATTTTCTGTAGTTCTTCCAAAATGTTTTTGATAATTTTATTGTCATAATGTTTTGCACCATCTTAGAGGATATTTTTTTCTCTGCTCAAAATTTTTCGTTCCCTCTACTTTTGAGTTTATGAAATAAATAAATTATTTATCTTACATCTTGTAAAAACTAAACCAGAATCTATTTCCCATGAATAAGTGTTTGTACTTTATAGTTAATTCCAAACTCTTATTGTAAAAGTTTTAATATTCCAATTTTATCTGATTCCTTAGTCCATTATAACTTTCTAAGATGGAAATATTATTTAGCTTTTTGCTGTTTATTTCAGATTCTTTAAATTTTTAAGTTTATGAGTGAATTTTTCTTTTGTTCAGGATTAAAGGCAGTCTTACTCAGCATTTTAAAACTTGTCATTCTGAAGATCTCTAACAGTTTGGAAATAATAAATCAGCAATTTCCAAAAATAATTACCATGTTTCTCCAAAAATAAGACCCTGTCTTATATTTTTTGAACCCCGAAATAAGCACTTGGCTTTATTTTTGGGGAGGTCTTATTATTTTGGGGTGCGTGGAGCAAGACTGGGCTCCTCTTGCCGTCTTACCTGATTTCCAGCTCTGTATCCCTAACCCTAACCAGTATTTTTGGGGAGGGCTTATTTTCGGGGGAGGGCTTATTTTCAGAGGAGGTTCAGGGGAGGTCTGATTTTCGGGGAAACACGGTAGATAGTGACGGTTGCCAACTTAGCATCCTTCAAAAGTCTCCACCATGGTTGCAAACAAGATGGCTAATGTGATCATTTCCAAGGACTCATACTGGTACATTTCTATCAAGTTACCCTGCAGTAAGATGGGCGGCCAATACATTTTACAAAAATAAATAAATAAAAAGTTCATTTCTCAAGTCCTTGATCCCCCAATTCCAGAGGCTGATATTTGTCCAACGTATGAGTTCTGGGACTTAGAAGAGACAATTACTGCTCTATTCTACTGTAGAATGGACTTAGAAATGATAAATAAAATAAATTCAGCACTCTTTGATAATATACAGCACTTACAAATACATTAATGTGAGATGGAGGTCTTGATCCAGAAGACTCTTGCATGAAAAATAATACCCATTATTTTTAATTAAATATTCTTAGTATTGAGGAAATTATGGGAAGCTTCCATTTCATACGCAGAGCAGTAAAGCTGTTGTTGCTTGTCATTTTTTTCTTTAATGTAGGTTTGTTTTTGTTTTTTAAATCCCATTAATTAATTATTTCTTTTCTTACAAGATTGAGATAAAAATGCAACCCTAAAATGTGCTTGTAAAGTGTATCAGTTCATTACACAGGAATTTGTTTTGTTTTGTTTTGGCACCAATAAACTCACCGGAGAAGGAGTCGGTCCTAAGGTTCTGTAGCTATTTCTAAAACTGACAGTGGGATGATGACAAGGACAAGATAACATTTACAGTTGAGACAGGAAATTCTCATAGATAATACAAGAATATTTCTTCAATTCATAGAGATTCTCCTGACACTCTTTAAAAAATAAATCGGTTTCTAAAATCTTCCTTTATAGAGCATATTTAACAGTTACATACTCTTGATTTCTCATCAAAGTACATAGATTTACAGCCAATTAATATTGTATTTTCTATGCATCCACCTGTGTTGTGCGAGTGCTGTAACATTAGGGGATTTTATTCCTTGAAAGCTGCATAACTGTGCAGCTGTTTTTTCCTCAACAGAGAGTCCTAAATATGCAAACATTGTATTTTTGCTGAAGTGTGTGTAATATTCCACAAGCATTCTTCTCAAGCACTATACTTTGATCAAATGTGATTATTTTATCATTTTATTGAGAAATGAATGATGTATTAGAAGTGGATTGGTTTGCTAGTTTACTCATAGTATGCTTTTTAGTGTTCAATTTTAACCATATAACTAAAATTGTAGTTCCACTGAATTCATGGGCAAAGCTGCATTAAAATAAGAATGCAATAACATGCTGATATTAAAACAACACAGAATAAAGCAGCAAAACATTCCTTCATAAATAGGGAGGGCTTCCATTATTGCTCTATAAATCTCTGTATTCTTCAATCATTTCCTTTTGCTCTTCCATATTTCTTCCTATGACTTTATGCTATTTTCACACAATTCTCAAAAAATGATTCCTGCTTTATTCTCCATGAATTTAGCACTGTAAATAGCTTTTAGCAAAATAGGTCTGCCTAACACTCCTGAAGTTTTATAAGCTTCGTTAAACAGGGCCCAAACCCTGTGAATCCCTAGGGACAAAGAGTCTTTTTTTTTTCTTTAGGTGACTATCCAGATCATAGTCTATGAAGTGCTTGCTATAGATATCATGATGAAACATGTCTGAAGCTGGTTCCTTTCTATCAATGCCTGTTAAAATGTGATATTGAAATCATTAAAATCCTGCAGATTTTGATTGTTCTTTCAATCATTGGTATTGGCTCTGGTAAATATCATTAGAAAATGATATTGGGAAATTGATAAAGATCAGCAGGATATTGCAGTAAGCCTCTATAGATGAAAATTGTCTACTAAAATGTACATTTATTGTGTTCCAAATGACGATCTGTCTGTATTCGAAAGTCCCACAAGATCTTCACCATCTCATTTTCAGTAACTTTTTCCACTTTGTTCTCCCATGACTTTTCGGATACAGGTATGTCATATTTTTTACATAATGACCAGTGGACTAATTTAGCAACTCGATCATGTCTAACTTTGTAATCAGTTTGCGCGATTTTTGCTGCACTCACATATTATAGCAATAGCAATAGCACTTAGACTTATATACCGCTTCATAGTGCTTTACAGCCCTCTCTAAGCGGTTTACAGAGTTCAGCATATTGCCCCCAACAATCTGGGTCCTCATTTTACCCACCTCGGAAGAATGGAAGGCTGAGTCAACCTTGAGCCGATGAGATTTGAACAGCTGAACTGCTGAACTAGCAGTAGCCTGCAGTGCTGCATTTAACCACTGCACCATCTCGGCTCTTACATATTAAGTGTGAAACAGTTTCAACTTTCTCGTTGCAAAGTCGGCAGTTTGGATTGTCAGTGGATTTTTGTATCTTCGCTTTCATGGCATTAGTTTGTAGTGCTTGTTCTTGAGCAGCAAGTATTAAACCTTCCGTGTAAGGTTGTCATCACATTTTCCTTCAATGTTTTTCAAGTGTTGTCCATGCAAAGCTTTGGTTTTCCATCTATTTAATCTGTTATCCAGCTGTTTTTCCTTATATTCTGCCTTTGTTTCTGTTGTTTTTATAATGTTCTTCGTTTTCACAGCCTGCAGCAATTTTTCTGTACTTTGGTTCACATAATCATTCAAACTTCGTTTTTCTTCTTCTACAGTTTGATGTATTTGTAATAGCCCTCTGCCTCCTATTTTTCTTGGCAGGTACAACCTGTCAATGTCACTTCGTGGATGTAAAGCGTGGTACATATTCTTATTATTCTTATTCTTATTCTTATTCTTATTCTTATTCTTATTCTTATTCTTATTCTTATTCTTATTCTTATTCTTATTCTTATTCTTATTCTTATTCTTATTCTTATTTTACCTATTGTAACTAAGATTTGTTAGATGGATAAGAGATCATTCCAAAATCAATTTGGGAGTGCTAGCTATATTGGGCCAAGTCAAGAAAATAGAAAATCTATCTATTTTCACATTCTTTATATCTATCAGGCTACGTCCCTGGGAGAAAATGAAAAGAAAGATATTTAAGCCATGACTCATGAAGGTGCAGAATTTAGAAAGGATGTAGGAAGTGATAAGGACATTCACGTAAGAGAATCCTAGATTTCACTTAGGACTATGAGGATGAAGAAAGGGCAAGCAGTTATTATTTTTCTCTTTCTGAAAATGCCAAATGCATCTGCATGTGAACTTATGTACTTCAATCTATGAGAGAACAAAGATTCTTTGAAAAGTGAAAAGCAGGGGAGAAGGAGACTATATTTATATTGAAAAATCTTAAGGTCATTCCAGATAGCAAGACTGGTAAATATCCCCTATAAATGGAACATCTAACTTTTATTGATAACAATTCCTTTCCCAACTCTTGGAAAACTTATGAGAAATTTCCCTTTAACTATTCCACATGTAAATAGTGCGTTGTTAGGAGACAATTTTCAAAGATGGGCTGATCCCATTAAAAAAATGAAGAATATTTTTTGAAAAGCCAAAAAAAAAAGGAGAAATATATGGTGTTTTTTTCTTTTTTCTGATAATGTATGGATATTTATCATAATTATTTTTGTGGGTTTAATTTTTTTTAGTCATTAGTTTAAAACCAATAGAAATAAATAAATAAATAAAATCCAGGTCATTGCATCTTAAGGCTCTTGTCTCTTTTTGGGCAGCACAATTTAGTTTGTGTAGGCTAATTGCAGGAGTTGATTGGCTCCTTTGCAATGGCAGAAACATCATATCAACTAAGTCAAACACTTCCTGTGCTCTATAATACCTTTTAGAATGTCTTTAGTTTGATATTAGCTGTATTAGCACAATAGTTATATTTGCCTTGTAAATAGAAAGTTGCTGGTTTAAAAGCCAGAAGTACACTATTAAAACTCAGTTTCCAACATATGAGCCATGGTGGCGCAGTGGTAAGAATGCAGTACTGCAGGCTATTTCTGCTGACTGCCCGCTGCCTGAAGTTTGGCAGTTCGATTCTCACTGGCTCACAGTTGACTCAGCCTTTTATCCTTCCGAGGTCGGTAAAATGAGGACCTAGATTGTTCAAGGGTGGAAATATGCTGACTCTATAAACCACTTAGAGAAGGCTGTAAATCACTGTGAAGCGGTATATAAGTCTAAGTGCTATTGCTATTTTCAAAAGTACTGTTCCAACATCGTTTCTAGTCTCTTAAGGTAGAAGGGTTTCACCTCCAGCTTCATAAGACATGAGTTTCTTGATATCAGCATTGCTACTATATTTGCAAATATTTTTTCACCTTGAGTTTACTTTTCAACTTTCACAACAACTGTTTTCATTCCAATAGGAAACAAATATTAATCAATGTTCATTTCCCATGCAGCTTCAAACTGAGTGTCATGTTGGACAGATATCTTGGAGATCTGTCAGAAAATGTTGGACACAAATATTCCTGCATAACCCTGGTATGGACTGTTCCTGTTGTAATGGCCTTGCATCTACAGTATGTGCAGGTTGTGAAATAAGAATGCCTTACTATATGGCCATCTTGGCTCCTTCCATTTTATGTTTTGGGCAAAATCTGAACTATTCTATGTATTTAGAACATTCGCTAGTAAGACGTCTCTCAACCTAGTGCCCACTATAAGATATTAGGACTGAAATCTGAAAAAGTCCCAACCAGTTTGATTTTCATTTTCCTATCTAACCTTTAAAGAGTCTAGCCAAAATAATAATAAAAAAGACAATACATGAACATAAAATAGTAACAAAAAGAGATTGCAAGTTAAATTTTTAATTTTAAAAATTCAAATTTATATATCTTTTTGTGGCCTCATACGTAACTGGCAAAAGTAATCAGCCTTTTTATGTGTGCAGTTTTAGATGGCTTTTAAAGGAACAAAATGAGTACAGGAAGACTTATATACATACTGATTTATTTAGTTTTGAAGGGGTGGGTCCTTCCTCCTTCCCTCCCTCCCTCCCTCCCTCCCTTCCTCTTTCAATTAGTTGGAAACCACCCCACCAATTCTCAACAATTATGGCTGAAAAGGATTTGAAGGGGCCATTTAACCTGAGTAACCCATTCTTTCTTTCAAACTTCAATTTGTACTACTTAATAAATTGGACATGAAAACTCAGTAAAACATGACAAGCAGAGCCAAAGACTGTAGTGGTTCAAACTCTTTTTAGAAGAAATAATATTTTAGGGAAAAGAATTTGGAATTCTGGATATTGAATATAGATTTGCCACCCCTAACATTGGTGCTTTTTGTTATTTTGTATAATATGTTACCAACTGTGAACAGGGTTATATGAATAAAAAATCAAGAATTCTGGCTGAACATCTTACAAGTAAGCAATGCTATATGAACTAGAGTGGAAAGGCACTTAAAGACAATTTGCATGCAGCTAGATGCTGTCAACATAATTATAGTAATTACATATTCAAAAGTTCTCTATAAAATAGGAAAACAATGCTAGCATATGATACATTTTGAAAGGCAACAATTTATCAGCTAAATCCTTTACTAATAACACAGTTATTTTAAATAAATTAATTTGCACCAAGAATCCAAATATGTCTAGCAGATCTTGAAACAAAGATCAAATAGCCAGAAGGAAAAACTGCAGCCAGACGAATCATAGACTATGGACAAATTATAAATAACCTAATTGAATTGTTGCTCTTTTGCACAAAATGAAGATCTACTTAATCTCATTTCAGAGATTGTGATGAAAATATCAAGTTATTTCTTAATAGTGAACATGCAATTAAACTTAATAAAACACAAGAGTGGAAGACTGCCTAATTATAAAATTTATTCTAATCACTGGAATTTTTCAATTTCCTGTTTACATGGCTCTATGAATCATCTTCCTTTTTACAATTTAAAAACAATGAATAGCTTTGTAATTTTTTTTCATTATTTAATAACTATATTTGAAATTTGATACAGATGAAGTCAGTATTAAAATACTACAGATAAGGAAAATGCATTAAATGTGAAAGAGGCAAGTGGAACTTTGATTGCCTGTTAAGGTATACAGAATATATTTTGTTATTATATCAGTTGTAAATAAAATAACCAGTTTGGTGCAGTGGTTAAGGCACCAGGCTAGAAATGGGAGACCTATGAGTTCAAGTCCTACCTTAGTCATGAAAGCCAGCTGGGTGACTTTTGGCCAATAATTCTCTCTCAGTCCAACCCACCTCACAGGTTATTGATGGGAGGAAATGGGAGAAGGAAGGTATGTTGGATATGTTAGCCACCACTTAAGTTATTTGTAAAAATATAAATATAAATATAAATATATTTATAAATATATAAATATAAATAAATACATAAAATAAAGTACTGAAGAAAAGTGGTGCATTGTTGTCAGCTCTTCAAAGTAGGTCAAGTCAGAAACAGACACTTCAAGTTTGGCTGGACCTATAGTTTATTAGTGTAAATAGTATATACTAAAGAATAGAAAAATAAAAGTACTTAACTAATTCTTTAATTAGTGATACAGTGGTATGAATAGATTCCCATTTGTGACATTCTTTTACCATAATTTCACTGGAAATAATTCAGTCACAGAATAAATGGCATTCTAATTCTCAAAAATTCCATGAAATCAATTTCATGAATTCAGAATTCTGAGAGTTCAAATGGAATTCTAAGTATTCATTACATAAGGACCTAGTGGGCTTATGTCCATTGTGTAGATTGTTAACAGTCTAGCATATAGCTCTAAGGCATGCTACTTTTCTCATTGGACTAAAGTGAGTCTGAGTCCAGGATAAAACATATTTTAATAGTAATGTTTTAAAAGTTACAATTAAAAAAATGAAAACTAATATGAAATAGACAATAGATAAAAATTCTGTTTATCTATACTGTTCTGTCCTGCCTTAGGCATGAAAGCTGGCTGGCTGACTTTGGTTTCTCTCTCAAATAGCTATTGTCTCATCTCCCAAGTTCTAAATATGTCAAAGACTGCTGTTTTGCGGTCTCCTCATGAGGAATAACTTGTGGGTGATCTATAGAGCACTTGTGGGTGATCTCAGGTCCTCTCTTTATCCAGAGACAAAATACAATAAAAGGGCTGGTCTATTAACCAACTTTTCATTCTTCTGTAGTCATCAGCTCCTTGTTTCAGCTTGCTCACTGAATGTTCCCTAACAGATTACTACTGGGGCAATGTAGATCTTTGTGCAAAAATATTGCTCAGGAAAAGCTAAAATAATATCCCCGTCATGTCAAACTGTTCTCCTAGTTATGTCAATTCAAAATGTGTTCAGTAATCAGGTTGTTTGCCATTACAGCTGTCTGGAATTGTTTTCATTATTTCCTTCTGTAACCTACATTTGAGAGATTTTCTTGTGATTGGGCACATACATACATACATACATACATACATACATACATACATACATACATACACATATACATATGTATATACATATATATGTAAATGTGTAACATTTTTTGCTGATAAATGAAAATAAAGGGAGACTATTACAGATCTATTTTGAGCTATTTTGCTCTACAGAAAAAACTCGACAGAAAAAACATATATGTATATACATATACATATACATATACATATACATATACATATACATATACATATGTATATATGTATATATGTATATATGTATATATGTATATATGTATATATACATATATACATATACAGAATACCTTACACAACCAGACTTGAAATCCTAGGCTTAGAAAGCTTAGAACTACGTCGCCTTCGGCACGACCTAAGCATAGCTCATAAAATTATCCGCTACAATGTATATGTATATGACTACTTCAGCTTCAACCACAACAATGCACGAGCACATAACAGATACAAACTCAAAGTGAACAGCTCCAAACTTGACTGTAGAAAATATGATTTTAGCGACAGAGTGGTTAATGCCTGGAACTCACTACCTGACTCTGTGGTTTCGTCACCAAACCCCCAAAACTTTACCCTAAGATTGTCCACTGTTGACCTCACCCGATTCCTAAGAGGTCAGTAAGGGGCATGCATAAGTGCACCAGCGTGCCTACCGTCCCTGTCCTAATGTTCCCTCTTATCAGTACCAATCTTATGTACATAAACAATGTTACATCTATGTATATTACTAACACGTACTTGACAAAATAAATAAATAAATAAATAAATAAATAAATAAAATAAATAAATATAAGTATTAACCAGATCTAATCCATTTTGTTGTTTTGCAATTAGCCATAGTTGGCTAGCTGCTGCCATTTCAGTGGGCATTGCTGTTGCATGGCATGAATATTTTTTTTAAAAAAATGTTTTCCAATTAAATATACATTCTGCAGTTACCTGTATATATGACATTAGAAAGCAGAAAATAAAACAAGACGGTGAAGAAAAATATAGCAAGCAACATTAATCTTTTATTAGTACCAAACATTAGATTGTTTTGTGGTAATTAATTACATAGGATCAATAAATACTCTTTCTTTATTGCTGTTCTGTGGGTGGGTTTCACTGCTAAGTTTGTTTTTTATTCGCATGAGAGATCTAAAATATGCTACTTTTTTCCTTTCTTTGAGAAGAAACTACCACAGAGACTGAGCAGTGGACTTTCATTGTTACTTAGTATTGATTACAAAAAGTGCTCTTAGTTTTCCCTCATTATAGCCAAGCTATGAAGCAGTCAGAAAGAAATATTATAAATCTAGTGCTTGAGAACAAAACCACCTCATCGTAACTACAGTGTTATTATGCAGAAGATGAATTCATTCCAGTGAGATTTTCAAGAAATCTTTGTCTTAATTCAAAACAGGTTCAAAATTGAATATTTTTTTTACAAATCAGTTCCCGATAACACTACAGAGATACTCATGTAGTTTTCTGGTCAAGGATGCAAAACAGATTTGCCTTTTTCCCCCCCCCTGTGTTACTCTTGTTGTTTTAACTTTCTGGTTGAGCCTACAGCCCTGTTTTTCCCTGGTGATCTCCCATATGTGCATTAACCAGCTTGCTGAACTTGGAGAAAGCTGGAACAGCTGCAGTCAACTAGAAAAAAGTAGAAAAAGAAGGATTTCCTGATGTTAAAAACTTACTGTTCTTTGATATCTGAGTTTTATCAAAAGCCAGAATTTTTGGGCTTTGACAAAGATAAAAATAAGAACAGATGCCTCTCAGTTTTGTTTTCTTTGTTTGTGTGTGTGTGTGTGTGTGTGTGTGTGTGTGTGTGTGTGTGTGTGTGTGTGTGCGCGTGTGCATGTCACTGATCTTCCCTGACTTGGACCTCCAGTGTCTTGCAATTTTGTAAGTAAACATGAACTGTTCTGATCCAATTTCTTATATACTATGCTTTGTTGTAGGGAATATCCTTCTGGGTTCAGTTCCAAGTGGGGAAAAAGACACTGGATTCATGGAAGTTGTTTGGAAAGAAGGTTTAATAGTGGACAGGAGCACATGGCATGAGTTCCTGAACAGAAAAGGTGGATCACATGCTTCCATATGTTGAAGGAAAGAAAAAGAGGCTGCTGAGAGTCCCTGAGCTTTTTATAACCTCTGTTGGGCCTCACCTCAGAGTTTCCTGTTCCTGTATAAGAAATGCACTCTGATTGGTGGTCAGACTCCCATGGGGCCATGCAAGGGCAACTCTGTATGCTGTGTTTTTGAGTTCAAGTTTGGCTGAGCCTTGCTGGGTGATGGTGTAATGAAAGGGCTTTGGGCAATTCCTAATATGGCTCTGTCTGAAGGAGGTAGATCTTTATTATGTAGAATAGACTGGTCCAGGATATTAGCAAAGGTGGGGGGATGAGTGAGCAGGGCCATTCCTTGATGGCACATTGACAAAAGTGGGGGCTACTAAGAGTGAGTCTTTTTTCTGCCTAAAAGCATGTTTCCAGGGATATTCTATATAATATTCTGCCTTTTTAAATATTTCCTAGGATATTTCATTTTTCTAGGAGAGGGGTGGGTGCTGACTTCCTACAGCTTCTTCCAATATACTTCCTTTCTAATTTCAAATGTGAAAGTACATATCTTAGGAGGTGGGAGAGAGAAAGTATCCTTTATCACCACAGGAGCCACATTCAATATTCAAAATCATGTTGTTTGGAATTTCTAAGATCAGGGAGCTATTCTCGAAGATCAAATCCTTCTCTTTAGGAGAAACAATGCTTCCAGCAAAGGCCTCCCCACCCACTTCCAATCACCCCTCAGTACTTCTGAGGCTTATTAGCTTCTTCTGTTCAATAATGCATTTCATGTGTAACTATTGTGTGGTATGGACATGTGTTTCTTAAGCACTTAAGCATTAAGCCATATTCCCTAGAATCACATTGCCTTAATAAATGGTTCAGAGAAAAGAAGACACTTAAACCTTTCTATGAAATGAGGTCATTGCACTGCCTAAGGCTTTTCTGAGTAAGGTGCTAATGAAGATGTTACATCCTTCAGTACGCAACCTGTTATCCTTTCTGTTTCAAAAGAAAAATGCTTGAAAAGAACTGTGGAACTCAGACTTTCCACAAACTCAATAATCAGAAAGTAGAAGATGTATGGGAATACTAAAGTAAATCTTAGTTTGTTTACAAGGAATTCGGTGTCTTAATGACCTCTATTTAACTTTCCCTATGTGTGGAAGCTAAGCAAGGTCAGATTTGGTTCATACTTGTTCAAGAGACCATGAGGGAATCCTAGCTTAGTTTTAGGCTAGACTGGGAGGAGAAAAATCAATCTAGAGGAGAGTTTCTCAACCTTAGCAACTTTAAAGTTTGTAGACTTCAACTCCCAGAATTCCACAGCCAGCATTCTGGGAATTGAAGTATACGCATTTTAAAATTGCTAAGATTGAGAAATGCTGGCATATGGTAACAATGGATGTGTTATCCTATACTTTTCCCAAAACAAAATATCAAGAATATAGCCATAAATTGAAGGCATGGCCAAACGCCGTGGCGACATGGAGTTCCCTGTGCTCTGCAGGTGAACCCTGATATCCTCATCGCCTGGAGACCTGGTTTGGTCAGAACCAGGTCAGAACCACCCTGGAGGGGTGGTGAAGAAGAGATGTGCCTGTCGGTAAGCTGGGGGGTGGCAACCCCCCCAGGGAACTGGCTCAGTCCTCTTGGCCAGCGGCGATGGAAAACGTCTCTAGGGCTGTCCAAGCTGCGGCAGCCACAAAGGTTGGATTGAATTTAAAAGATTGGAGTCAACTGGGAAGGAAGATTCAAGATTATGTGGAGAGTGTGAAGAAAACAGAAGCTGATGAGTGAGACTGCCGATAGAAAGCATTAAAAGAATTTTTTTAACATTTCAAGGGGAACAAAAGTACCAGAAATTGAGAAAGCAGCTGCTTAGCAAGTGGAGACTATGGAGAAATTAAGTTAAATGGAATTGAAACTAAAGTCCTATTTTTGAGAATTTAAAACTTTGCTATAACAGACCTGGTGGAGGTTTGAGGAACTGGGAAGATAAGTTTGGAAGAGTATATCTCGTAAAAGCTGAACTGATTTAAAATATAGAGATATTATTGAATAGGAAAGGTAGATTTGGGAGATTGGAAATGGAGATTGCCACCTGCTGGTTGGAGGAATTACTACAATTGTGGAATATTGCTATGGATATTTTGACAGCTGCTGACCTTGAACAGGAAAAACTATTTGGAAACATGAGAAAACTTAAAACAGTGAGCAGTTTGTTATTGTCTTCAAAGAGAGTGTTTCGATTTATTTGGATAAGAATAAACTTGGAATGAACTTTAATATTAAAAGATTAGAAGGATTTGGACTTTGAAAGAGTATTATAGAAATTTAAGTGTTGCAATTGATAACATTTCATTTAAAAGAAGACAAATAGCAATAGCACTTTTCTTATATACCGCTTCATAGTGCTTTACAGCCCTCTCTAAGCGGTTTACAGAGTTCAGCATATTGCCCCCAACAATCTGGGTCCTCATTTTACCGACCTCGGAAGGATGGAAGGCTGAGTCAACCTTGAGCCTAGTGAGATTTGAACAGCTGAACTGTTGAACTAGCAGTCAGCCTGCAATGGCTGCATTTAACCACTGCACCACTTCAGCTCTTATTTCAAAATTCAAAAAGGCTGTGGAAACAGAGTTTTGTTAGCAGCTGGATGGACTGTAAAGATTTGTGACGTGCTTTTGATGATATGGAGGCAAGTGACTATGAAGAGTTGGTGACATTATTGAAGGACCTTTGTGAAGATTTAAAAAGATGCTTTTTGGGGTTTGGAGCTGGAAAAGAAAAGAGAAAAGAATTGGATGAAAATAAAGATGAAAATGAAGAACAAGAAGATAATAGAGAGAAGATACTAGAAGAGAAAAATCAGATTGACGAAGACACCGGGATTTACAGCGATAAAAAAAGAAGGGACATTGAAAATAGACAAACTGATGATTACGTTGAAATTCATGATGATTACACTGGGTTTTACAGTGACAAAAGGATAATAGGGGGATAATATTGGTATTGGATGAAACAATTTTAAAAAAGGGTGGTAATAAGGAAAAGAGAATAAGAAGTATTGAAGGCAGACATATACAAACAATATACTTAAAGGGGAAAAAAGGGGTTTGGAGGAGAAGAAGTTGGGGGTACAAATGTAAAAGGAAGAAAAAAAGAAGTTAAGAAAAGGGGGATAGAATTTAAAAGAAAATGGATGATTGATGATGGTGTGGAATAATATTTTTTTCTACTCTAGCATTTATTACATTATATTAGATTGCGGTGTTTATTATTATTTTATTGTAGTATTATTATAACTATATTTGATTGTGATAATTACAATTAATAATTAATAAGACTTGTTTAAATACTTAATATAATCATTTATATGAATAGGTTTTTCTTTCTGTGAATTTATAATTATATTATAGATTGATATAACATTGGTTTATTAAATTAGTTTAAAATTGATGAAATTAAATATTTGTACCTTCAGAGGGAAAGATAAAATGCAAAAAGAATGAAATATGCCAATTTTTGGAAGCCTATAGAATTTGAATAATAATAATTATTTGTATATAAGATTTGTATAATTTATTGATTTGAAATAACATAGAAAGAATTTTGATGATTAATATGAGAAACTGAAATGAATAATTAATATGACTCTAAGATTTTAATATAAATTATATAATTGAAACATGAATTTTTATAGGGCATTTAGTTATGATAAAAAATAGGGGACAAAAATGAATGATGATCAAGAGATTAAGGAAGGAGAGGAAACAATATGTCTTAAAATTAATAGGTAGGAGAGATAATAACTATCTTGAGAAGTTAAGCTATAGCAGTTAATTTGGAGTAAAAATTTGAAATTAATTGGTGGTGATCCCAGAAGACAAAACTAGATTTTTTTTTAGAGGCAGCATTAGTTTAGCAACATATACCTGGAGCAAAGTATGATATATATAGAAATGATATAACAATAAAAATTCTAGAAGAGGCCACCATTAGTTTAAAATTTTGGAATATAATACCACTCTGTCAAATTTGAGAGGATTTAGGATAAAGAGCACTCAGGGAAAGGTAAAGAGGGAGAAAGAGGAAGTAGAAGGAAGGGAGAGGAGAAGGAGTGGAGGGAGGTGGAGAGGGAGTGAAGGTGTAAGAAAGTAGAAGGAGGAAGATAGAAAGAGGGGAGTGTAACGGAAAGAATAAGAACAGACTGCTGATTGTTGATCAAAAATAGGTGCAAAATAAGATATTAACTTTTGAATGATTGAAACTAAAATGTATAACTATGTATATTATTTTAATATTTAAGGTATATGTGTATTGATATACAAATGGAGTTGTGGAGAAAAAAAAATTAAAAAAAAAAAGAATATAGCCATAAAGTCAGAACAAGCTGGGCCAAACTTGCAGGAAACTACTGTATCTTTTAAAAAAGTAATTCAATAAGGTAAATATTCAAATAAGCAATAAAAGGGAGCCAATTTTTCACAACTTCTATGGATCTTAGTATAGTTTGAATAGAGTGTAGGAAACTTGTGGCTTTGTGTGTGAAGCTCAGACTACTCTATTTAACAAAGACTTTATCTACTTGTTTGTACCTATTTCATTTGTACATAGATGATATCTCAAGATATTTCCAGTAAGCCAATTTACAGATGCCCAAAGTCAGATATAAATGTGTAAACCTCTTACTGTATGCTGATGACATGTTATCTTACTCCCCAGGAGAACAGGAAGATTGCAGTGCCAATGTAGTTCTTACTGTGAACTTAGCTCCCTGAATATTAATAAACCCAATCTAAGGTGATTGTCTTCAGGAAGAGACAATATTTTCTTCTATTGGAAGGAAGAGATGAATTAGACTTAAATGGAGAGATGATGGAAAACAATTTATCAAGTTAAACCATTCCTATATCTTGGGTGATCTTTTTAGAATCAGGATCCTGGATTCTATATTTTTAAGTTGAGTTTATTGAAGGCCATACCTAGTTCTCTAGTTCTCAAATTGCTGTACAAAATTATAGCCATCCTGGAAAGTAACTCCCATTGTTAATGTCTATGATGGAAAATAGTTCTGATTTTACCATATGGAGAAGAATTATGGGTTTTATGAATGTTCCCATTGTGGAACAAAGTCAATATTTGTTTCTAAAATCTATCCTGCATGTGGATAAATCCATGCCAACCACTGTGGCTAGGGCAGAGCTACAAATATTTTACATAGAAATACACCTTTTAATTAAAGTATGTGATAATAAGTTGGAAACCCATTCAGTGAAAACAGCCAGATTCTTTAAGAGCATTTAAACAAATGACAGGTAATATGGTGGATGCCTGTGTTTTGATTTGTTTATCAAACTGAAAAGAGTGGATTCAGGTAATTTTTGTAAAGCACTTAATATGTACAGACCTTTTAAAATATTCCTACTTCTTAATCTCACTTGATAATTCCTACAAGACAAATTCTTCCCCTCATTTCTCAGAATTGTTTAATCACATATAACTCTGCCTCTAAGTTCTTTCTGTTGCTAATGCCAGCATTTAATGTTATTTTCTCTTATTAATTCAACAGACTGGTGTCCTAAACTTTGGTACTTTTTATTCTTAGTCCTCTAAGACTCTTAACAATATCTCACAATCCATCACTTTGCTATAAAATGTCAAATGTTCTCATTAGCACTTTTGCTTTGATTCCCACTTATGTGTTCCTTCTTGTAGAGTGCTGAGTTACCACAATGAATGGGTATGCTTACCAACACTCTACAAAGAAATGTTTGCAAAAAAATGAATGTATAAATTAGCCACACAGCATGCTTATTTTCTGTAGTGCTGAATGGTTTTGTGCTGCATTTGAAAGAGCAGTTTTAAGCTCATGGTCTTTTCCCCCCCATAGAATTTTAAAAAAGAAAAAAAATTAGAACTTGTGTGTGTTCGTGCATGTGTGTGAATGTATTATAAACAGCAAAAGGTCACTGGGAGAAAATGTAAATGACTAAATAAGATGTTGGACGTAATATTATGACAGCTGTAGTGCACTGCTGAAACAATTAGAGATTTATGGTTATTTGTTTCCAAATGTTCCAAGTTATAATTGACAGTTGAGTCACAGAATATAACACATGCACAAAACTTCTTTTTTTTTTTGCTATCCATGTATGCAAAAGATTGATCTCTCCTCCCAAGTCCTCAGCCATCCTCTCTATGACTTGATTTTATTTGCATTGTGTCTTTTATAATATGGTTCTTCTACCTTTGAAATGTGAGACCAATTTTCATTGTATGCAACATGTATACATAATATGGATTATTGAGGTTAAAGAACCCAGAATGATTCTAAGGATGTACAGGTACAAATATTACGGCTATGGAAAGCTCTGAATGGCTGATTTTTTTTTGACAAAAGGTAAAGGTTTCCCCTTTCCAGTCATATCTGACTCTAGGGGAGCGATGCTCATTTCCGTTTCTTAGCTGAGGGAGCCAGTGTTGTCCAAAG
This sequence comes from Diadophis punctatus similis, assembly GCA_023053685.1. Classification (NCBI taxonomy): domain Eukaryota; kingdom Metazoa; phylum Chordata; class Lepidosauria; order Squamata; family Dipsadidae; genus Diadophis; species Diadophis punctatus. Next base: position 148,251,408 of record JALIGW010000003.1, read on the forward strand.
ACAATTCTGTGGTCATATGGCCAGCATGATCATACATCGAGGCATACAGAATGCTGTTGCTTCCTACCAAAGTGGTACCTATTTATCTACTCGCATTTGCATCAGGGGTGAAATCCACTTACCTTCCCTACTGGCTCACAAATTTGCACACATGCGCAGAATGTAAAAACCGTCCCAAAAAATGATGCCATGACGTTGGCGGGGGTGGGTGGGGCATTGGGCAGTCGGCCTTATTGGCCCACGTGAGCCGCTTAGAGCCGGCTGCATTTCATCCCAAAGCACCTGAGGGTAGGACAAGAAGCAATGGGTGGAACCTAATCAAGGAGAGAAGGAACTTAGAACTAAGGAGAAATTTCCTGACAGTTAGAACAATTAATCCATGGAACAGCTTGCCTCCAGAAGTTGTGAATGCTCCAACACTGGAAGTTTTTAAGAAGATGTTGGATAACCATTTGTCTGAAGTGGTGCAGGGTTTCCTGACTAAGCAGGGGGTTGGACTAGAAGACCTCCAAAGTCCCTTCCAACTCTGTTATTCTATTCTATTCTATTCTATTCTATTCTATTCTATTCTATTCTATTCTATTCTATTCTATTCTATTCTATTCTATTCTATTCTATTATCATCCCTGATTTGCATGCTTTTGAACTGCTAGGTAGCAGGAGCTGGGATAAATAATGGAAACTCACACCCTCACACAGTGCTTGAGTTTTGAACCTGGGCTGTCATCTTTCTAGCTAACAAGCTCAGCATCTTTAACTGCTGAGCCATCGCAAAGGGATTATTTAAGCTTGGTTTAAATAATCCTTTGGAATCAAACTCAAGAGCTTAGAAGCAATGAATTCAACACTTGTCTCCAAAGCATGTCAGCCCTTCTGAAGCGCTTCAGAAATCCAGTAGCTACTTCTGGGATGTTTACAGACAATAAACAACAATGCAATTTTAATTGCATGCATGGTGAATGCTAGGTGAGAGGATGCTCAGTCATCTGATGGATTCTTTGACATTGACCTGAGCCAATGTATTTTATCCGAGCTCTTTTTCTACTGTTTTCTCCTCCTGCTGTCTTTTTGCTATTGCTTTCTTTTCACTCCACCTACAAGGACTTGCTTTGTTATAGCTTATTGTGTTTGGGAGCATGAGAGAAAGAAGTTATATAAAAACAAAAAGAAGAAATTGTATGGCTTTTGCACTTGTCTTTTTTGTTAGGATCCCATGATTGTCCAAAACTGTAAGTTACTAGCATCCAGTTTTTCTCTGACATAATCCTCTCTTTGTCTCTTTGGGTCTGTCTAATTTCAATTCCTTATTCAAGTCACTTTCACTCCTTTCCTCTTTAACTTCACTCACTGTTATCTCTCTCCCCACCCCCATTTTTTTTAAAAAAGAAAACTCCTATTCCTCTGTTGCTCAGTGTTGCCTGGCTCTGTCTTGGTGAGTGAGTCTGAGAATGTGTTTGGGATAGATTAGATGGGAACAATGCATCCCATTTTCATATCATAACACTCCATACTCAAATGACAACAAGCACGCATCTCTGAATGTTTAATTGATTAGCTTAATAAGCAAATTTAATGGATTAATAAAACTAAGTTAAATTGAACTATGGCAATGGTGGTAATGTGGGTTTGGGAGAGAAGAAAAAATATGTGGAGTTTGTACATCTCCCATTTCATCCATCTTTTCCCTCCTTGTGGCAACTGGTGCAGGAGCCTCTCTCTCTCTCTCTCTCTCTCTCTCTCTCTCTCTCTCTCTCTCTCTCTCTCTCTCTCTCTCTCTCTCTCTCTCTCTCTCTCCCCCTCCCTCCCTCCCTCTCCCTCTCCCTCCCTCCCTCTCCCTCTCCCTCTCCCTCTCCCTCTCCCTCTCCCTCTCCCTCCCTCCCTCCCCCCCTCTCTCTGTTATATAGCTGCCCATTTTACAAAAAGCTCACTCTGAGTGATGTACAAGAAAACTAAAGCAATAAATATCTGAAATCATTATCATTAACAAGTATTAATAACATTAAAAACCATAGAAACAGCTAAAACAAGAATAATAGACAAAGTGAAGTTATTACTCATACTATGCAACCTGCATCAAATATACTAGCATCAGAGGAGCTCAAGACAGTAACATGGAATTTCCCCCCAGTCCCAGGGCAGCAAATGCTACTAGTTTGTACTGAGGAAGGCAAGGGAGCTTCCTATTAAATAGTAGGGCAGTGCAGAACTGGACTGAGAGCTATTATCAAAAGAAGGGTTGTCATAAACTATTTCCCTCTGGGCAAACCATCTCCATCAAGACACAGCATTGATACTCTTCTATTCAGCCTTGCAGTAGTATTGAGGGGGTGGCAAAGGAGGCAGGGTCCATACCCTCAGGGAAGGTATTTGCAAGAGATAGGAGAACCAGTTTGGTCTTAGACTCTAGTGAATAAGGTACCAGGCTAGACAGTGGGAGCTTTCTGACTGCATGAGTCAAAAAGAGGGCCATGAAAATATTTACTGACCCCTCGCATCCTGGACATAAACTATTTCAACTCCTACCCTCAAAACTACGCTATAGAGCACTGCACACCAAGACAACTAGACACAACAACAGTTTTTTCCCGAATGCCATCACTCTGCTAAACAAATAATTCCCTCACCACTGTCTAACTATTCACTATTAGTCTTCTCATTGTTCCTATCACCCATCTCCTCCCACTTAGAACTTGTTGCTTGTATCCTTACGATTTATATCAATATTGATTGTTTCCTGATTGCTTATTTATACCTTATGACAGTGATGGCGAACCTATGGCACGCGTGCCACAGGTGGCACGCGGAGCCATATCGGAGGGCACGTGAGGCGTTGCCTTGTCAGCTCCACGGGCAAACTGGAAGTTTGGAAAAACGCACTTCCAGTTTGCCGTTGTGCTGTTTTTCGCACTCTGGAGGGTTCAGAGAAGCTTCCTGAAGCCCTGGAATGCAAAAAACGATGAAACGGGCAAACCGGAAGTTTGGAAAACGCACTTCCGTTTTGTCATTGGGCTGTTTTTAGCACTCCGGAGGGTTCAGGGAAGCTTCCTGAAGCCCTGGAATGCAAAAAACACCCCAATGGACAAACCGGAAGTGCATTTTTCCAAACCTCCGGTTTGCGCGTTTCGTTGTTTTTTACCGTCCCAGGCTTCGGTAAGGCCTTTGCGCGGGGGTGGGGGTGTGTGCACATGTGCAGGGGGCAGCATGGGGGGGTTGTGTGCATGCGTGGGGGGGGAGGGAATGGGTGTGGGCACGTGCGCGCGCACTAGCACGCGCACCCCTCCTTTTGGCACGCGAACCAAAAAAAGTTCGCCATCACTGTCTTATGACAATCATTAAGTCCTGTACCTTATGATTCTTGACAAATGTATCTTTTCTTTTATGTACACTGAGAGCATATGCACCAAAGACAAATTCCTTGTATGTCCAATCACACTTGGCCAATAAAGAATTCTATTCTATTCTATTCTATTCTATTCTATTCTATTCTATTCTATTCTATTCTATTCTATCATGAATTCAAGTCTTGCCTTAGCCATGAAAACCAGCTGGTGCTCTCTCTCTCAGCTCAACCTACCTCACAGGGTTGTGGTTGTGGGGAAAATAGGAGGAGGAAGGTATACTGGATATGTTCACCATCTTGAGTTATTTCTAAAATAATAAAAGCGGGATATAAATAAATAAATATTGTATGGGATCATTTCCAGCAGACATATGATAATTCTTAGGTCGTTATTTGTAATTAGTATGATTAGTTGGTGCAAGGATGCAATGCATCTCATTACCTAGGATGAGACAGTATTCTCTTTTTCCTGAGCCTCTACAGGGTTGTCAAACTCACGTCCTGCAGGCTGGATGCGTCATGTGCTGGCCATGCACACATCTGGTTTAGCAAAGGGGGGAAAAGTTCAAGATACGTCACATGATGATGCCATGATGACACGAGTTTGCACCCCTGTTCTACAGGTAGAAAGAAAGGTTAAGAAGTCCTTCCATGCTACTCTGCCTTTCTTAGCTTTGTGGAACAGATCACCTTATAGTACTAGAGATCTATGACGGGCAGAGGACAAAACATTCTCAAGGGAAGTAATTAATAAAAGAATAGGGAGGTGCATAATGAATCTTTCAGTTTGATAGAACATAAAGGATTTTCTTGTCTGGTGTAACTAGCAGGTTTGTGCATGCCTTCCTGCTCTTACAGTCACATGATGGTACTTTCTCTCATTCAGAAACCACTTAAGTTACTACAGGTACCAGGATTATGTTCAACCTTGCACAGTATCTCTGAATTTTGAACCAGCAGTAGTGGAAACCATGCATCTCCTGCTCTCTTAAGGTATTTGTGGGAAAATGTTAGAGCATAGAAGATAGACAATTGATGTATAAGGTAGAAGATGGACAATTGATTGAGGGGTCCCAAACCACTTACAAGTTGAAGATCTATTTTTAAAAGTAAAGCAGTCTTGTGATTCCTGGCCCATTGCTTTCAGAAAGAATGAAGCTAGATTCAGTGGCCTGTCCTAATATTAGCCTTTAGGAAATATATATTCTATTACCAGATTCATTAATTAGTAGCAAGGATTAGTTTTTGTCTCTCCAAATGTGTATTGCTAAGCAAAGCTGCAGATGATGTTGTAAGGAATATCCTTCTGGGTTCAGTTCCAAGTGGGGAAAAAGACACTGAATTCATGGAAGTTGCTTGGAAAGAAGGTTTGATATGGTGGACAGGAGCACATGGCATGAGCCCCTTACAGAAAATGTAGATTATATGCTTCCAGGTGTGGGTGAAGAGAAAAGAAGAAAAGAAGAGATGCTGAGTTCCTTGCTTTATACTCTCTTTTGGGCCCCTCCCTAACTGTTTCCTGTTCCTATATAGAAATGTATTCCATTGTCTGTCAGACCCCCAGAGGCATGCTGGGGCAACTCTTGTGGGCTGTCCCAAGTCCTAGGCTTGACTGATGTAATCTTCCCAGGTCCCATGTGGTATAATGAAAAGGCTTTGGGATTCCTATTATGGTTCTTTGTTATGCAGAAGACTTCCAGGCTAGGTGAGAGGAATGTGTGAGCTGGGCCCAGTCCTTAATGGCCCATTGGCAAAGGGTGGGGGCAGGGAGCTGCAGGAAGCTGCTTTGTATTTAAACATTTCTCCTTTCCTCATTCAGGGAAACATATTCTTTCCTTTTTCAATATTTCCTAGGATATTTCATTTTTTTTCTAGGAGGGGATGGGTGCTAACTTTCTACAATGAGATTGCAGCAAGGTTAAAGTTGCTTTGAATTTCATTCATTTTCTCAGCTTCTTTAAAGTGATGAATCAAAAATTCTCACTTTCCTTTCTCTATTATTAATAGAATGTGCTGATCCTGTCAGTATGTGCTCAAAGCCCCACCTTTTTTACTTGTATTATAAAAATCTATTATCTTTATCTTCATCCCATTCTGCTAACAAACAAATCAGCCTCAGAGATTTCAGTTTTTCTCCTACTCTGAAACTTGTCTGAATTAGTATTTCATTGCTGCTCTCCTAACAGAATTATTTAATACATATAACAATACAGAAAAAATGATTGTATTACAGTTAAGCATAAACATAAACTGACAAAAGTAATGACAGAATCAGTTAAGAAAAGAAATTCAGCAAATCAAAAGTATTTTTACTGGCTGTACCTGGCTTTAATTTTGTCGAAGTAATTTAAATATTAAACTCACACCAAGAAGTGGCACAGGAAAACAACCACAACAGCATCAAACATACAAGCTTCATAGGAACTTATTGAAGGAATTTATTTTGGAGAAAAAAGTTGGCTCTGGGATTTCTAGCTTTCTGTGGCTTGAAGCCTCGGAACTTAACATTATTTGTAGAATTCAAACAAGCCTGGGGATCATAATTTTGAAGTAGTTTCTTTCGGTTACTTTTTTTTTTTTGTAACCTGAAGGCAAGTGAGACAGGAAAGTCTATGCCCCAAATTAGATGGGATCTTTAGCATTTTATGTGAATTCTCACACATTTCTGCCAGGGGGAGAGGATGTCCTCTGCACATAATGGTTGTTGTGATAGTTCTAGTTATCGAAATGCAAACAGGTAAGTTCAGCAGAATGGTCTCTCCCATTTCATTTTATGTCATTTTTGAGCTCTTGACCATACTTCCAGATAAATCACTGTGTTATAACCATCCCGAATTTTATTTTCTATAACGCCCATGTTGCATTTAGGATCCAGAGGCATTCTAATAACTTACAATGAGATTAGAGACTTTGCCTTTGCAAAGTCTCTAATCTCACTTAATTACTTAAACAAATGTTTAAAAGTCAGGTTGAACAGGGAAGTTGCACACTGCCATATGGGTTGTTATCCCTGTGATAGTTATCCTGGAAAGTAAAACCGTATAGCTCTTGTGATGGATGTTGAAAGAATGATATTATCGCTACTTTTTTTGACTCCACCCTATCCAGGGGTGGGTTCTAACTTACCTTGCTGCCATTTTGCTTCCTCCCGTGCCACATGGGTGTACCTCGCTTCGCACGCATGTGCATGCACAATGGCAAAAACTCCCAAAAAATCCCCCCCCAAAAAAGCCAAAAACAAGATGGCGACTACATGCACAGTGCCGGAAACTCGGCTTCTGTGCATGTGCAGAAGAAAAAAAACCTGGAAAAAAATCCCCCCCAAAATAAATTAAAAAATTAAAAAATTCCTAATTTTTTAAAAAAAAGATGGCGGCGCCCACAGATCGGCACCGACTGAACCGGTTCTGTGATGTCATCATGATGTCACCAGTGGTTTGCTACCAGTTTGGGCGAACCGGTCCGAACCGGGAGGAACCCACCTCTGACCCTATCTCTATCTCAGGAGTCTGCAACCTGCGGCTCTGGAGCCTCATGCGGTTCTTTGGGCCCTCTGCTGTGGCTCCCTGTCGGGTGATCCCATCACTGACTGGCCCTGCCTCTCGCCCTCCTCTCCCAGTCACTCCTTGCCTAGCCTGAGAAGTTAAGGGCAACGGCGGGGGATGAGAGGGAGAGATACACGCGCGCTTGCACACACACATGCATGCACACATACACACAGACAGAGAGAGAGGGGGGGAGAGAGGGGGGAGAGGGAGAGAAATACACAGAGATACAGGGAGAGGGGGAGGGGGAGAGGGAGAGAGGGAGGGAGGGAGGGGGTGTTAATGGGTTTTGTGGCTCTTGGTGTTTTTTGCCCTAATGACCGGCTGGGTAGGCATGGCTAGGGGGTCATGTGACTGGGTGGGAGTGAGTGACATTGAGTTGGCCACATCCAGCCAAGTTTTGTGGCTCCTGCTGTTTTCTTTTCTGTGGGAAATGGGTCCAAATGGCTCTTTGAGTGTTTAAGGTTGCAGACCCCTGCCCTATCTGCATCCCCTGCATATTAATATCTCCAGAGATGTGGTTTGTGCTTTGTAGTAAGCATAGTTACCTGCCCTTGTGTACATATCCTAGTCCCAATGCCTGCTTCCTTTCAACTTTCAGGAAACACCCAGTTCTGAATAAACACATCACTTGAGTAGATACAGTAGTTCAGCATTGATTTGGGTTTCATGTATGCTTTATAAAATCTCCCTTTGTGCTAGAATCTCCAGCTAGACTGGAAGGAGGTGTTAAAAGAGGGCAAGCTTAGAACCCTTGCTCTGCAGAAAGTGGCACAGGCCTGACTTCCCCCAGAATCCTTGAAGCCTTATCTGATCATTCCAAAGGGGATGTACTCAGTCTGGTGAGATTCTTGTAACATAGGTAACTGACAATAAAGTTTCTGCTTGAGACATTCATGAGTAATTCTGCTTGTTTGCACCTAACTCCCTTGAACTAACATTCTCAAAAAGATTTATCCTTACCCATGGTTTCCAAAAGCCCAGACATGATGCAATTTATAGTCAATGGGACTCAGGAATCTGAGCCCTCTATCTAGAACCTTTCATTCTCACATGTCAAATTAGGTCACTTCACAATGTAAATATATGGAGTTTATGGCACAACATGATTAAGGACCTACTTTTGATTTAGAAACAAATTGCCAAATGAAGAATAAAGGGCCACATGCAGATGTAGCTTCTATTGTATTGGAAAGCTTCTCTGGTCAATTCTCCTAATTAACATGGAGTTTCAATTCATATTAAAGAGCAATTATCTAATTTTGTGCAGGCCTTCTATCCTTTACAACAACTCTGGAAAGAAGAAAATTAATGGATTAATTATATATTGATCCTGAATAGATTTTTACAAATTTACGTAGAGTTGAGTTGGCATTACTTGGAACTGGTCAAATGTCTGTATGGGAGATTCTTATGTGTTGTAAAGAATTAATATCTACAGTCATGTTCAGATCAATGTATGTCCAAACGTGGACCATATATATCCCAAAAGAATTTGGTTCAGATCCTGAATTTATGTAATCTATCTTTTATTCTAGATTTCACTGCCATACAATGTATTCTTATTGGAATGATGACATATATTTATAATTGAATAAACTGGGTTGAATTCAAGCTGAACAATTCCCACCTCATTTATTAAGGATTTTTGAAGTTCAGCATGATATTCATTTGATAAAAGACATATTCCTGGGCCATAAATTGATGGCAAGTAAATCCTACACAGTAAGCTACCTAGCTGACCATTGTGACATTCCAATTTCAGCTTGCTATAAGGAAGAAACTTGGAGTATAGAGAGAATTGCTGCACTAAGAATTAAATCTGTCTGCAGGGCATTCTCGTTGACCATTGATTAGAATGACAGATGCCATTTCTATTCATTGACCATAGCAGCCAGAGGCTCTTAGACATGAACATTTCCAATATTCAACTTTGTGTCAGTATCAAGTGATAGGTAATTATTGACCATTAAGTAGAAATGATGCCATGGCATTCTTTTTTGAGTAAAACTGAGCTCTAGGAGAGAGAAAAAAGATCAGTAAGCTATTTTATTACTGACAGAGCTAGGCTCTGTCAGAAAATAAAATAAAGCGAAATGGACAGCTGTTTCATTCTAGAGTCATTACACTGCTTGCTTTTCATTTTTCCTCCCAGATTCTGTCTTTTTCAATCAGATTTTTCTCTGTGCTCTTTCCATTATCCCTATCTCTATAATCTGAGAGTCAGATTTTCAGTTAGCATTTTAATAACATGATCCATACATCAATTACACCAGAACACTTGGGTTTTAGCTGACAGTTTTACTGGAATTCTTGGGATAAATTAGCTCAAATCTGGTTCAGGGATCAGTATGCCACATGCTGAGCTTTCACTTTAATTAAAATGTACTGAATCCTAAATATAATTACTTCTTTATCTTTTCCCATTAACAGTGGAAAAATGATGGGTTCATTCCCCACTGACTCTCTCCACTTTTCTCTCCATATTGTTTCTCTTTTTGCATTGTTCTCAGTCTTCTTTTCCTCCAGCAACTTATTAAAATGAATTGTGAATTAGAAACAAATTTGTAATGTTTATTTTATTTTATTTATTTATTTAGTTTGTCAAACATGTACAAGAAAACAGGTATAAGTATAAACATGGATATGAACACAGGAAATGAGTACGAATAAAAGGGGACAGTAGGACAGGGACGGTAGGCACGCTGGTGCGCTTATGCACACCCCCTTACAGACCTCTTAGGAATGGGGTGAGGTCCATGGTAGACAGTTTAAGATTAAAGTTTTGGGGGTTTGATGATGTAACAACAGAGTCAGGTTGTGCATTCCAGGCATTGACCACTCTGTTGCTGAAGTCGTATATTTTGCAATCGAGTTTGGAGTGGTTTACCTTGAGTTTGTATCTATTGTTTGCCCGTGTATTATTGCAATTGAAAATGAAGTAGTCATTGACAGGTAAGACATTGTAGCAGATAATTTTGTGTACTACGCTTAGGTCAGACTGTAGATGGCGTAGTTCTAGGTTGTCCAAGCCCAAAATTTCAAACCTGGTGGCATAAAGTATTCTATTGTGAGCAAAGGAGTGGAGTACTCTTCTCGTGAAATACCTCTGGACTCGCTCAATTGTATTAATGTCCAATATACAGTGTGGATTCCAGGCAGACAAGCTATATTTGAGATTGTATTAATTGCAAAGTTATTGCCACAACAATGCACGTGGAACACCCACCAGGATACGGGTGTTGTTGGGTTTTTTTTGGCTTCTTATTAGTTTAAGAATGTGACAATATTGTGATCATAACTAAGAAATGCCATTTTGACACCTGTCTAGGTATGGCAAGGTATTGTTACTTGAGCTGCTGTAATGCTTTTTTAAAAAAATTCTGAGAACTGAATGGACAGTATGAATTTGAGCATTCTCTTCTTGAATATATTTGAGTAGTTAGTCTTGCCAATAGGCTTTGGATTTCCCAGTGATTAGCTTTTCGACCCTGCTTAGCTTTTGAAATCAGCCAGTATGTGCTGATGTGTTGCCATAATAGACTCCTAGGGGCTTCCAATATACTATGATTTATTATAATCATATGGTTTATGATATAAATGTGTTAGATAAATAAGTAATGCCAGTGACAAGGCAGCCATTTTATTTAAATTATTTAAAAGGTATGCAAGTAGTTGAGTAGATTAGTGTGTTGGAAATATAGGACTATGTGAATGTTGTTTCATGGATGAGTTCATACCCCAACAGCTGATAATGACAATGATTCTTTTTAAAATTATATTGTTCTCTGTTCCCATCTTATACCAAACAAAATCAAAATGGGTTTATTTTGAGTTTCTCAGGTTTTTCACTTTTTCAGAACTGGGCTACTCTTCATCTCTCTTGACTCTTCACTTTTAGCTACCTCCTTCCCAAGGCCAGATCTCCATTCTTTTGGAAGGACACAGGTATCCCAAAAAGTAATTGATGAAGGCAGAGAGTGTCAAGGTGTGATTTATTGCCTGTTACATGTATATGCAGGGAGAAGTATCCCTATCTAATATAATGATTCATTCCTGAACACGTGATTGATATGTTCTTGTACGCATGTGTGAATTCCAAAGTTTCTATTCCTTCCTTCTTCTTCTGGCTTCCATTGAGAGAAGTCACACATTTTATATCAGAGATGTAAACAAATGAGGTTTTATTGTTTTTGTACCGAAATAAATATTTTAATTAGACTTTTAAACTGCGGTTTCATTTCTAATGTCTGATGTCCGGGAAAAGATCAAACATCACCTCTGTGAGATAAATTCTCACTCTGTCAGAGAGATCCATGGAAGGACTTGGAAAAGGTATTCTAATGAACTGCTGGGAACAAAAGGCAGAATAAACACAAGGAGATGGTTATGCAAACATCTTGGGCCTAAGCAATATAATTTAAACTGGTGTGCATTTGAGGGTCTATAATCAGACATCCTGGGATAATTATCAGAATATGGAAAGTCAGAAAGAACTGAACAACTAAATAGCAGCAATTATATTAATTGGTGGCTCAATTCTCTCCACACATTCCTCCCCAGAGCTCTAATTACTATAGACTTATTGAATAATTGGAATATTTGCACTTGGCTATAATGTGTACGTTAATAGAAAAGGTTTACATTTGTGTAGCCTCACAGCCACAACAAAGCATTTCTCAGACTTGCTTATCCCACATATAGTCTTAGCATGAAATGCATGCATGAAATATGTCCACCAAATTGCTTACTGCTCCTGTGTTGGAAAGCATCACTTACGTTGATATTCAATCTTCACCGTTACTTAAGATATAAAAAACAGCTGCTGGAATATCCCTGGAGACCTGGCTGTAACAAGCACATGGGCAAATTGTGTTATTTATAGATTTCTTTAAATTCTGTGGCAAAGTACAGTACGCATTGTGTTAATCACGCTTTTTAAAAGTGACATGCATAATATTGGCTTTTTCTCCTAAAAGGAAATGCTGACTGAGATACTTGGAATTTTGGGACTTGGAAATTTAGAACTACGCCGCCTTCGATCTGACCTAAGTGTAGCTCACAAAATTATCTGCCACAATGTCCTACCTGTTAATGACTACTTCAGTTTCAACCGCAATAATACTCAAGCTCACAATAGATACAAACTTAATGTAAACCACTCCAAACGTGATTTCAAAAAATTTGACTTCAACAACAGAGTGGTCAATGCCTGGAACACTTTACCTGTCTCAGTTGTTTCTTCCCCAAACCCCAAAAACTTCAACCTCAGATTATCTACCATCGACCTCACCCCATTCCTAAGAGGTTGGTAAGGGGCGTGCATAAGCGCACAACCGTACCTACCGTTCCTGTCCTAATATACCCATATATTCATACCTCTTTTACTCTTATTCATGCTTGTAATATTACATATATATTCAATCAATCATGTTTTACTGTTTAAACTTTGCTTATAATCATATATGCTTGACAAATAAAACAAATACAAAAAATACTGGTCCTAGTAAATCTTCTGCAGGACTAAATGATTCTGGAATTCACCTCGAGATGGTATTTGCCCCTGAAGGTGTCACTTCCAGTAAAAATCTTGGGTAGTATATAAGCACAAGAGAGAGGATTTTCTGAATGAAATTATATGGATTTCCAATCCATCTTGGGAGTATGTCTTCAGGCAAGCAGAAAAGAAACAACAGCCTATTAAATGCTTCTGAGATTACCGTATTTTACTGGTGAAATGCTCATAGGTATCCAACTGACTATTGTGGGAACAGAATGCTTTGCAAGATAAAGTCCTTGGTCTATTACAACACAACTTTAATTTATGGCTTGCAATACTTTGGGTGCATTTCTGAAATGCATGTATCTGGGGCGTGCACATGATGCAAACACAGCACTTGTCAGCAGTTCATTAAAACAGCTACCTCAACTTTCAGGATTATATAGTTTCCAGGATGGAATCTGGATATAGATGTGGCTGCTCAGGAGCATGGCTACATATTGGGAAATGATTTGTAAGCATACAACTTGTTTTTTGTAAAAGTATATCATGTGTTCTTTGTTATAGCAAAATATCTCCATATAGGCATATCATAGATGCAAACCTAAATTAGATGCCAATTTACTTTCAGAATTGGAACATTGTGGACTAGGAATTGCAATTATTTAAGTTGTTTATCAGTTGGATTATTTGTATGTCCTCTATAACTAAGGAGTATCTACCCTAGCACTGATCATATTGCCTAGTTTAGTAATGAAATGTCTGCAAAAAAATTGCCAAGCTTAGAGAGCATCAAAGACCCCATAATAACAACCATGCAAGGTAAGTGTTGCATTGAAGAGGATATTCAACCATACACTATAAAACATATCATGTTATTTTTTAAAACATAATTAGTATGTAAACATTTTGTAAATATTAGGAAATGTTTATAAACACTAAGATGCAAGTCCCATTATCTTGAACATATGGCTCAGGTATGTAAATATGCTTGTATCAGAAACAGTCAGAAACCCTCTGTTACTTTCAATATTTACACTCACTAAAATTACAAAAATACCTTTCATTTCTGTTCTTGGAACTTCTTAAGAGCAGGCACTGGCAGCTCAGAAATTGTCAGTAGGGCCATTTTCAGCACATCAAGTATGCAACACACACCTGCTCATTAAATAATCAACACAGCAAGATCTTGAATCTGCTGGGTAGCAGATGCTACTGCTGCTTAGAATGCAGGCTGCATGGCAGGTAACATGGATGCAAATGACCCCTATTACTGATAATTTGAGAAATTGGCTTGATTCACATTTTAAGATGAATTACTCCCCCCTTTTTTGCTACAAAAAAACAAAAACAAAGTATGAACTGGAATGTGGTCGCCATTCAGATTTTACACCATATCCCGGGGTCAATGTTCAGCTATCAAATTATACTTGAATTGTACTTAGATATTATTTATACTAGAGGAAGCAGCATGCCTCCAAAAGTCATATACTAAGGAAAAGGTATATACAGAAATCAACAAATGTTCACGCAGGCTTTAAAAAGAAAATTTGCAGTGTGATAAAGGATAGAATTGTTCCTGGGAAGAAATGGCAAACTGAAGGCACGAAACTAACAGCTCTTTATAATTCCTCTATGGATGTGGAGAAGCCTTGAGATTAAATACAGATGCTCCAGACAGTTGCTTGTCATGAGGAGACCACAAGACAGCAGTCTCTGACATGTTTAGAACTCTGGGAGATGAGGGAAATCCAACTTTGCTCAGAATAACAGAGTTGGGAGGGATTGTGGAGGTCTTCTAGTCCAACCCACTGTTCAAGCAGGAAACCACATACTACGAGGTTGAGTCAAAAAGTAATTCCATTTTCTTTATTTCAAATGAAGTTTTTGATAAAAATACCTGAAATTTTTCCCAGTTATCAATGATTATATCATTTACGTTCTGAAATATTTTGTTTCTTACTTTTCAGGTTTGTAGACTCGCAAGGAAAATTCAAAATGGCTGCCCCCTTAGAATTGCGTCAAAAACAAAGAGCAGTGATTGAATTCCTTGTTGCTGAGGGGGAAACCCCTGTGAACATTCACAGATGATTACAAAATGTGTTTGAGGACAATACTTTAGATTATAGCAATGTATGCAAGGTTTGAGAGACAAACATTATTCCAGTGACGAGGAAGTGAAAACTGCAGTGAAGAAGTGGCTCAAAAAACAGTCAACAAAATTTTACGAGGCAGGGATACATGCTCTCATTCGAAGGTGGAACATTGCTATTGAGAGAAACAGTGACTATGTTGAGAAGTAGGGATGTGATCCACAGAGGACCAGCTTCATTTTGATGTATGCTACATGTTCCTGTGTTGGTAATTATACCTGTCCTAAAGAAAATGGCATTATGTTTTGACTCACCCTCGTATTTCAGACAAATCATTGTTCAATCTCTTCTTAAAAATCTCCAGTATTGTAGCACCCACAACTTATGGAGGCAAGTTGTCCCACTAATTAATTGTTCTGTTGTGAAATTTCTCTTTAGTTCTGGGTTGCTTCTCTCCTTGATTAGTTTCCATCCATTGCTTCTTGTCCTACCTTCAGATGCTTTGGAGAATAGGTTGACTTCCTCATCTTTGTGGCAGCCCCTTAGATATTGGAACACTGCTATCATGTCACTCCTAGTCTTTCTTTTCATTAAACTAGACATTCCCCTTTCCTACAACCATTCCTCATATGTTTTATCCTCCAGTCTCCTAATCAACTCTGTTGCTCTTCTCTGGACTCTTTCTAGAATCTCAACATATTTTTTTGTATCATGGCAACCAAAACTGGATGTAATATTCCAAGTGTGGTTTTACCAAGGCATTACAAAGTAGTATTACCATTTCATGTGATCTTGATTCTGTCCCTCTATTAATGTAGCCTAGAACTGCATTGGCATTTTTTTGCAGCTGCAGCACTCAAATGACAGTTGGCACCTTTAAGGAAACAATGTTCTCAGACTTCCTTTTCTAACCACTTTTGGAAATTTCTTGTTAATTACCTTCCAGTAATGAGGTGTCTTTGAGTCAACACATTTTACAGCACCAGGTGAGTTTCCTTCAATAATTAGCAAAACAAGTTTTAAATAAAAGTTTAAGGACTTTATTTTTTTCTTTTAAGATTTTAAGGATGATTAGAATGTTGATTTTGTACTGGATTTGCAATAAGATTTTGAAATTAAGAAGAATCTCTTCTGTGGGAATTCTTTTTTGGAGTTCTTTAAAAAGACACCATAGTATGGAATTTTAAAGTTTGGACACTAAAGGGAATCAGAAGGAATTAAAGATTACAATTAAATGAGAAGAATGCTTAAATGTGACTTACTAATACAGAATGGCCAAAATACTTAAATGTAAAAAGTATATTTGTGAACAAAAAAACCCATAGGTTAATTTTAAGAGTGTCTTTTTTTTAAAAAAACAGCCATGTTTTAAAATGTTATGGAAAAGGAACAAAACTGAGCCTGGCATGAAAGTGGATTTTAAAATAACAGGCTACAAGAATGATATGGGGGGAAAATGCTATTCTGAGAATGCAAAAAACCCTGACTAATGTCTTATGAATTTAATTAATACGTAATTAAAAGTGACATGCAAATGACAAATCAAAAGACAGACCTGGATAATTTTCCTACATAGATTTACGGAAGAAGCTTGTTAACGTTTTGAAGAATGTTGTGAGAATGGACAAAGAAAATATGAAAAGTTCCAGCACATTAGTTGAACAAATTAAAGATCAAGATTGTTAAAAGTAAAAGGAAGGAATGTTAGCAGAGGTGGGCTGCTGGGGGTTCGCAGGGGTTTGGGAAAACCTCTAGCTATGATTCTGTGCAGTTTGGAGAACCCCCAAATCCCACTCCTGGCTGGTCCTCACCCCTCCCCTCTCCTCTCAGGAGTCCCCAAGCGGCCCATTTTGGGGCTCGCACAGAGGCTCGGGGAGGGTGAAAAATGGGCCTACTGGAAGTTCAGGAAGGCCAGACACAGGCCTGTTTCTGGCCTCCAGAGGGCCTCCAGAGCCTGGGAAGGCTGTTTTTGCCCTCCCGGAGCCCCGGGAGGCAAAAACACCCCACCCCACCACCGTGGTGCAGGAGGCCGACTAGACCATGCCCACCATGGCCACGCCCACCTAGCAACAAGGAGAGAACCCCTTGCTACAATTTGTGAAGCCCACCCCTGAATGTTAGTGTATTTGATCAAGACTAAAACAGATAAATTATCTTGGTAACCTTTAACAGACTTTTGCTGACTAGGATTAAACCACATGGCTTGAAGGATTTGTTTATATATAAGAGATGGGATATGGGAAGATGAGACCACTCATTAAATTTTAAGACAAGAGGTGGTAAGCTTTTAGAATTATTCATACTTGTGATAAACGGGACATCATTTATATCAGGGGTCTCCAACCTTGGCAACTTTAAGCCTGGCAGACTTCAACTCCCAGAATTTGCTGGCTGGGGAATTCTGGAAGTTGAAGTCCTCCAAGGCTTAAAGTTACCAAGGTTGGAGACCCCTGATTTATATTATTCATTTCTTTTTTTTCTTTACTATATTCTGATTTTTTTCTGCCCTTTTTTATTTCTTTAGTTTTTTTCCAGTTTGTATTCATTTCTATCTTTTTTATATAGTAACATTACTATAAAAAGGAATGGGATAGAATATAAGTTTCTGGTAGAAAAAAGTATACAGTGAAATTTGTAAAGTCTCAAAGGGTTATGGCTCATCCATAGTACAATACGATTGAAATAATAACTATCTTTATTTCTATTTGATTTGAATTGGTGGAATTAATAATGAATATAATTATGTCTGAAACGGAGCAACTATTACACTTGATCTTAGCCAAAAGGCCAAGAAGCAATAACTATTGAGATGCTCTGATGCTCTTGTTTTGAATAATAGCTTGATCAATATTAAAATTTATCACCTTTTTGGTCTAAGCTGAAACCTAATTACAGGATTTCATTGCAGTTTATGTCTGTTCTTTATTTTAGCCCCCTGATTAGGGAACTGCATTTGCTGTTAATGTTTTTTTTCCGACTATAGTGAGCATTCAGTAACTTTTACAATTATATTATTTAATTCTGATTAATGGGATTGCACTCGTCTGTATATTATATTTTCTCTCTAGTTCATTTACCCCAATGGCAGTTCTTGAACACCATCCCAATCAACTGATTATTAGTATGCTTTCAGGAAAAAAAACCCCACTATATGAGTAGAAATAATAAAGTAAACAAACAAATTGTTAGCTACAGTAACCATTTTTTCTAGTTACAATTTTGTTTTGATTCTGAGTGCAAATGCGGAATACTATAAAACAAAAAAATACAATATGACATTCAAAAAATAACCCTACACAGTAACAAAAAATGGATGAATTGCTGCAATAACCTTTCCACTGTATTGTTTCTCACAACCATTGTTAGGACAGGCTGTTAGAATATTCATGACTGGGAGAGCCATGTTAACAAGGTCAGCCAATGAATAAGCATAGCAACTAAGTCAGCCAATGGGAGTTTGTCGGAATGAGAATTAATTTCACAGAGGCGATGTTTGATCTTTCTCCCGGAATTCAGACATTAGAAATAAAGCCAGAGTTTAAAAGTCTAATTAAAATATTTATTTCGGTACAAAAACAATAAAATCTCATTGTTTACATCTCTGCTATAAAATGCGACTCTCCCAGTCAAGAGTCAAGTAAGAAGGAAGGAATGGAGATTCAGGAATGCACACATGCGTACAAGAACATATCAATCACGTGCTCAGGAATGTACCATTATATTAGATAGGGATGCAGCTCCCTGCATATACATACAACTGACAATAAATCACACCGTGACAGAGTTAAACACTTCTGAGTCTGTGCAGAGAATCGAAACTGGAACTTAAGCTTAAGGCTGGGTGTGGCTCCAGTCCTGTCTCCACTCTGTACTCTTCCACTCTGAACTCTGCTGAAATGAAACTAACTGTTCTCTGCTATCTGCAACTGCTTGATGAAGAACTCTGCTAATGGTATTGTAGATTCATCTGTTCTTATGTTTATAAAGAAGTTATTGAATCCAGCTGAATCAGTCATCTGCGTGCGCTTCTGGTTTTGATGTTTACAACAAACTTTAATAGAGGCTTTATGAGATGTACCGATTCCCTAGTTTTTGTGGCAAGAAGGTGCAACTGAGAGAGATTTGGATCAATCACTACACTATGCCACAATTTGTTTAACCATTATGTTTTGAATTACAATTAATTAGACCAGTGGTCTCCAACCTTTCTGGCTTTGCAGATTGGTGGGCGGGGTGAGAGGGGATGGTTCTGCGTGACTGGTGGGAGAGTGCATGTGTGCGTGCAGCTTCATTTGCACAAGGGGCAGGCACCTGCACCTGCTGTTCACACAAATGGAGCTGCATGCGCTCGCCTGCCCACTGTGCATGCAAGTGGAGCTGCATGTGTATGCTCACCTGCCACTTCCATGACTCGGTTCTGAATGGGCCGTGGCTCAGTAGTTGGCCACAGCCTGGGGTTTGGGGACCCCAGAATTAGATTGCACAAGCCACAAATCATGGTTTGCAAATCACAGCAGCTAGGTTTGCATAGCACTTAAACCCCAACTAAACAAACCATGTTACGGCTTGGTTTGCTTTCTAGTAAAGGACATTGGACATTTCTGAGGATCCAGTCCCAGGTCTCTGTGAGGAAGTCAATGTCTGAATTGAGTGGAAAATTATAGTTCTAAGTGAGCCGCCTTTAAAAAAAAATCTACATTCTGTTATACATTCTTTTCCATGTTCAAGCCCAAGATGTAAGAGTTTGTCTAGCCTTAATTATTGATTTATTTTTCTATTCTTAATAAGCAAATTTCACACGGGGGCTGTCCGTGATGTTTTTAGCATTGTCTGTGGAGAACTATCTGACATTTCAATGGGTCTGTATTTCATTATGCATGCATGTATTTAGGTCAAAGAATGATTCTTAGACTGAAGACTCTGTCTTATTTCTCACGATGTGGTTATGATTTCAATTGCATATAAGGGATGTATGTTGTTGATTGATAGACTGGTGGCACTGCAGCAAAAATACATTTGGGGCATTGTCTATTTTTTTTCCTAATGGAGGCCTAATAGTTATTGCTATTATGAGGGAAGGAGGAGACAAAGGGGAATTCAAAGGTGTTTTTTTAAAGGCAACTGGACTATATTTTTTCCTCAGAGAAGAAGATA
Organism: Diadophis punctatus similis; assembly: GCA_023053685.1. Lineage (NCBI taxonomy): Eukaryota > Metazoa > Chordata > Lepidosauria > Squamata > Dipsadidae > Diadophis > Diadophis punctatus. The sequence continues at coordinate 148,271,040 of JALIGW010000003.1, forward strand.
TTTCACTTCTCATCCAAGAAGCTTCATCAGTTCATCCAGTCAAAACTGACGAAGCTTCTTGAATGAGAAGCAAAACATCTTCTTCCTCAAGGAAAAAACAGTCAGTTGCCTTTTTTGGAGGGGGGGGGGAAGCACTTTTGAGACAATCATGACCTGGATGACTGAGAATCTCTGTAGAGAGAAAAAGGGGAGATTCTCATGGCCACAGTGAAAGTGAATGTTGGAATTAGATTAGGGTCATGAGCCAAGATGTTGGCTTTTGTTGCTTCTGCTATTGCTGTCCTGCTGACCTTCCTGTTGGAACAGCCTAGGGTTGTATATAAACTAGGTTGGTGGGTTTGGATTTAAAGGAATTTGTTTTTATTTGCATCCAGAGTTAGGAAGGGACTTGCAGTAAGTAATTTTTGGATATCTCAAACTGTTTTTTGGAATTCACTGGCATATATACCATTCTCCAGCATGATGTGTGTGCTTTATGGCATGGTGCGTGTGCATGTGTGTGTGTGCGCGTGCATGCGTACATGCACACGATTGAATGTGAGAAAAAAAGAAGCTTGCTTCCTCCTCATATATTTAACATCTCTTGCTACCATCTTGAAAATGACCTCCCTCAGGAGTGTCTGTTTTGCTATCTGAAGATGGTTGGGAAAGCACAGGCATGCGGTTTATGTATGTGTTGAATGTGATGAGATCTAAGTTGCAACATGTAGAGAAATAGTTCTACTATTTATATCAGGGATCCCCACCCCCCAGTCCATGGATTGGCACTGGTCCACAACCAGTGGTGGGTTGCTACCGGTTCAACCCGGTATGACGAACTGGTAGTGGCAGTGGCGGGAGGCTCTGCCCACCCGGCCGGACATCATGAAAAAAACTCTCTGCACATGTGCAGAAGCTTCGCATGCGCAGAAGCATTGCATGCACGCAAAGCGCCCGCATGCCCCCACGTGCTCCCGTTCCCGAACCGGTAGCAAAGGTAAGTGGAACCCACTACTGTCCGCAACATGCCAGAAACCGGACCATGCAAACAAGCAAAGCGCCATCTGCACATGAAACCACACTCCCTCCAGTCCATGGAAAACCTCTCTCCATAGAACTAGTCCCTGATGCCCAAAAGGTTGGGGGGCATTTATTTACATCATATTGTTCATATACCTAAAAACAGATGCACTGTTTTCATTTTTGGACACACAGACACACAAACACAGACACAGACACAGACACACACAGACAGACAGACAGACAGACAGACAGACACACACACACACACACACCTGCTTCTCCCCTAATAAGTTTGTCCAGATCTGCATTCTAAAGTCTATACTTAGCAATATCCAGCAGTTTATGACTGGATATTATTACTATTAAATACTGTTAGAAATTCCATGTCATATATGATTAAAAAAAACATTTTGATGCCATGAGTTTCACTTTTTGTAGATGCCAACATGAACTTACATAACTTCTTTTTAGTATGCAAAGCACCATATAATTCTGTTTATGTTTCTGTGAATTTTCCTGGTGTTAGATCTAATTCATTTTATTGTGACAGCTTCTGTTGGGATGCCCAGACTGATTGACTTTCAGCTCCTCTGTTAATTTACACAAATGTGTGTGTGGGGGGTCGGGTGGGAACCTGCATGAAGACTAATTTTAGCTTTCATACTGTATGCTACTTTTACATTTTTTTCTGAAATAATAATGGGTAAGTTGTTGAACAAAGGTTGATCTAAAGCTAATAAACATAACTTGTTCTTTTTTAATATGACACATACAAACAGTCATTTCTTTCCTAATGCTCTGCCACATTCAACAGTTCTTACGGTATATGGAGAAAAAAAATGCCCCAAATTACCCCGAAGCCTTTGTACTTGCTATAAAAAATTACATTTGGAAGTAAAATATTGATGTCCATGGAGACTTTTGGTATTCCGCTTTGCTTTAAAAATAAACTTTGAAAATAAAGCTGTCATTGTTTCCTAGCAATTTCATAGTGACATCTCCAAGTTCCTAAAATAATTTTTTCCCAATTCACATGGCATGGGAGAAGGTGTCGTGCAGTATGGATCAAAATTAAGGCACCATAATTCTGCAGGTTCTATTTTGTCCATTTTGACACCTTATGTCATGCCCCTGTTGGAGTCTGACTCTGCTGCGGAAGATGAGCTGGAACAAGAACTGACAGTGAGTGAGAGGACAGTTCCGTTGGCCTTGGAGGAAACTGGGGAAGGGCAGAGTCAGTCCAGGCCAGGCTGTTCGGAATTAGCAAGGCCTGCAGGCAGGGAGGAACAGAGCTCAGCCGAGGAGCAGGAACCACCCCCTTCTGATGCAAGAGTTTGGAGAGTGCAGAGGAGGTGGGATCAGCTCCAATAGAGGAGGCCTCTCACCAGGACAGGGCTCCGCCCAGCTTCACCAGGCACACCTGGGGAATGGGACTTAAGGAGACCCTGTGGGGAGGGACATTTGTCAGGAACAAATGCTGAGTTCCTGGAGTGTTGTGTGCTGATGTTTGAACTTGCGAAGAATCCTTGCATTCCTCTGTGGCATTCTGGACTGATTATCTGTATATTTTGCCCCCTTGCTTTGTACTTCCTTTGTTCTTGTTTTGCTAGATAAATTTGGGATTTATTGCAGTGCAGCCTTGGTGCAGACAGTGCTGGGCTGGACTAATAGTGACCAGAGGCTGTTTGAGGTTTGTTTGGGGGAGATTTGGAGCACTAAAAGGGCTGGTTTGAACTGCCAGCTGTTTGTGTTATCTCTGTGCCGTGCCCTGGGGTCATCACACCTTACTCCATTCTGCAGACAATGTAACTGGAACAAAATTAGTATCTGGACTTTCCCTTTCAAAAATTCAAAGGGTCCATGTAGGAAAAAAAAAACAGTGGCTTGGTATTATGGCACAGCGGTCACCAACCCTGTGGACCAGCAGCGGTGGTGGTGGCAGGGGGGGAGAGGGGATGGTTTCATCCATGTACTCACCACTTCTGCAAATAGAGGTTTGCGTGCTCGCATGCTGCTTGTGTGGCACAGTTCCCAATGGGCTGAGACTCAGTCCCAGGCCATGGACTGGATGTTGGCAACCCCTGCTGTAGCATGTATCTAGTATACAAAAGCTGTAAGGTTCAATCTTCTGAGGTGGGAAGTGATGCTAAAAATTGTAATGCACTGACCTTGGAAAGCTTGGGCAGTTCATGTTGACTGCTAAGTGCTAGTGAGAAAATAATTGCATCTGGCAGGAGGCAGATTTCTTTATACCTCAACAGCATCTATAGCACCCAATCTGCTGCAGCAATATTTGAAAGAATTTTTTATAGCTCCACGATAGAGAGAACAGGCTTTGCATATAAAAGGCATCTAGTTTCCAACTACGACTAGAAAAACTACAATCCCAAATGATTTGCCATTCAACATCTGCAGTACTGGGAATAGACAGGTCAAAAATCTGATTCAGTATTAAGGTAATGTCTCATGTTTCTACACTATTGGAGAAACCAGGTGTTAAGTTCTAATGATCGTACCTATGATGTAGTACTGCTGTCATATTTGTCTCATGCCATTCAAAGACGAGAAGCTGATTTAAACAGTGAAGCTATATATGGCCTTATATTCATGAATTTGATCTTTGTGCTAATGTTGACTTTACACACTGGACAAAGTTTAGCTTGTATTACTAGAAAAAGAAAATGGGTTAAATGGGTTCTAGTGGTTTATGATCAGCAGTATTCTGCTATTCTGGAAAGCAGAGAATAGACTGGACTGTTATATTGTAGTAACTTTAAGGCAAGATAAATCTTTTAAGGAAAACTTATGTGACATTTTCCTGGTCTGATATTTGTTATTTTCGATATCGAAATGCCGCTAAAGCATCTCTTATATGATAGTAGATGGAAGATATTTCATTTCATCGTGAAAAATTATTTCTGAATTGTGTTTGGTGCCATTTGTGTATACTGTATGTCCTTCTATGTGTTATTGAGTGACAGCAAGAGAAAGATAGAGAATCCCAGCACAAAATAGTATGACATAGAGGTGTCTTCACAACGGAAACTTCAACTGATACCCTCATTCATAAAAGGATCATATCAAAGCTCATTTAGTGGAATGAAAAAGACAAGAGATAAAAAAAATCCTAAGGAGGTAATCTGAAACAGGAGGTTTTTTATATGAGGAGAAATTAATACTGTTTACAGCAGTAGTGGGTTCTAAAACCCGTTGCTACCGGTTTGCACTCATGCTCATGTACATGCTCGTGACGCTTCTGCGCAGGTGCAGAAGCATCCCGGGTGGGTGGGCGGAGCCTCCCACCACTGCCACTACCGGTTCGCAGAACCGGGCCGAACCGGGAGCAACCCACCGCTGGTTTACTGAGCAATAACTCTTATTCATTTCTAGTCTTTTTTTGAAGGTGTAACCAAGTATATAGATAGAGGAAACCCACAGATATTGTATAGATAGATTTTCAAAACAAATAAATTAGAAATTTGAGACTAGCAACACAGGTTGTCCTCGATTTATGACTACAATTGAGCTCAACATTTCTGTTACTGATACAGTTGTTTAGTGAATTTTGCTCCATTTGACGACCTTTCTTGCCACAGTTGTTAAGTGAATCACTGCAGTTCAGTTAGTAACACAGTTGTTAAGTGCATCTGGCTTCCCCATTGAATTTGCTTGTGAACTGTTGTAAGTCAAGGACTACCTGTAAGTGGAAAGTTCTCCAATTAGTGAGAAGTGCCAGGTGAGTTTTGACTCAGGTTTGGCATCTGGACTGATAGATTTTTTTTACTTGTACATAAAGGATCTGGAGTTAGGATTGAGGAAGGAAACAGTTATATTCAGTGTAGTAAAATCAAAAAGAATTATGAAGAGCTCCAAAGTAAACCTCTTCAAACTGGGTGAATAGGTATATTAGCAACATCATGTTGGTAAGAGCTTAGTGTCCATATTTGGTATCATAAAGAAAGAAATGGGGGGGGGGAACCTGATATAACAATGCTCTTATACTAATCTATGTTTGAACCACACATGGAATAATGTGTTTGGTTTTGATCCCGGTACCTTTAAAAGAGTGTTGCAATAATGGAAAAAGGTCCAAACAGCAAATGATCAGAAGGCTGGAACAGCTCCCTACAATGAAAACTACATTAATCAGGGTTCTTTATGTAAAGTCCTTGGACTTACAACGTCGCCAAAACCCAAGCTGGCTGCAAGTTGAGCCTGGTTGGCTAAGATGCGAGCAGCTGGCAAGCGGGAAAAGGGGGCATCCTGATTGGTTGCCAGTCTGACAGCTCGAGTATAAAAGGAGCTGTCAGCCAGCATGCTGCGGTTCTCTGTTTACTGCTGTTGCCTGTGGTGCTGAACTTTAATGAACGCGTTCCTGGTTCAAAGCCTCGCCTCGCCTCCATTTCTGTCAGCCCAGGCTTTCCTCAGACAAAACACTTTAACACAACATATATATGGAGAGACAGAGAGGAGAAAATTTACTCTAAATCTCATAGTTGTCCATGCTGGGGAAAGGCAAGTGGCAAAATTTGCTTTATAATGTTATGATGCCAACTCTGTGACTTAGCCACTTGTATTAGAACATGGTTACAAGCACATAAGTGTCATAAGGATAGGCTTGGTGTTATTATTATTTTTTCTACTATAAAGTATGATTGTTTCCCCATGTGACAAAGCTACAACATATAATATGTTGTCATATTATAGGTGTGTCAAACTCACGGCCCGCGGGCTGGATGCATCATGAGCTGGCCACGCCCACCCCCATTTTAGCGAAGGGGAAAAAGTCACAATACGTCATGTGATGACAACGTGATGACGTGAGTTTGACACCCCTGATATATACTTTTCAGAGTATGAGAATCTTGTCACAGGTATTCACTCAAAACCATGATGATGTCACACATGTCATGACATGAGAGAAATTTGTTTGCAGTTTATGACAAGTTGCATACATTGATAACGGGAAGAGAAGTGAGGAAGGATAAGAAAAAAAAACACCCATTGACTTCCAACTCTCTCTGTTGCTGTAAAATAAGACATTGATATAAAATCACAACTTTTTGTTTTTTTCATAATAATATGAACAAGCCATTTCCATAAAGATCTGTCAATTTAATCAGTAAAACCCAAAATCAAAGTTTCATTTTTTACATTTGAAGCACAAAGTTCAGAAGTGGCCTCCATGTGGAAACAAAAGTACTTATTTATTTATTTTATTTATTCATTTGATCATATTTGTATGCCGCCCAATTCCTAGAGGACTTTGGGTGGCTCACAATCAGGACAAATATGAATCAATACAAAAAAAAACATCACAACAAAATTTAAAAACATGTTTAAAAATTTTAAAACAATCCATCACTACATTCATTCAGGGACGACCTTACTGATTAGTTCTGTCGGGTCACTGGCTTATATTTTGACTTGTATTCTTTTCTTTAATCAAAATAGTCAATTTTTCCCTTTCAGCCAACTCCATCAACTTCTGCAACCATTTGTAGGAATCGAAGTGTCCTTCCATTTTTGTGCATGCAAAAGTCTTGCTGTTTTCAACACAACTTTACATACTTTACATGCATTGATTATTCTTAATCCGTGGCTAGTCTTTTTTCCTTTATTGCACTTTTATTATCCCTGAGTTTCAACTACCGGTAGTTACCCTGACACGTCAGACTATATTTCAGCATCTCTCTCTCTCTCTGCTTTGTTAGCATGATTACTAGCTATTAGAAAAAACTTATAAAAGTAATCATTGAATCACCCAGTTTTAATTCATGTGGATTGATTTATAGATAATTGCAATTAAATCTAGTAATGTAATGCAGTGCAAGATGAATAAAAACAGGTTCTTTGCTCTTTTCTTAGAGAGACACCAATGAACTTTTTTTTAGAACAGCAAACAAAATTGTTTTCAGCTTTGTTTGGAAAAGAAGGAACCACAGTGGATCCAATTAAATCTATTCTCGGCTTTAGCTTTAAGTCAGGGAAGAGTTTCTTGTCTTCACCCAAAGAACTTTTAGCCCAAGTAAACAGTTTAATAGCCAATAGCTATAAATGTATTCATGTAAGAAAATCCTGACAGGAAATGAATGTTGCTCATTCTAAAAATAATACATTGGTCACTAAGTAATATAATAAGCATTCCATTTGTTAAATTGAAAATGCTGCTATAAAAGCTCATGGCTTTTGTTCTTAATCATTATCTATGAAATTACTTTTTAGTTTTCTATAAAGAAAACTCTTAACAGGTTTGTTTCTACAAATTCATTTTACAACCATTTATTTTAGGGTCCTGAAATATTTCAATCAATCAATTAGAATAAAGCTGGAAGGGACCTTGGGGGTCTTCTATTTTCCCAAATACAGAGTTTGTTGTTTGCTTGACCCTAGCAATGGTCATACTTAATTATTCTTGAGATATCTCGAATCATTCTGAGACAAACTGGGGTGATAAACAATTTTAAATATGTTATCATTACTCATGAGGAATATACCCCCAATTACATCTGTTGTAAATAACCATATTAGTACAGTAAACTGAGTAGCTAAAATTATCAATTGAGAAAAGTAGATATATACTATGGATGCATATATCAGGACAAAATAGCATTGTCAGACGTAATACATTCTGAATGTTGTAATCCCAGCACATCTGGAAGAGGTGAAATTTAAAGAATTGGGAAAAGCTATTGGCAATTATTATCTATGTTTTTAACATTGAAACATTATGCAATAGCAATAGCAATAGCACTTAGACTTATATACCGCTTCATAGTGCTTTACAGCCCTCTCTAAGCGGTTTACAGAGTTCAGCATATTGCCCCCAACAATCTGGGTCCTCATTGTACCGACCTCAGAAGGATGGAAGGCTGAGTCAACCTTGAGCCGGTGAGATTTGAACAGCTGAACTGCTGAACTGCAGTGCTGCACTTTAACCACTGCGCCACGTCGGCTCTTGCAGGTGTGTTCCAACCCTAGCAACTTCCAAGTGTGCAGACTTCAACTCCCTGAATGACTATAAATGAACACTCCGGGAGTTGAAGTCCACATACAGATGAATCCTCAACTTATGAACACAATTGAGCCCAAAATTTCTGTTGCTAAGTGAAATATTTGTTAAGTGAGTTTGCTCCAGTTTACGACCTTTCTTGCCACAGTTAAGTGAATCATTGCAATTGTTAAATTAGTCAAATTGTTGTTAAGTGAATCTGGCTTCCTCATTGACTTTGCTAATTATCAGAAGGTCACAAAAGGTTTTGACATGACCCCTGGACATGGCAACCATCATAAATATGCTTATATCAGTTGCGTCAGTTGCCAAGTGTCTGAATTTTGATCACGTGACCATGGGGATGCTGCAGTGGTCATAAGTGTGAAAAACGGGCATAAGTCACTTTTTTCAATGATGTTGTAATTTTGAATGGTCACTAAATGAACTGTTGTTGAGGACTACATGTACCTGGAAGTTGCTAAGTTGGGATACACTGAGTTGTGCAAGAGCTAAGGATTGGTGGATAAATGGACCTCATTTGCTTGAAAACTTAAAAACAAAGTAAGAAATTATTCTTATTTTATAGCATCATTTCAGTTTTGATTAACTATTTCACAATGCCCTGGAATGCAGTTGATTTTTTAAAAAAATTATATTAAAAATCAAATATTCTGAAAAGCATTGGAGAAGAAAAGATTCCTCTTCCCTTCATCTCATGGCAACTTTATGCATATTAACATCGACATGAACATCAGACTTCAAGAGATGAAAATAATCATTGTTTGACATTTCTCTTTATGTCTGAGTGAATTACATTCAATCAGTCAGGTTCATATTTTACATTCCATTTTTCATATCATCTAGGGTTATGTAATAATGCACCCATTTTTCACTGCAGCATTTTTACATATGCAGACAGTATCCATTTGCTTGGAATTACTAAGGTGAGAAACATGTACACAGTAACTTTGAAAATTCTTGTACTAGGTCAGGGGTTGGCAACCTTAAACACTCAAAGAGCCACAAAGGTCCTAACAGGAAGCCTGCAGTTCAATTCTGGAGCCGACCGGAAGTCCAGTTTCCCCACCATAGAGTCTCCTCCTAGCGCAGCATCCTTTTTCCTCTACCTGTCCTAACCAAAAGCCCTATCAATTGTGGAATTGACAGAAAAACCCGTCCCTTGCCATAGAGTCTCCTCCTGGCGTGCCGTGATTTTCCCCTCCCTCACTAGAAGCTCCTCTAAAAATTGCGATGCCAATTGGCGAAAGGGAGCCGCAATAGAAGGATGAAAGAGCCACATGTGGCTTCAGAGCCATGGGTTGCCGACCCCTGTACTAGGTCCTGGTTATACAAGACGGCTTGCAATAGCCTATTGTAATTTTTGCAAGGGAATTTGAAACTGAAAGAAAAGTAAAAATGAGCATGGGCTACAGTTTATACCAGGACTGTCAAACCGGATGCATCACATATTGGCCACGCCCATGCCTAGTTTAGCAAAGGGGGGAAAAGTCCTGATACATCACGTGATGCTGCTGTGACGATGTGAGTTTATACTGTATACTATACTGATTATATATTTGATTATAGTATTGCCAGATGGGTACTTTTCCCAATCAATGGGCTAGTTTTGAAGATAGGTTACAGGAAATATTTAGCATTTGTGGGCTGCATTTTGGGAGAGCTATATATTGTGAATGATAATGGCAAAATGCAACGGAAAGATACAGATGACGGGCTGCATGCTGAGTTGGCTAAACTGGTCTTTCCCCTACTTGTTGCACTAGCAGCCCCTCATTTTCCAAATCCAACTTCTCCACTCTCTCCCCCATTTTCTTCGTGATATCCCAAGGATCCTTTGAAAAACTAGAGTGGGCTCATACCTTGCAACCTCCAACATCTCTTCTCTTAATATTTTGACTCCTCAATCTCTCCTGAACTCTTGACATCCTGATGCCAAAGCCTCCCACTCCTCCCCCTATTCCTTTCTGGGAGATTCCTGAAGAAAAGTGGGCAATTCTAGTGTAAAATAATAAATAACAATAATAATGAACAACTAAAATCTATAGTAAAATCCAGTCTGTCAATTATACATGATCTGACTATACGATAGTTGCAGTCCATAAACTGTGTGGCCCGGTGTAGGTTCAGCGCTAAAAGGGAAAGGACTAAGCAGTGCAAAGGGTTTGCCACAATTGTTATATAACATAACTATGATGGAGAAGACACGTGTCCCCAGTGCTGCTGCGCAGAATCTGGCCACCTGCGCTGTAGTTATGGACTGTTCATCCTTAAGCAGCCTCTGAAGATAGGTATTACTCTGCTAACCAGAGCATACAAAACATTTGCCAGACCAATCCTTGAATACAGCTCACCTGTCTGGAACCCGCACTACATATCGGACATAAATACAATTGAGAGAGTCCAGAAATACTTCACAAGAAGAGTCCTTCACTCTTCTACTCGCAACAGAATTCCTTATTCCACCAGACTTGAAATTTTAGGCTTAGACAACTTAGAGCTACGTCGCCTTCGATCTGATCTAAATGTAGTTCATAAAATCATCTGCCACAATGTCCTACCTATCAATGAATTCTTCAGCTTCAACCGCAACAATACAAGAGCACACAATAGATTCAAACTCAATGTAAACCGCTCGAAACTCGACTGCAGAAAATACGACTTCAGCAACAGAGTAATCAGTACCTGGAATGCACTATCTGTGGTTTCTTCCCCAAACCCCAAAAACTTTAACCTTAGACTGTCTACAGTTGACCTCACCCCATTCCTAAGAGGTCTGTAAGGGGTGTGCATAAGCACACCATTGTGCCTACCGTCCCTGTCCTTCTGTCCTATTGTCTAATTTTACCTATACATACTTTGCTTTTGTTTATGTTTATATTATACCTGTTATCTTGTAAACGTGTTGACAAAATAAATAAATAAATAATAAATAACGGCCAGGATACCTAGCAGTTATTGGCAGGAGCCGAGGTGGTGCAGTGGTTAAAAGCAGCACTGCAACCTATTTCAGCGACTGCTAGTTCAGCAGTTCAGCTGTTCAAATCTCACCGGCTCAAGGTTGACTCAGCCTTCCATCCTTCTGAGGTCGGTGAAATGAGGACCCAGATTGTTGGGAGAAATATGCTGAACTCTGTAAACCGCTTAGAGAGGGCTGTAAAGCACTATGAAGCGGTATATAAGTCTAAGTGCTATTGCTATTGCTAATATGTTTTTTCCTAATATCCGTATAAAAGGAACATCTAAGGAGCATGTGACCCACAATCTCCACCTCTCCTGAGCTGCAGGAACAGAGTCTTTCCGTCAATGGTATCCTTTTGTACTTGCCGTACAGGTCGGTGAAAATGCTTTCCGGTGGTTTTCTGACTCCAACTGACTAAGATAGCTGGCAGGAGCAACAACACATCTAATGGCATCTGGAGCCAGAAACAGCAGAGCTTTCCCTAAGTCCACCTGCCTCTCGATGTCCTCCATCCTTTGTCTCAAGGTTTGTCTTGCTAGGTCATAGTCCATCTTGAGTATTAAAGCTGGGGAGAAGCCTAGTTTGGCAAGGTTGGGCTTTTTAAGGTTGTGTTGGGCTACAGAAATGTTGGGCATCTGGCAACATTAGCTTTCAAATAAGTACAAGTGAAGAGAATGAACCTGTACAGATTTCAGTTACACCTACAGTACCTCATAAAATTAAACTCAGTTTTATATGAAGTAATGTGACCTTCCATGTGATAAAACGGGAGATGCTAAAGCTATCTTCTATTTCAGAACATTTGTTTGTAGTTGCAAATAAATAACTGCAATTACTAATATTCCCCTGTTTTTCCCCCCTACCTCCCAATTTAAATCTTACATCAGTCTGATTCCTCTCTGAATGTGATGATGTGAAATGCAGCTCTTGAAAGCTGATGCTTTTAAATAAAATTTATCGGTCAGAAAAATGCTAGACTCTTTCTGTTTTCATCGAATACAGCAAAAATTGTTTACTTATTAATGTTGACTGGTCATATTTATTTTGAAAGTTAAAATGCTGCTTCTTTGGTATTCCTAATATGAAAGAATTGCATTTTCAGAGCCTTACAAGCCATGTATATTTTTAAGATGGAGTGGTTTTTAAGAGATGACTTTTTGAAAGCCAGTCTGAAGTCCCAATAATATCCCATTAATTCTAAGTGCTATATAACATCTTGCTTTAATGCAAGTTATGTATACGTGTGTAGATATACACATACCACATGTGTGTGTATGTGTGTGTGTGTTTTGTACACACACACACACACACACACACACACACACACACACACACACACACACACACACACACACACACACACATATATATATATATATATATATATATATATATATATATATATATATATATATATTGTGTGTGTGTGTTTGTGTGTGTGTATAGATGTGTAGATACAGTTGCAATGTATGGCTGTGAAAGTTGGACCATAAGAAAGGCTGAGCGCCAAAGAATTGAGGCCTTTGAACTATGGTGCTGGAGAAGACTCCTGCGAGTCCCTTGGATTGCAAGGTGCTCAAACCGGTCAGTCCTAGAGAAGATCAACCCTGACTGCTCTTTAGAAGACCAGATCCTGAAGATGAAACTCAAATACTTTGGCCACCTAATGAGAAGGAAGGCCTCACTGGAGAAGAGCCTAATGCTGGGAACGATTGAGGGCAAAAGAAGAAGGGGACGACAGAGAATGAGATGGCTGGATGGAGTCACTGAAGCAGTAGGCATGAGCTTAAATGGACTCCAGAGGATGGTAGATGGGTAGATGGTAGATGTCCATGGGGTCACGATGGGTCAGACCCAACTTTGCAACTAACAACAACAAAATGTGTAGAAATTAATTTGCTCCCTTATACCTCCCTTGATGCAACCAGAATCTCTGGCCCACCTGGCAAATCTGAAATATTATTTTTGTAAAAAACATTAATCTGGACCTTATTCCTGTACAAAAAAAGCACGGACCCATATATTAACGCAAATGTCACAGAAGGTGGTTGGGAGCATCCTGGATATTAGTTTCCATTCTGGAAAATAAGTGTTCCCTGATGTCGAAGCCACAGTGGCAGCGATTTTCAAAGCAAGCATGTTGATCATGGTCATCATCATTTTGTGATAGCATTTCCCACACGCAGTTACAATTTTGGATGTTTGTCTTCATATTTTGCTTAGGGCCAAGCCTGCTGAAACTCGATACACACCATTAGAGAATCTATTTCATACACTATGTATAAAATAAGAAAGGAAGAGGTACAATCCAAATTGCAGTTCTGGCTCATTTAAATTTATTTCCCATTTACCTGCTAGTGGCCAATCCAAATCTTCTCATAGTTCTCTCAATTTTTCTTCCTCCCCTCCCAAAAAAGATTTTTCTGTTTATTTACCTTGTTTTCAATATGCTTTTCAATTTTTCTGGATTTATTATATGGCTTCAAATGGTTTGTTATGAAATGTATCCATCATTCTATATTTTTCCCTGTTCATTGTAATAATCGTAATTCTACTGATAACGATTTTCATGGGAGCTAATTGACAGATGGAAACAAGAAAACCATGGTTGGTTAGTGAGTTGATCATTTCCTGAGAGGCAAAACATTCTTATACCACTTGCTATGTTGTAATTAAGAAAAGAATAGCAACTTTGCTCCTACCCAGATTGTTTCAACAATACTTTGTTTTCTTTGAAAACAAAAACCAGATGTATTTTTCATTCAAATTCAATGAAGATTATTTATTAAACATAGAATACCGGTAAATTTTTGCAGCATGATAATATTTGCAAATTGTTATTTGTGTCAGAGGAAACACTTCTTTCAGAATAAATAGAAGCAATGGAACTCTTATCCAGAGGAAGAGAAGAGGGATTAAAATGTCCATGATATAAGTTGTGGATAAAGGATAATTATACCCTGTTTCCCCCAAAATAAGACATCCCCTGATAATAATCCGAATTGGACTTTTGAGTGCATGGCAATAAGGCCAAGCGCTTATTTCAGGGTTCAAAAAACAATAAAATAAGACAGGGTCTTATTTTCGGGGAAACACGGGTAGCTGCTACTTTCTTTTTGATTGCAATTACTATTGCATGATTGACATCTCACCTCATTTCCTTCTGAAGAAAAGATAGATGATATGGTGACAGTATACAGATTGAATCCCCTTCTAACTACTTATGGCAGAACCTACATAACACCTTACTTGCTTCCTTGTGTTAATGCATGATTTGCTGCCTTAGTTATACACCAGCATATATGTGTGTGTGTGTGTGTGTGTGTGTGTGTGTGTGTGTGTGTGTATGTGTATGTATGTATGTATGTATGTATGTATGTATGTATGTATGTATGTATGTATGTGTATATATATATCAGTTACTAGATATTATTGGATTCAGGGCAAGATGGGAACTTAAGTCCAACTGATTGATTATGTGCAATCAGATTGGTATTGACTCTTAGCAGCAACATAGATAGATGTTCTACATCTGTTCCAAATGTGGTTCTTCAAATCTTCCAATGATGTACCCATCTCCTCTGTAACCGAGTCCATCCACATTGTTGCTGGTCACCCTCTTATTCCTGTATCAATTTAACTAGATACAGTATATCTAAAATTTATGGAAGGACAAGATAGAATAATTTTTAATGTCGTGGAGGGGAAAACATTGACATACAGGAGAGAGGTACATTGCTGTAAATGAAAGTGATATCTAGTGTGAAATGAGAAATGTTTGCAGAAATATGGAATGGAAGTTGTTCTTTTTCATCTTTCCCCTGACAGGTCCCTGACATGATATAAGTACGAAAGTACCTCAGATATTTTGCTCCCTGGATGAAGGATAAAATGAAGAATCCCCATCCTTGATTACTTTCCTGGCCACTGGTGACTCATAATGTAAGAGATCAGCAATTCTTGGTAAAAGCACTGAGTGCATAGAACTGGAAGTAAAATAATGTTATTACAATTAAAATATGGAATACATTTAAGTAGCAGATCAAAACAGGGTAACAGTACATTTAAACATTATTTTAAAACCTGTATTTCACCTTGACTGTGCCCTTTTCTTCTTCTAGTAGACATTATTTTAAGATATTTCCAGTTGCTAATGCAAATGAGACATATGTATATGAGGAGGATTGAGATGTCTTCTGATATTTGCATACTGGCCTAGGAGGCATAATTTATTCAGCTGTATGTGTGAATCTTGAATATCTTTATCAAGGTATTTCATATTGTTTGAAATTCTCAAGAGGAAATATGTATTCTTGTGAAAGTATGCTAGTTACATTTGCATTTTGCAACAGAATTAATATTTCCCCTGGGATAATATCAGCAACTTACATTGTATATCATAAATCATACATTCAGAGTTCTCTGCTGCATAGCAGAAGAAGTTATAATTACATTACTGGATAGGGTGTATTGAAATTATGTGCTGTCACTTAGGAACAGAGTTTGGGAATGGGATAGTGGGATAGTAATCTGTTTTGGCCCCAACTGTGGGCAACACATATAAATAGGATTAGTATCTTTGAACATCAAGAGTTAACTCAGAAAAAAAATTCAATGCTTGTTTGTTCTATCATCATGTTCTAACAATGGGGGAATTTAAAGTTACTAGAATTCTCCCTTTCATCTAATATGTGAATATCATGCTGCATTGGTTCAGTATCTACAGTTCTACTGACTGTCCATTTTCTTTGTGCAGATGCTTCCAGACTTCTCTGTCCCTTAATTCTCTCTCCTATTTTGTGCCAATTCTACATTTTCTTGATTCACGATTTCTTTGGACCCATATGCACTAACATATATTTTCTTTAGACCTTTGCATAAAAATGTTATTAGACTATCTAATCCGGGGGTGTCAAACTCAATGTAATTGAGGGCCACATCAGGATTGTGTTTGACCTTGGGGGCTTGGCCAGGTTGGGCATGGCCAGCTCGATATCACTCGTGTCGGGAGCGCCTGTGGAGGCCCGAGTGCTCTGCCAGTGAAAACGGGCTCCCGAGCTCTGTTTCAGGCTGCGACGGCCTCCTGCAACACTCTGCTAGCAAAATCAGAGATCTGAAGGGCTGTATGCAGCCCTCGCGAACTCTGTTTCAGGCTGTGACGGCCTCGTGAAACCCTCTGTCTGTGAAAATGGAGCTCGGGAGGGCTGCGTGCGATCCTCCCAAGCTCCATTTTTGCTAGCAGAGGCACCACAGGCTGGTCCTTTGCTGTTCCCAGGGCGGCCCCATGGGCCAGATCTAGGCACCCTGTGGGCCAGATCCGGCCCGCTGACCTTGAGCTTGACACCCCTGATCTAGTCTATCCAGCTTTCTTTACAAGTTTTAGCAATATTTTCAAAGTCCCGCTTGTTTGAAGATCTTTGCTGAGGCAATAGATATGCTTGCAAAAACATACCAAACGTATCTTCTTGTATATTATAAACCATATATTACAAGGCATTTTCTGGGTAGCTCAGTTGGCTTTGTTTTATTATTTAAGGTCTTGAAGAACTTTTGATTTGTTGAGCACTTGATTATCTCACAAATGCAGAACCATACTATACTATCTTTCTAACATAATCACATTGAGACCTCATTTGAGATTCAACCATACATTTTCTACCCCAGCTCCTAGCTCAACCATTCCAATCTACGAATAATAACACCTGTCACTTATTAGCTTACCTAGTACCATGCTGCTTTTGCTTCCTGACCAACCAACCTTATTCTATGCTGAACTACATTTCTCTGGTTAACTGCCATCAGGTTCCTGGATTTCAGTCTGTGACCCATTTTACCATTTTTACTCATTTAGTCCACCTCTTAGTTATTTCTTGGAATGTCTTGTCATAAAATTTATGTCATAAAACTTATGACAAAATTTAGGGCCACTACTGTTATGTCCGTGAGTTCTCAAACACATAACAGTGTTTTTTACTTGGCTGTTCACCGCCCTGAGTCCCCTGGAGAAGGGCGGTATATAAATTTAATTAAACTAAACTAAACTAAACTAAACTCACTCAGGTCTGCTCTCTACAGAGGGCGCATGCTGCCTCCTGATTGGCTACCTGTTTGACAGTTTACTATATAAGGAGTTGTCAAACAAGACTCGTTGTTGCCATCAGCTGAGAGTGCGAGTGTGTTAGCTGCCACGCATTGGCAACCTGTTAGCTATTATATGAAATAAAGAGAGCTGTTAGCACAGAAGCCTGGTTCACCTCAGTCATTGACCCACTGTTCCTGGATTGGAACAACTATTCTTTTTTTTAAAAGAAAACTTTTCTTTTCAGTAATTTCCTTCACTGAGTCTTGAATGATAAATGAATTCCTCTGCAATAACAAATGGAACCTAAATAGTGCTAATATTTCTCCCAGCAAAGTAATCTGGAAATTAGCATATCGTTTGTGTTAAAATATAATGCTGTCATTAAAAATGCATCCCTTAAATTTGGAATGAGTTTGAAAATTTGAGTGCTGCCTCTCAAGAGACTTTTTATAAAATAGAAGCAATGAAATCTTGTCAAAAGGAAGTGATAAGATCCAGGCAGCTTCAAAAGTCTTCCATCTTTCCAACAACAGTGTTGAGATTATATCAAAATCTCTTGTGTATTTACTTAACACAATGAATGTCTGTTCAGCTATACACACATACAATCTCTCAATATTTTTAGCATTTGTATCACGATTGGTTGCCAACATCCTTTGATTGGACAAATCAACTATGACAGAAAGTAGATATCACAAATAAAGTGATAATAATTTGCGAATAAATAAATTCATAAAATGAATAATGCTTCTGAATAGTAAGTTATGAAACCGAAATTAATGTAGAACTTTTTGCTGTCTTTGTGTCAGTATTAGCACTGGTAGTTTGAGTTATGAATAGCCATGTGTCAGTTACTTATCTATAATATGTAGTGATTGTCAGGACTATGAAAGAACAGCATGTGATCTATGGAAGAACATCTTCTTGTCTAGAGGGAGTTATTAGCTCAGGAGTGGGTCTATTTCCTGTCTACTTGTTATCTATTTTATGCTGCATTTTTAAAGCAAAAGATCTCCCAAGTTACATTTTAAAACAATAATATGGCGAATAAAATCAACTCAAAAGCAAAGTTATTTAAAATAGCAACAGTAAAAGCATAAGTAATAAAGGGGGTATCTATTTATGTAAAAGCAGGTTGGAACGTCCTGGTCTTTAATGTTCCTTAAAGTAAGTCAAGATGCAGCAATTGTAAAATCTGTTGTCAGGGTATGAATGTGACTGCTACCGAAGCCACCGAGTCTCTTCTACTGAATGACATAAAACAACTTTTTGACAAAGAGCTCCATGGGTGATTTTAGACTGATAGAAGAATGCTCTTAGCTCTGGTCAGAACCTGAATGAGTAGGAACAGGAATTAACAGTCTTGCCTGAAATATACAAAGACATGCACAAATTGATTTGCTGGGGAGACAAAAGAGCAAAATAAATGCCTACTTAATACAGAAGTTGGTAGCACCATGCTTGCTCTAGTTGACTAACGAATAATCCTCTTAATGTCAGTGACTGACAGGCTGGTGTTACAGCTGCATACCAGCCAGCAGAAATGTGATTATATTGCACTGACCTACACAAAAAAGTGTGTACTAATTCAAGCAGTTTTACAAATTGCTCTAGGCTAGGGCTTAACAAACAAAATTAAGTCACAGAACACAGAATCTATTAAAGTTTGTTGCAAAATCAAAACCAGAAGCGCACACAGATGACTCATTCAGCTGGGTTCAATAACTTCTTTATAAACATAATAACAGATGAATCTACAATACCATTAGCAGATTATTTCTTCAAGTAAACACAAGCAGGAGTTAGCTTCATTTCAGCAGAGTTCAGAGTGGAAGAGTACAGAGAGGAGAGTGGAGCCACACCCAGCCTTAAGCTTAAGTTTCAATTTCGATTCTCTGCACAGACTCAGAAGTGGTTAGCTCCTATTGGCTGATTCAGTTGCTATGCCTATTCATTGGCTAACCTTGTTTACATGGCTTTCCCAGTTCATGAATATCTTAACAGAATCATAGGGCTGGAAGGGACCTCAGAGGTCTTCTATTGAACCCCCTGCTCATGGCAGAAGCCTCATACCCTTCCAGTCAAATGATTGTCCAGTGTATTTTTGAAAACCTCCAATGAGCACCCACAACACCAGAATTTCATTGATTAATTGTTCTCATTGTCAGAACATTTCTCCTTACTTCTAGGTTTGGATCTTTCTTTAACAAACTTCCACCCATTACTTGTCCTGCCCTCTGGTGCTTTGGAGAATAAGTCAACCCCTTCTTCTCTGCGACAACCCTTTAATATGTTCCTGGAAGCCAGCAAGGTCAGATGGACTTTGCAAAGAATGTTATTGCAGAGCACAGGGATGGTGATGAAGACAGCATGCTTCCATGTCTCACAAATGGCATTGTTTTCGATAGGCCCTGGGGAGTGCCAGTTCTTAAAGAATGGGCAGAAACATTGGGGGGAAAACCAATACTCTCCCATAAATAACCAGGCCCTGATCCATGAAGAACTTTTTAAATAGATACAGTAACAACTAGCATATTGAATTACACCAGAAAACTGATAGTAGGTGCAGCTCATGACATAGAGACAGCAGATGGGTATACCAAGATAAGCCTATAACTACTCAGCGGAGCAATTTGGGCTCATTGAAATTTCTAAGGGCTCTTCGAGGACAGTCCCATGTAAAGCACATTGCAATAGTTCAAACATGAAGTGTCAAGATGCAAGAATGACTAGATGGGTTGGTCAGTCCAGAAAAATGTAAAATTGGTGTACAAGATATATAAATGCCCTCCTAGACTTAATTGTCATTGTTTTTCCAACTACAGCTTTTTGTCCAGGAAGACTCCTTAATTGCATATCTATTCTGTACGAGAAAGTGTAATCCAAGGAAAAATAAGGTAGAAAATCACCCTTGACCAGCAAGTCTTGGAAGGACAGAGCCAAACCCTGTTCCTCCTTATGGAAAAAAATAAAGTTTTTGTTAGTATGGCTACCAATGTTCCCTGTAACAACAGAAAACGGTGCACGGCAGTTAGAAACTGCCGCGCGGCGTTCTCTTTTCAGGTGCGTGGCCATGCAAGCGTGCAGCCTCTGCCATTAGAAAATGCCACGCGGAAGTTAGAAACTTCTGCACGGCATTCTCTCATTACGTGTGCGGCCGCGCGGCCGCGCAGCTTAGAGGGAACATTGATGGCTACCTAAATTTTAGAAACAATAGCAATAGCACTTAGACATATACCTCTTCATAGTGCTTTACAGCCCTCTCTAAGCAGCTTACAGAGTCAGCATATTGCCCTCAAAAATCTGGGTCCTCATCCTCATTTTACTGACCTTGGAAGGATGGAAGGCTGAGTCAACCCTGAGCCACTCAGAATCAAACTCCTGGCAGTGAGCATTGAGTTAGCCTGCAGTATTGTATTCTAACCAATGTGCCACCACGGCACCAAAGGCAGGCCATGAGCCATTTCAGTTGGGGACTACTAAGATGAGGAATTTGGAGCAGAATTGTTGGACTGAATGATATTTATAATTTAGAAATGGTTTGCCTTAACTGAACTTAAATCAATAAACTTTTATTATAAAGTTTTTTTAAAATAAAAGTTTGAAGACATTGACTCTCTTTTTTCACCCCTTTACTACTTAGTAAAAATACATTTCATACATATTCATTGATTTCTTGGTCAAAAGGTTATGTCTGAGTGTAATATAAGCCACAGAATATCCTGTAGATAAGGTCAGGGGAATTAATTTACTTTTTAAAATCTGGTTGAGCTAAGGAATATTCAAATAATGTCATACCACAAGGGTGTTTAAAAGTAAGGAACGACGGCTTTTTGATAGAGAATAAGATTCTTTTATTTTAAACTTAGAATTAAAATCCAAGTGTTGTGCTGAATATCTAGTGGTACTCCCCAAAGTATTTGAATCTAGGATAGTCAGTGAATTTTTAAAACATGTTGTTTGATTTCTTTGGCTGCAAATGTATTTCACACAGTATTAAAAGATTGCCTTTTAAAAACATTCCAGTGGTTAGGATTATTTCTATTTTCACAGCTCCAGATGACACATTTAATTTTCTAGATAACCGATACCATTCCAAACATTGGACATTTTCCAAAAAATCAGTGAACAATAAGGTATTCGTCTTCTCCTTGTGCAGTTAATAGCACCCAAAATAGCAAAGGCTGATGCTTTCCCTTCCATCATTACCTGAGTTCAACATTTCACAGATGGCAGAAAAAGTACAATGTTCATGATTAGTCACTGGAATTGCCATCACCCAGATGGAGTTAATGCTCCAGTCATAGATATTTGATTACCTAGAGATTAATTGCAACCCTGGGCTGAATTGAAAGTTACTTTTTAATCTGAGCCCTCTCTGCTGTGTTAATAATGTAGCTAGCATACTTCTTGTCACCTAGAATATATGGCAGGAACATCTCATTTCTCACTTTAACAAATGATGTAACAGTTATCATGATGTATCTCATCTAGGGTGAAGAGTGTGGTATCACTTTTCTGTTTTTTGGCATGTAGTTTCTTTGGCACCACTCACTGCAGATCATTTCAGTTTCTGAGGGTGAAATAAAATGCAGCAATAAAATCCATATTAGCAACAACCACAAAAATCTTTGGAGTAACCTAAATTGTAATCACGGTAATGATTTATATATCCCATCTCATCCACTGTCCATTACTGCAGGGCTTAATGTATTAGCAGGATCTCTGATAATGTCTTTGATGGTACTTTCTGGCAAGACACTGTTTGTTAGCTGCACTTTGCCAAGATCCACTTCCTCAGTTGTTCAATACTGTTTCATTACCTTCACGTTTAGTAACATTGCTGCATAAATTTGTAGATGACCATCACTCTGTCAAAGACCTTGGAGTACTCATATCCAATGACCTAAGTGCTAGACCCCACTGTAACAACATTGCCAAAAAGGCACTAAGAGTTGTTAATCTAATCTTGCGTAGCTTCTTCTCTAGCAATATTATATTGCTAACCAGAGCATACAAAACATTTGTTAGACCAATTCTGGAATACAGCTCACCTGTTTGGAACCCGCATTGTATATCAGACATAAATACAATTGAGAGAGTCCAAAAATATTTCACAAGAAGAGTCCTTCACTCCTCTGCTCACAACAAAATACCTTATTCCACCAGACTTGAAATATTGGGATTAGACAATATAGAACTACGTCGCCTCCGATCTGATCTAAATGTAGTTCATAAAATCATATACCAAAATGTTCTTCCTGTTAATGACTACTTCAGCTTCAACCACAGCAATATCAATACGAGCACGTAATAGAGTCAAACTAAATGTAAACCGCTCCAAACTCGACTGCAGAAAATACAACTTAAGCAACAGAGTGATCAATGCCTGGAATGCACTACCTGACTCTGTGGTTTCTTCCCCAAACCCCAAAAACTTTAACCGTAGACTGTCTACAGTCGACTTCTCCCCGTTTCTAAGAGGTCTGTAAGGGGCGTGCATAAGCGCACCACTGTGCCTACGGTCCCTGTCCTATTTATTTATTTATTTATTTTGTTATTCTTATATGCCGCCCAACTCCCGAAGGACTCAGGGCGGCGTACAACATAAGAGATACAAGAATAAACAAAATTTCAACAATTTAAAAACGGTACAAAATTTAAAAAGGCAGTATAAAAGCAACAACGACATCCATCCATTCAACCACATACATACTTGGGGGGTAAGCTCAAATGGTTAAGCTGTCCCCCCCACCTGCAGGAAGAGCCATGTCTTAACGGCCTTTCGGAAGGCCAGCAGAGTGGGGATGGTTCGGGTCTCTGGGGGGAGTTGGTTCCAGAGCACGGGGCCAGCCACAGAGAAGGCCCTCCCCCTGGGGCCCGCCAGCCGGCATTGCTTGGCCGACGGGACCCGGAGGAGGCCAACTCTGTGGGCCCTAACCGGTCGGAGGGAAGTATGCGGCAGAATGCGGTCCCGGAGATATCCTGGTCCTAAGCCATGAAGGGCTTTAAAGATGGTGATCAACACCTTGAATTGGACCCGGAGACCGATGGGCAACCAATGCAGCTGGCGGAAAATCGGTGTCACGTGGGTGTACCTCGGCACACCCACCACAGCACGGGCAGCCGCATTTTGCACCAACTGAAGTCTCCGGATACTCTTCAAGGGTAGCCCCATGTAGAGCGCATTGCAGTAGTCCAAACGCGAGGTGACAAGGGCATGAGTGACCGTGAGTAAAGCCTCCTTCTCCAGATATGGCCGCAGCTGGTGCACCAGGCAAACCTGTGCAAAGGCCCCCCTAGCCACAGCAGAAAGGTGATGATCTAATTTTAGCTGTGGATCTAGGAGGACCCACAAGTTGCGGACCTGGTCTGAGGGAGTCAGTTTCGCACCCTCGAAGACCAAGGAGGGACAGTTATCATGGTCCTTAGGAGGCATTATCCACAGCCACTCGGTCTTGTCGGGATTAAGTCTGAGTCTGTTCCTCCCCATCCAGATCTTAACGTCGTCCAGGCATCGGCACATTACATCAACTGCCTCCCTGAAGTCAGACGGGGTGGTAATGTACAGCTGGGTGTCGTCAGCGTACTGATGGAAACACACCCCATGCCTGCGGATGATCTCACCCAACGGTTTCATGTAGATGTTAAACAGGATGGGCGAGAGAACCGACCCCTGGGGCACCCCACATAGTAGGGGCCTGGGGGACGATCTCTGCCCTCCTGCCAACACCGACTGCATCCGATCGGCGAGATAAGAGGAGAACCACCGCAAAACGGTGCCTCCCACTCCCAACTCGCCGAGCCGATGCAGAAGGATACCATGGTCGATGGTATCGAAAGCCGCTGAGAGGTCAAGTAGCACCAGGATGGAGGAGTTCCCCCCATCCCGGGCCCGCCAGAGATCATCCATCAGAGCGACCAAGGCAGTTTCTGTACTGTAGCCGCGCCTGAAACCCGACTGATAAGGATCTAGATGATCTGTTTCATCCAGGAGCTGCAGAAGCTGGGTCACCACCACCTTCTCTACAACTTTACCTAGAAAAGGTAAGTTGGAGACTGGACGGTAGTTTTTCAAATCGGCTGGATCCAGGGAAGGCTTCTTCAGGAGGGGTCGCACCACCGCAGCTTTTAATGACTGCAGTACGGATCCCTCTCGCAAAGAAGCGATGATCACCGCCTGGATCCAGCCGCGTGCCACCTCCCTGCTGGCCGAAACCAGCCAGGAGGGGCACGGGTCCAATAAACAGGTGGAGGTACCCATCGCTCCCATAGCCCTGTCCACATCCTCGGGAGAAACAGGCCCAAACTCTTCCCATAATGGTGGACTAAGACTCGCCCCTGTCAACTCTATGGACTCTGCCATGCCGGAGTCCAAATTTGACCGAATCTGAGCGACTTTATCCGACAGAAACTCAGCGAATTCCTCAGCTCTGCCTTGTAAGTGTTCCTCGCTCCCCCCTTTTGCAAGGAGGGAGCGAGTCACCCTAAACAAGGCGGCTGGACGAGAATCTGCGGACGCAATAAGAGCGGAAAGATAAGATTGTCTTGCCGCCCTTATCGCCACTAAATAAGATCTGATGTAAATTCTTAATAGTGTTCGGTCAGACTCGGTCTTCTTTTTCCTCCAGCGGCGCTCCAGACGTCTCTTCTGGCGTTTCATCTCCCGGAGCTCCTCGGTAAACCAGGGAGCTTTCCGGGATCCACTGCCACGGAGAGGTCGCTTAGGCGCAATTCGGTCTAACGCCCCTGATGCTGCGGTGTTCCAAGCATCCACCAGGGAGTCAGACGAGTTGTGTACCAGGGTTTCAGGTATTTCCCCAAGCTCCCTCTGGAATCCTTCCGGCTCCATTAGGCGCCTGGGGCGGAACCACCTAGTCGGTCCCGCCTCCCTGCGGGGGAGGAGTGGGGTTGTGAAATCCAGCCTCAGAAGGAAATGATCTGACCATGACAGTGGGGTGGTGACTATATCCCTTATCTTCAGATCATCTCTCCACTGCCCCGAGAGAAACACTAGGTCAAGTGTGTGACCACCCTCATGGGTCGGACCTTGAATTACTTGGGTTAGGTCCATGGTTGTCATGGAATCCATGAACTCCTGAGCTGCCCCAGAGGTTTCGCCAGCAGATGGCAGGTTAAAGTCCCCCAGCACCATAAGCCTGGGGAACTCAACCGCCAAGCCGGCTACTGCCTCAAGCAGCTCAGGCAGGGCCTTACTTACGCAGCTGGGAGGCAGGTACGTTAAGAGAAGGCCCACCTGAACCCCTAAGTCCAACTTCAGAAGGAGCGTCTCACACCCAACAATCTCCGGGGCAGGGATCCTACGAGGATGCAGATTTCCACGCGTTATAATTGCCACTCCTCCCCCCCTTCCCTGGGGTCGGGAATGATGCTGCACCGAGAAACCAGCTGGGCATATCTCAGAGAGGGCTACTCCCCCCTCCTGCCCTAGCCAGGTCTCGGTAACACACACCAGGTCTGCCCCCTCCTCTGTGATTAGATCACGTATCAGGGGGGCTTTGTTGATAATTGACCTGGCGTTGAGCAGCAGCATCCTGAGCCCAGGGCCCTGAAAACCCTGGTTGCCAGGTGTCCGGGTTGAGCACGATGGAACCGGATCAGAGGGGCCGGAACAAGGGATCGCTTGTATACAGCGAGGTCTTATTCCCCGAGAGCGGCTCTCCCCTCTGCTCCCGCAATATCTGCCTCTTCCCATTATGACCGAGATGTTCCGGCTCTCACCCCCATCAGAGACCCCCTCCCCCTCCCCGCTGGCCCTCCCCCCTTCCTGCAGGCCATACATACCATTCTCTTCAGCCAGGATAATTTCGTTCCGTCCTCCCCCGCTTCTGTTAATACTACTGTCCTATTGTCCTCTTTTATCGTTACTTTTTACTTATGTTTATACAAACTACTACTATCCTATACATATTTGACAAATAAATAAATAAATAAATAATAAAATATTGTGATGTGATGTCTAAAAGTTTTTTTTTGAAGAAACTGGTAGCATTGTGAACTTGTTTTCTGATAAGCATTGTGAAATGGTATGTAGGAATGACCTTGGGAGACAGGAGGGAGACTCATAGGCAGGACAACGGGCATGTAAAGGTTATTTCAGCCCACAGTAGGAGGGAGGGGCCTCGGCAGCACTTCAGATGGGACCCTCCTGGAGAGTAAAAGGAAAGAAGAGAAGAAATACTTTCAGCCCTACAGAATTTGGTTAATGTAACCTTATAATAGTTAAGAGCAAGGACTTCTGGATGCACTTCTTGTCTGGATTACTTCACAGGGCTATCACCATGGGAAGGCTTGGTTCTGTAGACTTTGTATTCAATAAAGCATATTCAGTCGTGAGAGTTATCAAAGAACTCAGATGTTTTGAAATGATGTATGCTGCCTAACGGATGCCCCTATTCAACCTACCTTATAGAAGATGTCTACTTCCTTCAGTGTTTTGAATGAAAGTCATCATAGCTTTGGGAGGGTTACGTACTTTGAAATATCAAGCTAGTGTCTGTCTGTATGAAAGATGGACAGATTTATTTAATTGTCACATTTTTAAACAAATCTGTTCTACTCACTTTCTGTATATGTTTTGCTTTAAAGAACCCAAATTAAAATGTGAATATAAATATGTATTTTTGAGTGTATATGATAAAACGCCTCCTGTTTTTTTTTAAAAAAAATATTTTCGCTTAAAATATCAAGTATTACTTGGTAAAGTTTCTTGAATTTTTGAGACATGCAAAACACAAAGGATAATTGTGTTACTCATTCCCCTAGGAGGTATTGATCAGGTTAGCTTGAACTGAAATTTTGAATGAACTTAACCTTTAAACACTAAGGATATGTATGTGCCTCAATGTGAGTGTGAAACAGTGGCATTTTGGGAAAGAGAAGTTTTTAAATTATTAAAGCATTATATAAGGGCTGCACAAACAAAAATATTTCAAAAATTCAAATCAATACATTTTAACATCTTACAAAACAAAGTTACATGCACACCCATGTACACCACTTAAATTTTCCAGTCAGTATATAGCAACAGATTTGACAAAAGACAGATCAAGAATAATGAGCTAAAGGTCAGAACCATCTTTGAAGTGCTGGGTTCTTTTTAATGAAAAAAACCACACAAAAAACCAGAAGAGTTAAGTAATACATTTTTCACCATCCATTGCCTTTATTTTCTTTATAAGTAAGTTTTGTATTTCAAGGGAATCTACCGGTAATCCATATAGTATTGTCACTAGAATACTAATAATACTCTTTTGACAATGTAGAAAATATGGAATAATTTTGTAGAAATTTACAGTGTGTTCATCAGATGAACATACTGTAAATGCATCTGTGGATACAGTCTGATTACCCACTGTTTCAAAACTGTATTATACTAACCTTAGTAAAATGCAGAGAAAACATGGACTAATGCTGATGTATTAGACTAGCAATTGGCATATCTGGTTGCTTATTAACTTACCTTACTGAACTTGATGTATAACCCCTTAGAGTAAGTCAAAGTAAGTCTTGGAGTAAATAAAAAAAAATACTAGATAGCATGGATGTATGATCAAATCCTTCCTACATCACATTGCTGTAAAAAAAATATTGGGCCATGCCCTCCATCTTCTCATTTTCTGGTTGTAGTGATAAAATAGAATGGGATAATAAGGAAATCATAACAAGCTTTCAAGGAAAAACAACATATACTATACAGTAAATCTAATTTTAAAAATATACCTTTTTCTTTATTGTTGGAGGCTAATTACTACTGGATTTGCCTTAGAACACATGTCATTATTAGAACTGTCACAGTATTTCACTAAATGAAATATAATATTAAAAGTTAAATATATTATGTGCTTCACATAGTCTAATTGCATTATTTGCATTTAGGTTTAAAACTAAACTGTGGGTGATGTCCAGGCTGAGCTTGAGGGAGGTGCCAAATGTGT
The DNA here is from genome assembly GCA_023053685.1 of Diadophis punctatus similis. NCBI lineage: Eukaryota > Metazoa > Chordata > Lepidosauria > Squamata > Dipsadidae > Diadophis > Diadophis punctatus. The sequence goes on from JALIGW010000003.1 coordinate 148,299,056, forward strand.
CATCAATCTTGAGTCCCTATGCATCTACAAGAGATTTAAATCTAGCCCACCTTGAATTCCATTGACTCTTATCTACCACCAATTTGACTGTTAGTAGTTGAAATTCTTGTAGAGAGCTTAAGCTTGCAATAAACCCTTTATATTGATTTGAATTGCCTGGATTTCCCAATTTCTTATGCTTTACATAAACTGTATCATAAATGTATCACTTAAAAACCATATAATGAGAATAATCTGAGTATGAAAAATTATCTAAATTCTCAATATTCTTTTGCAGTTAATTTTCCTAGAAAGTTTCTTAGTGTAATCCAAAGGAAGCATAATCAAATAAAATCTACAAAGCATAACTACTATATATGCCCCTATATACCCTTGAAATATATTCTGGAGATGTTCAGGATACGTTGCATTACAGAATTTATAGAACAAAGAGAGGATGAAAAAGTTATATAAGTAGAAATCTATTCACACACATTACATCCTTTATTTTTGATGACTGCTTTTAGCTTTTTCCAAGTTCATACTTAATTATTTAGTATAAAATTCAGTATACAGTATAACAGTATTTACAAAGAGCAAATATCTTTTCTACATGTTTTATTGATTGTGCCAAACTCTAAATAAATGACTGCTTATGCAAATATATTCCACTCTCATCCTGAAACACTTGCAATTCAGAACAATTATATGATAAATATAAACATGTTTCCTGAATATCAGCATGTAAGGCCTTGAACATTGGAACCATTTATGTGCCATGATGAATTCTCCTGAAAAAAGCAGAGTGTAACAATAACAATTTTTAATTTTACCATACTCATTTTCATTATTGATAGACAAAGGCCCTAAGACCCTATCTCAATTTGTTTAGTCTACTCTGTTTACATGTTAAGATGGATGGTTTCATGTACTGATTTCTCAATATATTTTGCCTGCTGACACACATAACCCGTAATACATGTATCATGGCACAAGTCGAACACAGAATAGAAAATAGAACTTAAACATGGGAAAGGGTGAACTGGTGGTTTGAATACTGTTTTTTTTTAAACAATGAATGCATGTATATAGCAAATGTCAAAGTTTCTGATTCTCCCTTTTGCAAGTTAATATTGTTGGTTAACATATTTAATTCCCCATAATCTTCTCAAAGATATTATGTTTGTATGCCGCCCAGAGTCCCTGTGGAGTGGGCGGCATACAAGTGCGAATAATAAATAAATAAATGTTAAGATGTTACTAAAAAAGATATTTTGGGAAAACAATACTGATGGTTTTCATGATTAGAACATATAACAATCTTATTTAGGAAATGGCTTAATACTCAAAAGGTAAAATCTGCAGGATTTCTTTTTGAGTAGTCAAGAATGATGTTGTCTTATCTATTTTATTTCCATATTCTTCAAAATCCTCTTATAAGATTAAAAAGGATTAATGTTATAAAACAAATGCTATCGAGGCTCCTTGTACATTACTATCATATTACGGTATTTCAAAACAACAACATTTGGATTTTTAAAAAAAGTTTTTCAGCTATTTGAATATAAAAATACATTTGCAGGTCTTAGGAAAGGTAGAAAAGGATTTTTATTAAACTAAAGTTATCTGAACAATTAATTTTAATATTGAAATCAATGTTGAATATCAAATCTAATACATACATCCAACTGATATAAGGATGAACATCAGGATATATCTTATAAATTCAAAGGCATTTAACATTGACATGTGGTAGCCCAAAGATATCCCTCAAAAGTCTTAAAATTATTTCTGTCAATTATTTTGTCAGCTTCACACTGATTATTTGCAAGGTTGTTATTTCCCCCCCTTGGGGGCATCGTTGCTTGGATAATATATAAAATGAGAATTCTTCTGCATGCTAATTGTCTGAAAATATAACTAACAGCATCTCTTGTCAGCTAGACCTTAATTGCTCTTCACCGATAAATTGTAAACAAAACAAAGGGTAATATTTGAAAGTTATCAACGTCTAATTCAGAACCGACTGACATGCAATGATATTCGGTATTTTCATGAATATGCTGAGATTCATGAAACTTCCATGTTCTGAGAGCTGAGGACAGTGGACTCGTGATAATTTGTGATATTTAAAGGTCAAACCACAGATTGGTTCATGTTAGGATGCATGACAGCTTATAACTAATGTTGAAAAAAGCTGAAAAGTGTTGGTCCAGGTAAGTGGTGGGATTCAAAATGTTTTTACTACTGGTTCTTTGGGTGTGGCTTGGTGGGTGTGGCTTGGTGGGCATGGCTTGGTGGGTGTGGCAGGGGAAGGATACTGTAAAATCTCCATTCCCTCCCCACTCCAGGGGAAGGTGACTGCAAAATCCCTATTTCCTCCCAATCAGCTGGGACTCGGGAGGCAGAGAATAGATGGGGGCGGGGCCAGTCAGAGGTGGTATTTACTGGTTCTCCGAACTATTCAAAATTTCCGCTACTGGTTCTCCAGAAATGGTCAGAACCTGCTGAATCCCACCTCTGGTCCAGGTTGAGAAATGAGGACAAGCATCTAAAATTCCAAAACCAGAGGTTAGAGTAGGAGTTGGGGGTGGGGGAAAATGAACACCTCAGTGGCAAGCCACTTTCACAGTGGTGCAAAGGGAAGTTCATAAATACCTCCATGTAGGCAACAGGAGTCAAGTTCACTTGAGAATCTGCACTTACCTTATTTATTTAAAATGCAGAAATAGGAAACAGAAAAAATGGAATAATAATGACAGTGCATTTCAAAGCTATTTTTAAAAATAATTTAACATATTTCTAATCAACTGGTCTGTGAGTATCAAGAGCTGTGCGCTTAAAATTATTAATCATATTTTCAAACCTGCTCACATTGAAATGGATGTGTTTTATCTATAAATTCTGAGTCCGATAGTATATGAAATATTAAGAGCAATAATAATGACTTGCAGACCGTCAAGTTTGGCAAAGATGTCTCTGAATATAACAGCAAAATGTTGGAAATGTAAGAACAATCTGGGGAGGTACTACCACATGTGGTGGACATGCCCAGAGGCAAAAAAATACTGGAAAAAGATTCAAAGGTGGATAGAAGAAATCATAGAACAAAAAGTCGAATTAAAACCAGAATTGTTTCTGTTAGGAATCATAAAGGGAAATATAAAGCAATCAATATCTTATATTGCATATAATGGCAGCGGCTAGAATTAGTTACGCCCAACAATGGAAAGCAAAAACAGCCCCTTCAAGCACAATGGTAATCAAAAGGATATTAGAATGTGCTGAAATGAATAAATTAACTATGGAAATACATGACAGAGAGGAAACAGAATTTTACAAAATATGGAACAAATGGTACAATTGGCTGGAACATAAAAGCAAAATTAAATAGCTAAAGATATGATAAATAAATTTAAAACAGATATGGATAAATGTATTATGTATATAGAAATATAAAAACAAGGTGTTAGGTAGATAGAGTTAGATAAAATGTTAGATATTAAGAAGAATGTAATAGGTTGGACTTAGGAAGTATATGATTATATATAAATTAATGAGTAAGAGGTATAAAAACTGAATAGGTACACCGATACGGTACGCTCTAAAATCAATCTTTTATGGTTTATGGTGTCATGTTTTATTATGTCATGTTATGTCATGTTTATGTCATGTTGTGTTATGTTATTTTTGAATGTGTGATTTGTATATTTGTATATTTGTATTTAAATGTTGTTTTTAAAAACTGTTTAATAAAATTATTTTTTTAAAAAAAATAATGACTTGCAGAATCATAAACCTGTTTTATCTGAAATGATAAGGATTAAAATGTCTTATTCCTTTGGTGCTGGGAAATGATGTTGAATCTACAGTAAGAGTGGTATCAGAAAACATTACTTAATCGTATCTATATCTAAATAGAAGCTCAGAATTTAATGGGATTTATTTCCAGGTAAATGCATTATATAATCAATAAATGAATTAGTAAAGCAAAGTATAATATGAAGAGTCTTTCCTTTCCAACTTTGTGTGCCCATTTTTCAATGGAATAACAATTTCTCATTACTGCTGAGAATCAGGCTACCTGTGGAATTACTATTTCTATGTGACTCAGCTTTAACAGAGTTGGAAGGGACCTTGCAGGTCATCTAGTCCAACCCCCTGCCCAAGCAGGAGACCCTACATCTGCCTCTAGCAATAGCAATAGCACTTAGACTTATATACCACTTCATAGTGCTTTACAGCCCTCTCTAAGTGGTTTACAGAGTTCAGCATATTGCCCCCAACAATCTGGGTCCTCATTTTACCAACCTCAAAAGGATGGAAGGCTGAGTCAACCTTGAGCCTGGTGAGATTTGAACAGCTGAAATAGCCTGCAGTGCTGCACTCTAACCACGGTGCCATCTCGGCTCTACCTTGGATTGAACTCACAACCTCCTGATTGTGAGGCAAGAGCTCCACCTCTAGACCACAGCAGATGTAGTATCCTTTATGTAATAGTTCATATAATCTTGATGCTCATAAGCAGTGGTGGGTTCCTACCGGTGCGGTCCACTCTATAGCACCAGTAGTGGCCTGCTGGTGACGTCACAGTACCAGTGCGGTCGGTTCCCGGTTCCTGGGCACTGCCATTTTTTTAAAAAAAAATTAAATTTATAATATAAATTTTAAAATTTATAATAGGCAGGTGCTATCTCCATTCCCCTTCCTTCAGCAGTCTGAGAAGCCAAGAATGCACAGTGATGATCCTAGGCATTTTTGCACGTTCGAGGCTTCTCGAGCTGCTGAGGAGAGAGGGAATGGGTGGCAGGAGTCTAGGATCATCAAATGGGGAAAAGCATTCAGGCCGGACGGAGCCTCCTAGAAGAACCGCTGCCGCGGTCTTGCTGTTCCTGCTGCGGGGGACTGCATTGCAGGTGGGCAATGTCCCCCACTTCTCCGGCTGCTGCCAAGCTCCTGAGGCCCACGCCCACCTGGTCACATGGCTGGCAAGCCACACCCACAAAATAAGCCACGCCCACAGAGTGGTAGTAAAAAAATTAGGAACCCGCCCTTGCTCATAAGGATCTATTGTTCATAAACTTATAACATTTTATTCTTGTTACAATAATTGATAAAAACAGCTATTATTATTGGTGCTTTTAAGATCCAGTTGGCCCTGGCCCTGCTTACCTTTCTAAAGATATCAAAGACATGTCTATGGAGATTTTCAGTCATCCAGGTCATGGTTGTCCCAAAGGTGCTTTTTCAAAAGGCAACTGGACTTTTTTTGTTTTTCCTTGAAGACATTTCCCTTCCCATCCAAGAAACCTCTGAACTGAACTGAACTGAGGAAGCTTCTTGGATGAGAAGCAAAACATCTCCAAGGAAAAACAAAGTCCAGTCCCTTTTGAAAAAGCTCGTTTGGGACAACCAAGACCTGGATGACTGAAAATCTCTACAGGTTTGGGTATCAAAGACTTGTTTTCCCCCTCAACTTTGAGAAGAAAAAGACTGGATGACTTGGGTTTTAGGTCCTTCCAAATCTGGGACTTTATTATCTTTGGTACTGGATGGGATTGCAAACCTAGGAGAGTCCCCCCCCCCCCGGCATCTATGTGCTGCATACTGTTGTTTTAGGTGTTTTTATACTTTGTTTTATAGTGTGTTTTTAAAATTGCTTTGCTACTATTTGTTGGTGATCTGACAGGCACTCAGCAATTATGTGAATTGGATAAAATAAATAAATTGGTTGATAAGAAATTATGAAAAGATCTTGTCAGAGAAGATAGTTCCAAAAGAATATAATTACATAGTTCATAGCATCAACAAGAAATTTAAATGAGAGTAAACAATTGTCATTAAGCACTTTCTGACCTATGACGTTCTTTAGGTTTATGTACAGAACTGCATGTACAGAATCTTGTTTGTGTACAATACACTTAGAATTGAGCATTACTCAAATGTCAATGCTTAAACAGTCAATTATGAATGCTGCTGACAACACAAGTGTATCTTTTGTGTTTCTCTTATATCTTCATAAGAACTCTGAAACTCAAATCACAGTTCTTTCATATTCTCTTACATAAAGCAAGGGCTTTTGCGTGTTCGTGTATGCACGTGTGTTTGTTTTAAATCAATGCTAGGGAGGACTTTTTAAAAAACAAAAATCCTTCTGTTCTTCTGTTTGTGATAGAGCCATTTTGCTTGCAGACCATTATTCAGATCAGCCCGATCAGTGATACCGCAGATTGTTTTCAACTCCTTCCAGAATGATTATGCAGTCACGAAAGGATGAATCATACAAATCCACAAGCATTTGAGTAAGCTGCTAATGTACTGTGGAAGTATATACACCACCTACACTCTATCCTTCATTCTATTGATTTAAGTTGAATGTGTCTAAACGATGGGAACACAACAGCTGCTGCTGAGAATCAAAAGCAGGAGGATTAAATGAGCTTAACATTATATTAGTTGGTTAAGCATTATTTTTAATTGCCTAATGTTTCTGACTTTTCAGCTCATTGTTATTTGCAGGTAGGGAATTATTGCTTTCCTCCTCTCTTCTTTCAAAATACAATGCAGGCTTGCTGTGGAAACAATTGTTTCATTCTACCTTTAACAGTGTCAAAAGTGAATGTTTGATGGGCGATACTGGTACCTACCTGGCCCTTTTCAATCTCCTTTGGCAGAGGAGCGGACTGCCCTGAGTTGAACCCAAAGCCAGATCAGTTGGACTGTGTATGTTGGATTCCTTTAGGGCCATTGATTGCAAGGGATCTTCCTTATTCCTGTGGACTTACATCTGTAGTGAGACCTTTGCTGGACATTCTTCAGAGGAAGCTTGCCAAGACTGAGTTTGCCACTGCTTTGTCATCTGCAGGCAATGACCTGGTTGGTTTTCAGATTGGTAGCATTAGAGATAAGGTACTAGGTATCATTGTTGGAGGCTTTTGTGGCAGTGGTGCTGACTTATTATATTATAGATTGCTAGATCTATGCCCCTCCTGGTTAGCTAAGGCTGTTGTGGGATAACTTGTGTCAGCAGTAAAGAACATGTCTTTTCTGGACATGTTGTTTTGTGCCCTTTCAAGAAAATATTCAATATCCCAACCTAGATGAGATCATGTACCAGCAAGATAAGGTATCTTATCATTCTGGCCATGTGAACTGAGTGAGAACATTCCAGGGGCCCACTTAGGGCAGGGAGCTTTCTACATACATACATACACACACACACACACACACACATACCCTTTCACATGGCCTCCATTCCTACACTAAAGCACTTATCTGCAAAATTACTAGACAACCTTGTAAACTCATAGCGGGGAGGAGTCTTCCTTGGCCCTCTTTCTTCATATTAAGGATTCCGAGCTTCTTTGGGTTTTTTTGCTTCTTGGGAAACACCAGGATCTGTGATCCTGGACTACATTCCACCACAATATCTAACCTACCTTTTTTAGATTCTGGAAAAAGTGGTAATGTAGCAGTTTCAGTGTACCCTGGATAAAGCAGATTAACCTGGGTATGGGACAGAATTGATCCTACTTTTGAATGATCTCTAGTGGGAGTGGGATTAGGTAATGCATCAATTCTGTCTCTACTTGACCTCCAAATGCATTGGATACTATCAAAATGGTATCCACCTGAATTGGCTTCATGGAGTGGAAGACACTATATTGTGTTGGTTGTCTTCCTTCCTATGGGGCCAATACCAGTTGGTGTTGATCAGGAATGATATGTCCACAGGGTTCAGTACTTTCTCCATTCTTTTTTAACATCTACATAAAGCCATTGGATGAAATTATCTGTCACCAATAGGTGAGATATTGTTGGTATGCTGATGATACTCAATTATACATTTTTGGCTCAGCAAACTAAGCAATGCTATTGATATCCTATATCAGTGTGGAAGCTATGAGGAACAACAGGCTTTAACAGACCTCTGGCAAGACTGAGTGGCTTATGTTTTAGGCCCTTCCAGATCTGGGACTTTACCATCTTTGGTACTGCACTGCCCCAAACAGACTTGGTGATAATCTGGAAGTCATTCTGAATTCATGACTACTGTCAAGACGGCTATGAGGGCCTTCACATACTGGTTGCACTCGTTCCTAGATTGAGAGAATCTACTAACAGTTATTCATATCCTCATCATTTCTTCAATAAACTACTGTAATGAGTTCTACATGTGGCTGCCCTTGAAGAACATCCAGACATTTCAACTGAAATTACTGCAGTAAAGCAGTTATGTGTGCCCTTAGCTATGTGCATTGGTCACCAGTTTGCTTTCAGGTTCAATTCAAGGTAATGGTTTTTACCTTTAAAACCCTACATGGCATAAAGCAGGTTACATGAGGGACCATCTCTCCCTGGTTACATATATCTGTCCCATCAGATCTGTCAGGAAGGTCCCATCTGCTAAGGAGTTCCATCTGATGGGACCTAGGAGATGAGCCTTTTCTGTCCTGGTATCCGCCATCAGGAAGAAAGGTGAGATTAGTCCCAATTTATGGACCTTCGGGAAGTCTCTTAAAACAGCAGGAATTGGGATCCTGTAAAAATAAAGAGCTGCAAAATGGCTATATTGCATTCTCCTATAGTTGTATTTATATTTATGTTGATATATTTTTACTGGTTATTGAAGACTTGTTTAATTATTTTGTTTCAATGTACAACTTCTAGAGTCACATTTGTGAGATGAGTGGCTATATAAATCTGATAAACAGTGATACTCAATAGTTTTGCTTGAATTTGTTAGTAGAAAATAGAGTGTGTGCACATATATTTTCTCATAAAAAGCTATGCAGGTTTTGTCTATATAATGATTCCATTGATTGCTATTATTTAGGTTAACAATCTTAATTGATTACATTTAAATTCAGTTTCCTTAATTAGTGTGATTGGAGCCTTTCAGGGATCTTAGAAAGAATAGATGATTTGATAAGATTCCACAAAAATCATATTTGGCTACATAATGACATCAATGAAGTGTACTAAATTCAGCAGAAGATAATGCTTTCTGGATAGCTGATTATAGCTAATTATAAATTGTGATATCATTTGCTACAGTCAAGTGAAAATATGATAAGCAGTGCTGAGAAATTGGTGACATATTCTAGAAAATTGTGTCAGTTTTTCAATGATCCAAAAAAGAATCTTTCCAAAAATGAATGTTTTGAATCAACTGGATGACATTTTGAAGCACCCACAAAGCTTGTTCCATTATTGGGTGTGTTGCAAACTCCCTTGTAGACAGAGAGGTCGGGAGTTGACTTGTGAATAATAGAAAACAAACACTGGACTCTCCAAAGATGTAGAAAACCTGATGTAATTTATTCTTACCAAACTCTTAAGCATTCAGGGTCAGAAGTTGAAAACAAAAAAGATTATTTGGAGTTCAGCAGTCCAAACCAATAACTCAAAAGTAATTTCATTAAAAAAAATCAAACTAAGAAAGAAAATGGGTTAGGCTGCAGCAAATTGAAGCTAGTTATCTTCCTTTTGTACAAATAGACTCAATAGGCATCTGTTGGCATAAAGGCAATTGCCCTCTTGGAAGTCTCTAGGCCCTTTTCTTCTAATAAATATTTCCAATATGAAGAACCTGCTCTATTCTGTGTCTGAAAACATGAGCTGGATTCCCACTGGACAGCATAGAAGAATGGGAGAATTTATTATAGAGGTCCTGGGCAAGACAGCTCTTCCTCTATAAGCTTCTCTTTGTCCTCATCCTGTGATAGCTGCCATCTCCCTCCATCTTTTTCTCCAACCTCCACACCTGCCCTTTTGCCAAAGCTGCCTTTAAACTTACCCAACTCTGAGTCTGCAGGCATTTACAGTCTGGAACTTTTAAGATACGTGGACTTCAACTCTCAGACGATCCCAATAAACACACCCACTAGGGAATTCCCACTGGTGAATATTATTTTAGGACTTAAGCTACATTTTTTAATGTTTCTTCTGTCAAAATTTTGTCATTAGTTTTCAGAAACCATTTAAGGATGTCCTTGCAAGCTACATAAAAGGAAGTTCAGAAGATATATGTATTTTGGGGGCCTGATGTTTCTCAACCTCATGTTGCCCCAACTCCAGATGGAGAGTAGAAGAGAGATGACTCCTTCCCCTGCTCACTAAACTTTCCTTTTCTCTTGAAAACTTGCTCTAAATGGTTGGGGACTCTCTGGCACAGTCTATGTCTACATTTGAAATTTGTGAAGTGCACCCACAAAAATATCCTACAGAGTTTATATTGAATCAGGTTCCATAAGTAACAATCCGGCAATTCAAAATCCTCATTACATATATGAATTAACTCAAAGAAAATAATGACATCCTGATAATTACCACATTTCACATATTTTAAGGCTTCAATCCTTGAGTTGGATTCTATTATTTAGACACATATATTAGTGCATGCCTCCTAATGTCTACCCGGAAGAAAATTCACCTAAGTTCAATAGGATTTGCTCCCAGGTATAAAGAGATTTGCATCTTAAATAGGTTAAATTATTACTTTTATAGCAATAATAGGGAATGTTTTTCATGTCAAAAATAATTACAGTACTTCCTACAGAGTTTACATAATGAGGAAGTTAATTAACAGAACAAATATTAACTTGCAGAGAATAGCCGGTGGCTCTGAAGTATGAGAGCCAAATGCGTAGCCAAATTCTCTGATGTATATATCTGTGTATGGGTAAATGACAAAGGATTGGAAGGGGGGGATGATTTCACTCTACAATCCCTAAAGTATACAATACCAGTAGCAGCATACATTTTAGTCTGAAAGTGCCCAGAAAGCACAGATATATAAGCAAATCTAGCACTACATCAGGGGTGGGTTCTACTTACCTTCCCTACCGGTTTGCATCGCAATGGAAGTGCACATTTTGCGTGTGTATCACTTTCTGGAAATGACCCTCTGTGCATGTGCAGTACTAAAAAAAAAGCTTCTGCGCATGCACAGAAGCAAAAAACAAGATGGTGCCGCCGTAGGCACCACCGAGAGAACTGTCTCAGGGGTGTGGCAGGCCTGGGTCGCTGCCAGTTCCAGTGACCCAGGCCGCCAAGTTACTACCGGTTCTATAGAACCGGTCCAAACCGGGAGGAACCCACCTCTGCATTACATAGACATTGAGCAACATTTGAGAAGCTATGCATCCATTGTTTGAGCAGCATATGCTGAAAATGCCTCTTTCAGGAGAGAACAGAAAATACAGATGTCAAATTCCCAGAGGGCTAGGGGCAAGTAAAGGATAACATCATCTATTCCTCCCCTCCATAAATAGTTGGTGTCCTCTACTCATAAGGGACCGACCTGGCAGGAGAGATATGCCCTAAGAATGAGTGCCAGAGACCTCAGCCCTTGGAAAGCTCCTAAACAATGGAAGATTGTCAACTGAAATACTACAAATGTAAGTGAAAATGATTTATTTCCCATATGTAACAGATATATAGTATATTACTACATTAAATCAGCTTGAGACTCCTCACCTCTCACTCCTTTTTATTACCAATGTAAGAGAATGTTTTCTTGCTGGTGAATTGAAAGTTGTGCAACTTTTTGGTTTTGCTTTAACTATAAAGTCGAAAATATAGTTGCAGCTGTTTTTAGTCTTACATTGCACTACTATTTTAAAAAAGCCATTTAAATACAATATTGTATTTCTGTTGTAGCTGATTGCTTTCTTCATCTCTCTCTCTCTCTCTCTCTCTCTCTCTCTCTCTCTCTCTCTCTCTCTCTCTCTCTCTCTCTCTCTCTCTCTCTCTCTCTCTCTCCATCTCTCCATCCCTCCCCCCCTCTCTCTTGGGATTCAAATAATTTAATAACTGGTTCACCCAGGGTCAGGTTGGCTGTCATGGGAGGCATGGCCCATCCCCGTCCTCCAGCTCTGCTGCACATGCAGGATGAGCCTCCTGTGATGGCCAATCTGACCCTGGGTGAATCAGTTGTTAAATTACCCCCTCCCCCATTATCAAAGTGGATCCTGGATGCTGTGCTCTGCTGCAATGGAGAAGCAAGCAACAGAGCAGCCGGCATGAGAGGAGGAGGAGGAGCAGGGAGAAGAAAGAGAGAAAGTGGCCTTCTCCTTCCCTCACGCCAACTGCTCCGTTCTGTTTCTCCATTGCAGCGCAGGGCCAAGGAACCACTTTGATAGTGTGGGGGGGTAGGTGTTAATTTAACAACTGGTTCAACCGAACCTGTGCGAACCAGCTAAATCCCATCTATCTATCTATCTATCTATCTATCTATCTATCTATCTATCTATCTATCTATCTATCTATCTATCTATCATCTATCATCTATCTTTCTATCCATCCATCCATCCATCCATCCATCCATCCATCCATCCATCCATCCATTGACACACATATTTGAAGTACATTCAACACTTAGAATAAAAAGGACTGCCTTACTGTCTGACATATGCACAGTCTCTTTTCTACCCTTGCATTATTCTCATAGGATTTCTTATGGAAAAGCCATAATACTGGGAAACTAAAAAGAAAAGAAAAGAAAAGAAAAGAAAAGAAAATAAATTTTGCTGCACCTGCTAGATGGTTGGATAATGAGACCTATTAGCTCAGTATTTTTATGCTCCTATGGGAGGCAGCAAAAGTGCCCCACTGAGGTGAACTGCATTGCTGATATGCCTTGAGGTTGCTCATTACGTTGCCTCCATGACTCCAAATTTATAGTTCAGAAAAGTGTAGGCCACTTCACACAGGCCTAATGTCTACCCTTATGATTTTCTGGATTCTGATGGTAGCATTTTTATCTAAAAAGAGAGGAGAAAAAACTATAGGGGAGGAATCATTGAGACACACAGATTTGCATACAATTTGCATACATTTATGGGAATTTCCAAAGATTTGTAGACAAACAGGGAAATATTTCTTCTTCCTTCTCTTCCCAAGGTAGAAATCAAGAATAAATCACCAAATGGGCTAGGGAAAAATGACTGCGGTGAGTACAAAAAATAACGATTTCTTAGAAGCTGCTGAAAGCTTCTAGAATGAACACTTATATTACAAAATACCCTCAGCTTCACTTGTTCCTGATGGAAGACATTCTCTATTGTTCTGACTTTGCTGCTATAAATAACTGGCATGCTATGTACTAAAACTGAAGATAAAAGCACATTTTCTCATGATGCTGTTTTAAAGAATCCTGATGATGGTGCCATTAAAAGTTGAATAAAATCCTGAGGTTTTTTGGCATCAATCTATGTCATGTGCAAAGTTATCTTGGGGAGTGCATGAATCCAAAACTGAAGGAGCATCTTTAACGTATACTTCTGAAGTGCAGGGAATAGAAACTGGTTCAATAATTATAATCAGCAGCAGTTGCCTATTCATGATCTCCCAATAATTTTTGTTTATGTTACAATCTAATGGAACTTGGCTATACCAGGCCATCCTTGCAGAATAGATGCAACAAATTGTGTTACAGAAATTAGTTACACATTTATCCATATGATAACAGTTTTCAGATCTAGCTAGCTTTACAATTTTTGCTTGCATATTCTGTTCTAATTTTCTGCTTTTTCTATAACCCTAAAATCAAAGTATAAGAAAATGCAAAGCAACCAAAAGCTGCCCAATGCATAGAGTAGATTATACATGAGCCGAGGTGGCGCAGCAGTTAGAGAGCAGTACTGCAGGCTACTTTAGCTGACTGATCATTTGAGTCCAGCTGTTCAAATCTCACCAGCTCAGGGTTGACTCAGCCTTCCATCCTTCCGAGGTAGGTAAAATGAGGACCCAGATTGTTGGGGGCAATGTAAAATATATACATTGCTTAATGGTGTAAACTGTTTAGAGAGTGCTTGCACTATGAGGCGGTATATAAATCTCTAAATAAATAAATAAATAAATAAATAAATAAATAAATAAATAAATAAATAAATAAATAAATAAATAAATAAATAAATAAATAAATAAATAAATAAATAAATAAATATACTTGGGAGTATATTGCACATCTTCTTATTGTTTTGGTGCTGTTGCCCAAGTCTCGTATTTGTTTTAACCCTAAAGTATATTATTAAATCATACTGGACATTTTTGCATTTTCTATTTCTATTTCTTTTATTTCTATGAATTGTTTCCTCTTTAGTTCTCATATGTATATTGTCCCTTTACAGGCAGATATCCAATCAGAAATGGTTCAGAAAACAATGGCAGATAGATAGATAGATAGATAGATAGATAGATAGATAGATAGATAGATAGATAGATAGATAGATAGATAGATAGATAGATAGATAGATAGATAATAGAGATTTGTCTTCTTCTCTGAGTCCACTTACAACATTCTTTACTTCTGGCCAGGATTCTGAGACCATTGCATGGTTATTTAGTGGAAAAAGAAAAAAACAAGGAAGGAAGGCATGATAGAAAGTTATACATTCATGAACAATGTAAAGAAAACATTTTCTCCTCCCCTGAAATTAGTAAAATGCATAGATTAATCAGCAAGACTGATGGGCTTTAGACTGAAAGAAGCAAAACATTCAGATCAATGAAGTCAGTGGAGGTTGACTTCTTTACCTGAGGTCTTAAGTCTAATTGTAATTGTTCTGTCCTCACTACACATTAGTCTGTGTGCAGCTTGACATGCAGCTAAACCCACCTATCCTCCAATACAACAGACCATGTGCATAGATCTGAATGCTTTATTGAAAGAACAGGATATGGTGAAACTGGGGAAAATAGGGATTCATACAATGAGAGCCAAATACAAGATAGACAGTATTGAGTTACTGCTGAATATAACAATTAATAAATACAAGCAATTTAAAACTCACCAGTGATGCTCTGTGTGTGGGATGTGGGTTTGTCCTTGGATGATCATGTGGCACAGATTAAGATGGATTCTTCTTTGTGCTTCTACCTTCTCCAAATGCTAAAGGAAATGGAGTCTGACTTCCCAGCATGCACTTGTTTTGAGAGTGTGGGCTGATGGGTAATGAGGTGGGGTTAGCTTCAAACAATATTCTTGGCATTGTCTCTCCGGCCACTAGATGGGGCTAGAGAGCAACAACAGTATATAAAAGTTATATGCTGGGGCATGACAGTAACTGTTCTCTGTGTCACAAACTAACCCAATGACTATTGTATGTGTGTAACTTCTGTACATGCATCCATACATGTACAGTACTTTCATATTACATATGTATACAAGAATACTATTTAATTTTTGGAAACTGTCAAGGTCCAAACTTGGTTAAAAAAAGTAGGCATAAATAATAAATAACACATGAATATTACTATATAATTCTTGCCATGAGACCAGAGGTGGATTCCTGCCGGTACGCTCTTTCCTGTTGGTCACCGCAGAGCCAAAGAAGCCGGTGGCGTTTGCTGCGTGGGGCTTCCTCCGCCCGCTTTCCCCTGCCTGGACGCCACCATCTGTATTCTTTTGCCCTCTACGCATGCGCAAAGCGTTCTGCTTGCACAGAGGGCAAAAGAACACAAATGGCGGCGTCCAGGCGGGCAGGGGAAAGCGGGCGGGGGAAGCCCCGTGCCGCGAACGCCACCGGCTTCTTTTGCTCTGCGGCGACCAACAGGTAAGAGCGTACCAGCAGGAACCCACCTCTGCATGAGACATAAGAATGGCTTCCAGTGGGGTGTTGTCAATCTTTGGAATTATTATGGCTATGTTTTAGGAGACCCTCTGATATGTCTTTCAATTTCTGTGACATAAATCAGTTCTTCATTACATGATTTTCTATTATATAAGTTCCTAAATAGCCACTGTGAAATAACCTAACTAGATGAATTCTTTCTTTATTACAACAGGGGTCTTACCCTTCTGGGATGGAGCAGTGACCTATAGAAACAAGAACTTAGTAAGACTATCATCAGTCAGGGACTATTAATCTTTACTAAGCCTTAAACAAAAACTTCAAAGAGGCTCCAGACTGAAACTTTTATAGTAAATGGATGGTGTTAACACAATTTTAGCCATACTGATGCCATGCTGTATTGGTGGCTAAATTTGCTATTTCTAAAATTATTTTTATATGTCTCAGAATAGGCATTCTTAGAAATAAATATGAGAAGCTGGAACTATATTTGAAGAAAAAGGAAAACAAATATTCTAGAAAGCTTCCCAGGGAGGAAGAGTATAAAGGATTGGAAAGAGAATGCGTGTTTATTTATTATTATTATTATTATTATTATTATTATTATTATTATTATTATTATTATTATTATTATTATTATTATTATTATTATTATTATTATTATTATTATTATTATTATTATTATTATTATTATTATTATTATTATTATTATTATTATTATTATTATTATACAATTGTATCACAGCGGCCAGTTGTTTCGCCGGATTTGGCATTGATTACTAGTCGAGCCCCACCCAGGGGCCTAGGAAGTCGTAATGTATTTTCGAAGTATATGTGCGGAACCGAGCAGTGCGGCTTTCTGCATTTGACTGATGGTGATTTTGTCAATTTTGAGCTGTTTTAAATGTAATTCCAGTGCTTTTGGGATAGCACCCAGTGTTCCAATCACTACTGGAATTACCACTGCTGGTTTGTGCCATAATCGTTGGATTTCAATTTTTAAGTCCTGGTATTTTGCAATTTTTTCGTGTTCCTTTTCATCGACCTTGCTATCTCCTGGTATTGCAATGTCAATTATAGTCACCTTGTTGTTCTCGACCAACGTGATGTCTGGTGTATTATGCGCCAGTACCTTGTCTGTTTGTATACGAAAATCCCACAAGATCTTGACCATCTGATTTTCAGTGACTTTTTCAGGCTTGTGTTCCCACCAGTTTGTAGCAGTATGGATGTTATAATTTTTGCATAAATTCCAGTGGATCATTTGTGCAACAGAGTTGTGTCGTAATTTGTAATCAGTCTGTGCGATTTTCTTGCAGCAGCTGAGCACATGGGCTACAGTTTCATCAGTTTCCTTGCATAATCT
Organism: Diadophis punctatus similis; assembly: GCA_023053685.1. Classification (NCBI taxonomy): domain Eukaryota; kingdom Metazoa; phylum Chordata; class Lepidosauria; order Squamata; family Dipsadidae; genus Diadophis; species Diadophis punctatus. The sequence continues at coordinate 148,315,979 of JALIGW010000003.1, forward strand.
GCATTTAGCATCATTTGAAGATTTATCAATTTTGGCCTTTATGGCATTTGTACGAATTGCCTGTTCTTGTGCGGCCAGGATCAATGATTCTGTTTCTTTCTTTAAAGTACCAGATGTTAACCATAACCAAGTTTTTTCACTGTCCACTTTGTCTTTTATTTTTTCCAGAAATTGGCCATGTAATGCTTTATTTTGCCAACTCTCCATTCTTGATTTTATCACATTTTTTCTGTATTCTTGTTTCGTCTGTTGGACCTTCAGTAGATTTTTGTTCTTTACTTCAATTAATAGATGTTCTTGACTTTCTTTTAAATAATCCGCCAATGCATGCTTTTCTTCTTCAACTGTTTGCTTTACTTGTAGTAGTCCTCTGCCACCTGATTTTCTGGGCAGGTAAAGTCTATCAGTGTCACTACGTGGATGTAAACTGTAGTGCATTGTCATTAGTTTTCTGGTGTTTCGGTCCAAAATGTCCAAATCAGCTTGTGTCCAGTTAATTATACCAGCCGTGTATCTTATGACTGGTATTGCCCAGGTATTCATGGCCTTGATGGTGTTTCCACCATTTAATTTAGATTTCAAAATTTTCCTAACTCTGTTGGTGTACTCTCTTCTAATGATAGTTTTCACTTCTCCATGTCTGATGTTATCCAACTGCAGAATGCCCAGATATTTATAGGCTTCATTTTGATTGCATTTAATTAATTGGCCATTGGGCATTTCAATTCCGTCACATGTAGTGATTTTGATTATTATTATTATTATTATTATTATTATTATTATTATTATTATTATTATTATTATTATTATTATTATTATTATTATTATTATTATTATTATTATTATTATTATTATTATTATTATTATCATCATTATCATTATTCATTAAACATGAAACTCAGTCAACTGAACATTTTAAAAAGTGTCACAAATACCACTGACTGGTGCTAATGGTTGATAAGGGTTGCTGCTAGCATCCTAGGTATCTTCTTAAAATATATGATGTTCCAAGTATTGCAGTTTTTTGCAATTCTGCTGGTGTTATTGCAGGAAGCTGTAATTTATGTGTTTTGTGAACTTCTTGGACATGGTACAAAGTGCCCCAATGACAATGGGTATCACTGTTAAATGTTTCATCCATAGCCGTGTAGTTTTGATGGCCAGGTCGCAATATTTTGTAATTTTTTCCCAGTTCTTTTTCTTCGACTCTGGCATCTCCTGGTACAGCGATATTAATAAAATGTACTATTCGGCCCTCGACAACCGTGATATCTGGCGTGTTGTGTTCCAAATGATGATCTGTCTGTATTCGAAAGTCCCACAAGATCTTCACTGTCTCATTTTCAGTAACTTTTTCCACTTTGTGCTGTCAGACTTTTCGGATACAGGTATGTCATATTTTTTACATAATGACCAGTGGACTAATTTAGCAACTCGATTATGTCTAGCTTTGTAATCAGTTTGCACGATTTTTCTGCACTCACATATTAAGTGTGAAACAGTTTCAATTTTCTCGTTGCAAAGTCGGCAGTTTGGATTGTCACTGGATTTTTGTATCTTCGTTTTCATGGCATTAGTTTGTAGTGCTTGTTCTTGAGCAGCGAGTATTAAATCTTCAGTTTCTTTCTTGATGGTTCCCATTTTAAGCCATGCCCATGTAAAGTTTGTCATTTATTTATTATTTATTTATTAGTGAGACTTATATACCGCCTCATAGTGCAAGCACTCTCTAAGCCAGCGGTTCCCAACCTGGGGTCGCAACCCCTTTGGGGGGTCAAATGACCATTTCTCAGGGGTCGCCCCGGCATCCTCAGCTCCCCCCCACTGCCACAAGCCTGGCCATATCACGCCCCACAACCCCCGCCCCGCGCCCCCACCGCGACCCACCACGCTATTGCCATTTGGGTTCTTTTACCCTCTGTGCATGCGCAGAGGGTAAAAGAACCCAAATGGCAGCTTTCGGGCAAAGTCTCCAGATCCAGGCGAGGTCTCCACTCGCTTCGCGTGTTACCTCTGAGAGCTTTTCGAGCCCCGTCGCGAAAGGCGTGCGTGACTTCGGCGGGTCTGGGACAGGTGGCTGCCCGGAGAGAGCCACCCCCTTCGCCCTGTACACTACAGGTAGACGGGAAAGACTCTACGAAGGGGATGGCTCTCTCCGGGCAGAGCCGGCTCCTTTTTGCCCACGTGTGGCTCGCCTTCCTTCATTGGCCGGCCATGGGTGGTTGCCGAGGTGAGCGGGGTGGGCGCGGCTGCCACCAAGGAGTTGCCCCGTCTGGGTGCAGTGCCTGCTGCCATGGGGGGCTCCTCCGTGGCACACGCCATAGCCAAGCATCCCTTGCCACATTCTCTCCGGGCGGCGGCGCCCCACTTGGCTGCTGCCAAGCGCACAAAGCCGGCGGAGCAAAGCGAGGAACATGGTGATATGCAGCAGCTGGAAGCACGGCTCTGCCCCGGCTGCCCTTTGGCCGCTGCTGCCGCTGTTGCTGCTGCTGCTCGCGGGGTCCCACCGGCCGGCCGCCACCTCCGCTCCTCCTTGGAGTTGCTGTTGCAAGCTCAGGATCCCCCGGCCCCGGCCCCCTCGCATGATTTTGCTTCTGCACATGCACGGAAGCAAAATCGTGCCAAAATCTCGCAAGGGGACATGCGTGCGAGAGAGATTTTGGTGCAATTTTGCTTCCGTGCATTCGCAGAAGCAAAATCTCGCCAAAATCTCTCTCTTGTGCGCATGTCCCCTCGCAAGATTTCGGCACAATTTTGCTTCTGCGCATGTGCAGAAGCAAAATCGGCCAAAAATTCACAAAAAATGACGACGTGCACGGTGGACCGCCAGAGAGGGCTCCGGAGCAGTCGCGTGCAAATTGCGCAATCAGCCGCTCCCTACCAGAGCTGTGTACTGGGCAGCTCCGGCAGGGACCCACCTCTGCTGTAGCAGCCGGCGGAGCAAAGCGAGGAACATGGTGATATGCGGCAGCTGGAAGCACGGCTCTGCCCCGGCTGCCCTTTGGCCGCTGCTGCCGCTGTTGCTGCTGCTGCTCGCTACATCTTTAAGCTGCTATTGTCTTCTGCTTACGCTAGTTTGTTTCCAAGCTAGTCTAAGACAATTCTACCTGGCAACAATTGCAAGATAATCAGACAAGGTATTCGTAGTCAACCTATGCCCAATTACTTATGCATTTTCTCTATGTTCTGTATCTACAGAGAGTCAGGGGTGAGAGGAGGAGAGAAAATGAAATTGAATTTTATAAAATGAAAGTATTAAAATTTATAAAATGGAAGTATTAAAATGCACATACATAAATAACACACAAATGTACAGGGGCATCTCATACATGTAGAGAAGTCTTACGTTTTGCACAGCAGTTTCCATAAAAAATAATCATATTTTCAATATAATTGTAAGCCATAAGCAACTTTTTCATAAGTCTCAGATAGCACTGGATCTTCAGCCCACTAAGTGTAACTATAAATGTAATTTTCCAATGTTGGAGGAAAAATATCTTAACAAGAAGAACGGCCCAATTAATTCATTTCTGTGGTCCAGTCAATTTCCATGTTTAAGTAAATACTTCGAAAGAGTATAGATTTTGGAGGAAAAACTGTCTTAAATCAAATTAGTAAATACATTATTACCTAAAAGTTATGTTCTTCAAATAGATTACAACAACAAACATTTGTTACTTGCTTGACAATGGATGAAATTAAAGAAGTGATTTTGAATATGAGTAATGGTAAAATACTAGGGCTTGATAGATTCCCTGTGGAATATTTGTTGGTATACTGAATGCTAAACTCTATCAACTGTACAATGACATTTTTCAAAAATGATATTTCTTACAATTTCCCTACTTTTCTTTTTTAGGCATTCTTAGGCAAAATTAAAATTAAAATATTGATGAAATTGAGGTAAACAGCCATTTGTCGCTCCAGATATTTTGAGAACTCTAGTCCAAGACAATTGGAGGATACCTGATTGACTTTCCTTACACTAGAACTTGATTACTTCTTAAGACATTTATGAAAACGGTATGTATGCACATGTGTGTGGCAATAACAGATTTATCATAACCTCCTGATAGGTTCTGAGGAGGAAAAAGAAAAGCATAAAGAACTAAAATAAGTCTCTTATTTTCTGAATGAATGATCCCTCCCACTATGAATATAGCAATAGCACGTATACTTATATACCAGTTCATAATACTTAACAGCCCTCTCAGCGGTTTACAGAATCAGCATATTGCTCCAAGAATCTGGGTCCTTATTTTACCAACCTTGGAAGGATGGAAGGTTGAGTCAACCTTGAGCCAGTGAGAATCAAACTGCTAGCAGTCAGCAGAATTAGCCTGCAGTACTGCATTCTAATCACTGCGCCACCATGGTTCATATTTTCAAATAGCTCCTTCATAAGTTAGAGAATGGGATGTTTTGACAATATCTGTTTTCTAACCTTCTGCTCTTCTTATCTCATGACATTTGACCAGTCTGAGGAAAATCAGGGATTGACACTATATACACTTATTTTCTATTCATTTTCTATTCTTCATTCCCACAGACAAGAGCCCCCAGAACATGATTTGGCATAGATAAATTTGTTAATCTAGCTATCAACCTAGTTTGGTCACCAGTACTTATTGCATGGGGTAAAAGAAGGAATAAATTCTCTGGTATCATGCAGAGTGACAGGTCGCTCTGACAAAAAAAGAATTGAATACACATAGGTTGAAATTGTTGCATTAAAAATGTAAGTTTCAATATGCATCTCCGAATAAATGCAGTGTTTTAACTAGGTTATACATGTGCTGCTTCTGCTTCAACATACTTAAATGTAACTAGAATTTCACTTTATTGTCATTCTGAGTTTTCATTCTGAGTTTAGATTGTGTCCTTAATATTGTCTGAGAGGCATAATAAAAGCTCTGCACAGACTTCACATTAGCTAAGGTTTATCTACCAAATTCAAACTTTGATTGACAGTCCTTTGTTTGAGGATTATAAGAAGAAACTCTCAATTTTTTTATTCATAAGCTCCCAAAACACTGAAGGAAAATGCCTATTTAAGATTTTTATTTAGATTCCTGTGTTGGTCAAAAATGTGTTGATTTTTAATAGAAAGAAAACCAAAGTTCACAACTGCTTTGTGATTTCAAATTTTCATGGGTAAAATTCTGCTTGAATACCAATAGCTGAATGCTGTACTTATCAATTTTAAAATGGTATTTCATTCAACAAGCCATGGAAACTTTTGCAAATGTTTAACATTGGAACAATGATTTAGAATACTGAATAGCCTAAATCAGATGCAGTAATATAGATGTTTAGATTTTCTCCCATAGAAATATGTAAGAAATACCTTTCATACCTCCCTTCTAAGACCATAACTACTTATGAATAAGGCACAATGAATTCAATGGCTCATTCTTCCAAGTAAGCTCACATAGGATTTCATTATTCTAGTTCTTTGGTAGATCATACATTTTTTCAGAACTTGGAAACTATAAGGCAGGAATATTGAATCACTTTAGTCTGCTGAAAGCTGCACTCTGCTGGCTGTAACCAGGGGCACAGAATCATAGAGGTGGAAGGAACCATAGGGATCAACTAGTCCAACTGCTCCTTAGTGAAGGATCCAGTACTGCAAGGGTGTCAAACTAGATTTCATTGAGGCCCGCATCAGGGTTGTGTTTGACCTCGGGGAGCTGGGGTGGGCATGGCTAGGGTGGGCATGGCCAGCTTGACATCACATGTGTCAGGGGTGCCTGTGGTGGCCTGAGCGCTCCCGAGCTCCGTTTTTGGCTGCGACAGTCTCCTGCAACCCTCTGCCAGTGAAAATGGAGCTGGGGAGAGCCACATGCGGCCCTTGCGAGCTCCAGTTTCAACTACGACAGCCTCCTGCAACCCTCTGACAGAGAGCTCCATTTTTACTGGCAGAGTCACTGTGGGCCAGTCCTTCGCTGTTTCCAGGGCGGCCCCGCGGGTCAGATTTAAGCACTCCGTGGGCCGGATCCAGCCCCTGGGCCTTGAGTTTGATACCCCTGCACTACTGCATTCCCAACATCTACCCAATCTTTATTGGAAGCTCTTTAAAATGGAGAATTTACCACGTCATGAGGCAGTCTATTCCACGGATTGTAAACTTTATAGTAAGTTTCTTCTGATAGTTAGCCTGACACTTCCCTGATGTCTACTCCCTCTTCTATATGACAACCTTTCAAATGTTTGAAGATTGCTTATCATATACCCTCTCAATTCCCCCCCCCCTTTAGCCTAAACATACCCCAATCATTTCCGCATTTGGTTTTCAGGCCCTCTAATATCTTGGCAAGTTTCTCCTGAATTTCTCTAATTTGTCACTGCCATTTTTGAAACAAATTGCCAAAGCTGAACACTGCACTCCAGATGGGATCTGACCAGGACTGAGTTAAATGGAACAATTGCTACTGTGATCTGGATTTTATATCCCTGTTAATGCACCACAAAACAGTATTTCCTTTTTTTTAAGCAGCTGCATCACACAGCTGAATCCTGTTTCACTTGAATCCAAGATCTCTCCTACACATACTACTGCCAAGTCAGGTCTTTCTCATCTACATTTGTACTTTATATTTTTCCTACTCAGCTGTAGAATTTTCTGACATCTGCAAACTTCATAACTATTGTCCAAACTCCTTCATCAAGTCACCGATAAACATGTTGAGCCACATGAGGCAGGACAAAACCCTTTGAAACCTCACTTAATATTTTCTTCCAAATGAAAGTGGAACAATTAATTCAGCCAATTCTGTGTGCATTTAATGGTAGTATCATCTAGCATGCATTGTACTGTTTTATAAATGATAATGTCATGAAGCACTCTTGAAAACTTTGCTGAAGCCCAGGTACAATACATCTATGAATTCCCTTTAACTACAAAATCTTTAAGTTACTATTACTAGCTTATTAAAGGAGATAAAGTTAGTCTAATGTGGTTTATGACAAGTCCATGCTAATTCCTGTTAATTGTAGCATATTTATACAATGGCTGACAAATATACACAAAAGATAAAATGTTTGAATATCTTGCCCAGTACAGATATCAAGTTGATTGGTCTGTATTTTCATAGATTCTCCTCCTTCTGCTTTTTGAAGAAGGGAATGACAGTTAACACTCCTCCAATTTTTTGGGACCACTCAAGGACTTCTCCAAGATTATCAGAAATGATTTTGAAATCACCTCCTCTTTGTTCCTTTGATACCCTGGGATATAATCCCTATGGTCATTTAGATTTGAATTCATTTGAATTTATTAAATATATTTTATCCTCCATCTATTCTCACCATCACTCATTGACACTTCACTATTTTCTCCTCAACTGATACTTTATTTGGTTTTTCCTATCATCTGAAGTATTGGAGAGCTAGTAAGTTGGGATGGAAGAGGTTTCACAAAGCCAAGAAAATCTGACACTAGTGACAACATCAAATACTGCTGACAGCCACCCCAGTCAAGCCAGCAGAGTCCAGCCTCTAAGATAGTCACAAAAGAAATGGATGATAGGATGAGAAATTGTGCTAGTGAGAAAAAGAAATATGAAAAATCTGTGGATAGAATTAAGCAATAAAGATAGAATATGAGAAGTTAGAATTGAGTTAAAGCTATAGAATAAGAGAAATAAGTTGTGTAAAAGACGATAGAAATAGAAGTTAGAATAGAGCTCAATAAGGAAAATGGAATAGAGTTTAAAATAATCCATAAAAGTATCAGATACAAGAGAGATAATAATTCTGTAAATAAGACCATGATAGGTAGATTTTCTTTTATAATCAAAGCAATTCCTTTGTCTAATAAACTCTCATTTGTGTATGTGCTGCTTGGGTCAGCACCACTCACGAAACCATGTCAACCTCTCTAAGAAGTGTTCTATATCATTGGACAACTTTTGCTGTTGTTATTTTTATTAAAGCCTTCATGGCCTTTCTGTTTTAATTGTTGCAAGCCATCCTGAATAAGTAGAGTATGAGATTTTTTTAAAATAAATAAATAAATTACAGACAACCACAGTCTGTAAATGGGGAACAAGACATATTTTTATTTATTATTTCAGAAGGTTCATCCGCACAATTATTTTGCTCCAGCACAGTCATCATTCTGACCTGTTCCTGAGGATATGATGTCACAGTGCAGATTCTGTCTTTCAGGCAGCATTTTGCTGTGACAATCTGCAATTGCCCATTTACCACCTTGTCATATAAACACATACCCAAAGAAACCATCAAGACTTTGCATTTTTACCCTGACACTAGGTCAGAGTAAGAATATCTGGAGTTGGTTATGGAGCACCCCAAGGATGCTGGGTTTTGTTTTGGTATTATGGTTTTATGTGTCATGGTTCTTGTAGTTCTGGGTTTTCTTGCTGATGTGAGTCACTCAGAGTTGTTGTTTTTTAAATACAGGCGGTTTCTAGGTTAAGAACAAGTTCTATTCCTAACTCTGCCTTTAACTTATGTAAGTAAGTAAGATTGTACTTACAAATGAATTGTCTATTACTAAAGATGGTAGATTGCATTCTCATTCTCATTGCATTCTCATTTGAGCTGACGAACTGCTGATGCATTTTTTTTCATAAATCACCGAAAACAGCCTTTATATTAAAAACTCATGGGTTTAGCAGATCATGAAAACACTGCATGGCTTCCATGGTTTGACAGCTCAAGGAAGAACAATGCCATTGTTAGTAATAAGCAGCTGTTTCATAAGTATAGGTTATCTTTAAGTCAGACATTCTTAATCTGGGGACTGCCTGAATAAATCAAGTCAAGTCAAGTCAAGTCAAGTCAAGTCAAGTCAAGTCAAGTCAAGTCAAGTCAAGTCAAGCCAAGCCAAGCCAAGTCAAGTCAAGTCAAGTCAAGTCAAAACAAAACAAAACAAAACGACCGACTGACCGACCGACCGACCGACCAACCAACCAACCAACCAAATAAATAAATAAATAAACAAACAAATACATGCACATAGTTGTGGACATGTGGACGAGTCCAAGAGGCACCTGGATAAAAATCAGAGAAGGAGAAGAGGCAGTTTCACCAATTCATACAAAATTTTCTTGATCTCAGAAATATAAATGAATTAGATATGGCTTTAGTTTTAGAGGCTTTACAACAGCTTTAGAAATAGGACAGTATACTTTTTTTGTGTTATTTTGTTTGGATCTGAAATAAAGTTGGTCCAAATAAGAAATTATGAATTTTGGGAAAGTTTAGAGCAGCGGTTCTCAACCTGGGGGTTGCGACCCCTTTGGGGGTCGAACATCCCTTTCACAGGGGTTGGGAGACTTCGCCCGGATGCCGCCATTTGGGTTCTTTTACCCTCTGCGCATGCGCAGAATATTTTGCGCATGCGCAGAGGGTAAAAGAACCCAAATGGTGGTGGTGGGGTGGGGGGTGCAGCAGCAGGCATGGCGGTGGGGTGGGTCGCGTTGGTGTGGGGGTGGGGGCGGGGCATGGGGCGCAGCATTAGGAAGGTTGAGAACCACTGGTTTAGAGGCAAGGAGATTCTGTTCTTATCAGCTAATTCAATGTTTAGGCCTGGATTAGCTAAAGCAAATGAAAACTAATTATAATTACATGGTAGAATTGATTTTTGTCCCTAAAGGTTGTAAAGCAATATAGTGAAATGGCAGGATGGGGAAAAAAAGACTGCTATGAGAATAAGAACTAAAAAGCAAAGTGATGTAATGTCATTTTGCATTCAGAAACATCTCAGGTATAGCCATTCCTCTGTTTCAATCTGGGTACCTCATTATTCCTTCGTATCCAGATAGAAAATATGTTGTTCTTATGGAAACTGCAGGCAGTCCTCTGAGAATACAGTGAGAAGCAATAAGCTGAGTTCCTAAACTAAGGAATAAAGTCCCTGAAGCCCTAAAAATGTGGGGGGGGGGACGACAAGAAACTAAGGAAAAGTTTAGAAAAGCAAGACAGGGACATTAGCTTCAGGTAACAGGTCATGCTAAAAAATAGGTAACAAGTTTAGCTGGAAATATTGTGTGCAATTGCTTTTGTTTGGCTTATGTGTTTAATATATTGTCTCTGGTGTATATTTTCCCATGCGAATTGTATTATTGTGGTTTTTTCTAGCTTATAGACCAACACATTTCATGGTCTAATCAAAGATTCTTTTGAGATGCTGTCTGCTATGTTTTTATGCCTTCCACCAATGATAATTTTACATACAACTATTCAAAGATAAGATGGGATGTTTATTCTCTTTCCCTTTTGTAAAATAAAGATTGATACTATTTATCTCTTGTTAAGATTTGTTCAGCTCTTTACATCACAGGAAGAGTAGAGGAAGTTGCTAATTTCTTTAGCTATGTGCCTCAATGTGATTAGGACCAGGAAGAAGTTCCATGGATTTTATTTCATTTACCACTTTCTTTCTTTTTTCAATTATTAAAGTTTTAGGAGTTAGAGGAAAAACATAACCAGAGGTGTTTCCTGAAAATAAAATAGTGATTATTCTCTTTTCCTTGGACCTGGCATAGTGTGTGTGTGTGTGTGTGTGTGTGTGTGAGAGAGAGAGAGAGAGAGAGAGAGAGAGAGAGAGAGAGAGAGAGAGAGAGAGAGAGAGAGAGAGAGAGAGAGAGAGAGAGAGAGAGAGGTGGCTAAGTGAGTTGTTTATGAATTGTATGTGTAGAAGGTTGACTAGGAAGATATTTTTAATCATTAAAGAGTAAAAGTTCATATATTACTTATGAATTATATTTTTAAAGTCCACTGAAAACTTCTGAGAAGAAAGCACATTTCTCATAAGAAAATCAACCTACCTGCAGCCTAAAAATTAGTTTTAAAATGTACTACAACAGAACACCCATATTTTAAGGTGTTATTGCTGTTTTTTCTTAACCTTGGCAACTTGAAGATGGGTGGACTTCAACTCCCAGGATTCCCCAGCCAGCAGAGCAAAGCAACATGGCAAACCAGCTTGTATTTGAAAAAAAAAAAGACTAATACAATTGACAACAAAAAAGATATGTTCATTGTTAATCCTAAGAAAAGATATTGGATCTTATGGAAATCCATACAACTTATAACAAGAATTGGTACGTTACAGTCATATGATAGAAGGGGTTTTCTTTCTTGGCTTTTTATATATTTATAAACATTTTTTGTTAAACGGAATATTATTTTATTCAGTACCAAACTGTGTTCAGAGAGTGGAGTAATTAACTGAATACTATCAGGCAAGAGAGGCCCTAAATTGTCTGAACCAATTGTACCATAGAATGATAAAGACAAAGCCTTATTTTGCATAAAGCTCTGGCATTAGACTCTGGTGTTTGGATTGTTGCAAACTGCCCAGCATGGATTTACAAGGCTGTCAAGATGTATTATTCTCAGCCCTAGAGTTATCAAGACCTATTATTTTTGAATAGTCTTGACAGCTTTGGAAATGAAAAGGAAAACAGCAGTAGGAGGGGGAAATTATTGTATGGGAATATGTGGGCGTGTGTGATTTTCCCACCAGCGATGCTAAAAATGCTAATCAGAGCAACTGTAAAGAAAGCTATTACCAAGAACATTTCGCATTGGCATATTCCTCCACACACACACACCGCATCTGACAGGTAGGATCAAATATATTTTAAAGTGGTTATGATTTTTTTTAAAATCTCTTCCTAAATAACATAGCAATAAAATAATGTATACACCCGAGCATGGAAGTTGTGGCACGTGCTGGCAATGCTAGATCTTCACTCAATAACACAGGTTACTAAATGATGGATAAGATCATTTTTAGATACCATCAAGATCAGTTACCATAGGTCCATGTCATGTCTACTTGAGGAGCTAGCAAAGATGAAAAAAACAGGATTGATGACTACAGTACAAATGATGGAAGACTTATCAATTGTTTTGAAATTTTTATTCCGTGATACTTATAGTAGCAAGAGTTTACTACTACTGCTGAATGTGTTCAGTGACTTGAAGATTTTTTTTTTCCACACAAAAATACCATGGGATATGGATCACAATGAAGGAACCTGAATCCCACTATAAACAATGCACATTATATTTTGTAAAAGAATTCTTTATATCTTTGCTGGATAGGGATACCATTACTTATTTATTAAATAGGAGCTCAGTGCCTAGCAGTTAAGATGCTGGGCTTGTCAACTGGAAGGTTGGCAGTCTGAGATCCGTGTACCACATAATGGGGTGAGCTCCTGTTCCTGTCCCATGTCCTGCCAACTTAGCAGTTTGAAAGCAAATGCAAATAGATAAATAGGCAACACTTTAGTGAGAAGTTAACAGTGTTCTGTGTGCTTCGGCATGTAGTCATGCTGGCCACATGACCATGGAAGTGTCTTTGGACAACACTGGCTCCCTCAGCTAAGAAGCAGAGTTGCGCACCGCCCCCTAGAGTCGCACATGACTGAACAGGGACCTTTACCTTTTTATTTATTAAATTTAAATATTGCTCATCTCTCTACCAAGGGATTCTGGGCTGCTTACAATACCATAAATAACAGAATAAAACAATTACAGTATTAAAACATTATTCTGAGAGGAGAAATGTAGGCAGTTCCAGTGAAACCTAGCTAAGTTTGGAATATACTTATATTTGTGCAACCAGATATACATACTGTATACATGTACTGTGTATGTATATATGCATATGCATGCATGCATACATACATACATACCTACCTACCTACATATATACATATATATATATACACACACACAGATACACACACGCACACACAATATACACACACACACACACACACACACACACACACACACACACACACACACACACACACACACACACATATATATATATATGCCATAGGCTCTGTTCCCAATCAGCTCTTTCACCAGGAAAGGGTTATATATGTTTTTCTGTCGTGTTATCCTGGTGTACCCAAATATGGGAGAGAAAGCATCACAGCTTCCTTTTGCCTTTCAGCCCCTCACTGGACCATCAAGGTTGTTTTTAATATAGCCGACACACTAATCTATATGTGTAGATTTTTGCTGATAAATGAAAATAAAGGGAGACTATTATAGATCTATTTCGAGCTTATTTTGCTCTCGTCAGATAGCCATACCCCTTACTGGATTTGAACCCGGGCCGGCTGCCTTGCAGTGCAGCAACTTAACCATTAGGCCATAGGCTCTGTTCCCAATCAGCTCTTTCACCAGGAAAGGGTTATATATGTTTTTTCTGTCGTGTTATCTGGTATACCCAAATATGGGAGAGAAAGCCCGGGTTCAAATCCCAGTAAGGGGTATGGCTATCTGACGAGAGCAAAATAAGCTTGAAATAGAGGGCCTTCTCTGTAGGGGCCCCTGTTCTCTGGAACCAACTTCCCCCAGAGATCCGAATAATCCCCAACTTGCTGGCCTTCCAAAAAGCCATTATGACATGGCTCTTCCTGCAGGTGCGTGATTTTGAGACAACCTTACATCTGAGGTCTCCCCCATGTATGCCACGGTGTTGTATGTTTCTTTTAACTTTTTTAAATTGTTTTTAATGATTTTATGTTTGGTGTTCTTTAAAATGCTGTACGCCGCCCTGAGTCCTTAGGGAGTAGGGCGGCATAGAAGAATTCCCAAATTAATTAATTAATTAATTAATTAATTAATTAATTAATTAATTAATTAATTAATGTGTGTGTGTGTGTGTGTGTATAACATTTTTTGCTGATAAATGAAAATAAAGGGAGACTATATATACACAGTGTGTGTATATATGTGTGTGTGTGTGTATTTATTTATTTATTTATTTATTTATTTATTTATTTATTTATTTATTTATTTATTTATTTATTTATTTATTTATTTATTTATGAGATTTATATACCGCCTCACAATGCAAGCACTCTCTAAGCGGTTTACATCAGTAAGCAATGTATATTTATATTGCCCCCAACAATCTGGGTCCTCATTTTACATACCTCGAAGGATGGAAGGCTTAGTCAACCTTGAGCTGGTGAGATTTGAACCGCTGACCTGCGGATCACAGTCAGCTAAAGTGACCTGCAGTACTGCCTCTAACCGCTGCGCCACCTCGGCTCTTTTATTAGTGTATATTAGTGTACATACAGTATATAAATCTGTATCAAGACTCACCAATTATTCTCAAGCTTCTTGCCTTTGGAATTGTAAACATAGACAAGCCCAGGTTACATATCTAGATCTTAAGAATGACCAATATCTCTATGGTAACCTGTTCACTGTTTAAATAAAAAGTAGTCATAAAACTTTTGGTAAAGTATCTAAATTTATTTCCCTGTCTGGATAATTCAATGATGTTGACCTCTGAATGAAATCCAGTTCTGGATGATACTGAAAATGAGCATTATTTTTCAGCTCTAGATTTATTTATTTATTTTATTTATTTATTTTGTGAGATTTATATACCGCCTCACAGTGCAAGCACTCTCTAAGCGGTTTACACCAGTAAGCAATGTATATTTACATTGCCCCCAACAATCTGGGTCCTCATTTTACCTACCTCGGAAGGATGGAAGGCTGAGTCAACCTTGAGCCGGTGAGATTTGAACCGCTGACCTGCGGATCACAGTCAGCTAAAGTGGCCTGCAGTACTGCCTCTAACCGCTGCGCCACCTCGGCTGATAACTTTATATATATATAAATATATATATATATAGTGGTACCTCGAGATACGAGAGATACGAGATACGAGAGGTACCACTATATATAGTGGTACCTCGAGATACGAGTGCCCTAACATACGAGATATTTGAGATACGAGCTGTCGAGTGACCGAAGTTTTGCTTTGAAATACGAGCAAAATTTGAGATACGAGGAACGGCCGGCTGCACACGACCCACTCATTTCCGCAACATTCTGAAAGGGAGGAAACCTTCAGCCAGATTTGAATATCAAAGAGAATTTTCCCCCTTTAGCTTAGCCATCGTGGCGTCTGTAGGGCTCTTGGGGGGGAGGGGAGGCAGAGAGAAAGGAAAGGCAGGAAGGAAAGGGAAAAAGAATGGACCTGAAAGGAAGAGAAAGGGGAGAAGAGAGGGGGGGAACTCTCTCTCTCTCTCTCTCTCTCTCTCTCTCTCTCTCTCTCTCACACACACACACACACACACACACACACACACACACACACACACACACACACACACACACACACACACACACACACACACACACAGACCCCTAGCAGCCAGCCAGCCAGCCCAGCCAGCCAGCCTGGGGGCTGGAACGGATTAATGGCATTTCAATGAATTTCAATGGGGAAAATTGCTTTGAGATACGAGCAAATTGACATACGAGCAAGGTTACAGAACGGATTAAACTCGTATCTCGAGGTACCACTGTATATATATATATATATATATATGTAGGATTTTTTGCTGATAAATGAAAATAAAGGGAGACTATTATAGATCTATTTTGAGCTTATTTTGCTCTCGTCAGATAGCCATACCCCTACTGGGATTTGAACCTGGGCCGGCTGCCTTGCAGTGCAGCAACTTAACCATTAGGCCATAGGTTCTGTTCCCAATCAGCTCTTTCACCAGGAAAGGGTTATATATGTTTTTCTGTCGTGTTATCCTGGTGTACCCAAATATGGGAGAGAAAGCATCACAGCTTCCATTTTTGCCTTTCAGCCCCTCACTGGGACCGTCCAGGCAGTTTTTTTTTACATAGCCGACACACTAATCTATATGTGTAGGATTTTTTGCTGATAAATGAAAATAAAGGGAGACTATTATAGATCTATTTCGAGCTTATTTTGCTCTCGTCAGATAGCCATACCCCTACTGGGATTTGAACCCGGGCCGGCTGCCTTGCAGTGCAGCAACTTAACCATTAGGCCATAGGTTCTGTTCCCAATCAGCTCTTTCACCAGGAAAGGGTTATATATGTTTTTCTGTCGTGTTATCCTGGTGTACCCAAATATGGGAGAGAAAGCATCACAGCTTCCATTTTTGCCTTTCAGCCCCTCACTGGGACCGTCCAGGCAGTTTTTTTTTACATAGCCGACACACTAATCTATATGTGTAGGATTTTTTGCTGATAAATGAAAATAAAGGGAGACTATTATAGATCTATTTCGAGCTTATTTTGCTCTCGTCAGATAGCCATACCCCTACTGGGATTTGAACCCGGGCCGGCTGCCTTGCAGTGCAGCAACTTAACCATTAGGCCATAGGTTCTGTTCCCAATCAGCTCTTTCACCAGGAAAGGGTTATATATGTTTTTCTGTCGTGTTATCCTGGTGTACCCAAATATGGGAGAGAAAGCATCACAGCTTCCATTTTTGCCTTTCAGCCCCTCACTGGGACCGTCCAGGCAGTTTTTTTTTTACATAGCCGACACACTAATCTATATGTGTAGGATTTTTTGCTGATAAATGAAAATAAAGGGAGACTATTATAGATCTATTTTGAGCTTATTTTGCTCTCGTCAGATAGCCATACCCCTACTGGGATTTGAACCCGGGCCGGCTGCCTTGCAGTGCAGCAACTTAACCATTAGGCCATAGGTTCTGTTCCCAATCAGCTCTTTCACCAGGAAAGGGTTATATATGTTTTTCTGTCGTGTTATCCTGGTGTACCCAAATATGGGAGAGAAAGCATCACAGCTTCCATTTTTGCCTTTCAGCCCCTCACTGGGACCGTCCAGGCAGTTTTTTTTTTACATAGCCGACACACTAATCTATATGTGTAGGATTTTTTGCTGATAAATGAAAATAAAGGGAGACTATTATAGATCTATTTCGAGCTTATTTTGCTCTCGTCAGATAGCCAATCCCTTACTGGGATTTGAACCCGGGCCGGCTGCCTTGCAGTGCAGGGGATATATATAACAGATAAAATCTGATAACTTTCCAAACATCTAATATAAGTTAGTTCCATGTGGCATACTTTAATGGATCCACTGTTTGTTTTGGAAGGGGCAAAAATAATGAAGATTTCTTATTTCTTCCAACAGGAACATACTTCCTTAATTGCTTTTCTGGTTCCAAATCAATGAGATTTTAAATACATGGGATTATGAGCTAAAACATTCGAATTCCCAACCTTAATGGAGTGCATACAAAACTTTAAAGGCTATAGGAATACAGGAATACATTAAATCTCTTTCTGTGATCATTACAGCCATCTTTTCACTCCTTACAAGATTTTTGTCAGTCAAGTCAGACAGCCCCAAGAAACAGAAGTTCCTCTTAAAACCAGTTGCTATCACAGCACAGAGTTGTCTTGATGCTCATTAACAGAATTATTTGGCTGTTTGTACCCTATGACAATCATTAAGTGTTGTACCTCATGATTCTTGACGAAAGTATCTTTACTTTTATGTACACTGACAGCATATGCACCAAAGACAAATTCCTTGTGTGTCCCATCACACTTGCCAATAAAGAATTCTATTCTAGAATTCTATATGGATATTTTGACTGCTTTTTTTAAAAAGGGGGGTTTAGTTATTCTTAATTGTTCAAATGTATCAATATCTTTAACTTCTGGTAAACCTCTCTGTGATTGTCACTGAAAAAGTTCTCACGGAAGACTAAGCATGCCTTTTCTAAGATGAATATTTTTTTTATCTTTTTGATCAAAATTGATCCCTTGAAAAGATGTGTTACTTTTTTTTCCTGATTTTCAGAAATGTAAAGAAAAAAAGATGAAGTATTAAAGGTAATGTGCAGTGCAATCCTGATGCATCTATTGAAACAACTCATACAATGAGACTAGAGAACTATACAGAAGTCTTAATTATCTTAAAGCCTTGAAAAAAATAATCTTATCAAAGTAACAGAAATCGTGGTGCATATTCAAAAGCATTGCTCTAAAAGATCTATCATTTTAAAAAGGTCCTAAAAGTCCTTATGTGTGGTTTAGTAACATAAAGAGGAAATATAAAATGTTGTTAGCCGCCCAGAGTCCCCCTGGAGTTGAGTGGCATATAAATCTATTTAAATAAATAAATAAATAAATAAATAAATAAATAAATAAATAAATAAATAAATAAATGAATGAATGAATGAATGAATGAATGAATGAATGAATGAATGAATGAATGAATGGCTCTGAGGAAGAAGACGGTCACAGTTGTAGATGTGTAAGAGTGGACTCTACCGATCAGAACAGAGAATAAAAATAAGTTTTCATCCCCAAATGTTCTTTTTGGTTCTCCGAATTATTTAATTTAATCAATTTAAATAGCTGCCCATCTCACAATTCCTAAGTAATGTAAAATAGCAAAATGAGTAAAAACATATGCCGTGAAAAACAAATAAAACAACCCACACAGCAGCGAGGGATAATAAACCAGCCATTAAAATAACCCAGGAGAGGGATTCTGACAGATATCTGGGTTCCCAGGCTCATAGAGTAGAATTGGGTTTTAAAGGTCTTAAGAAAGACCAGCAGGATCAGCGCCAATCTGATCTTCAAAGTGATGATATATAAGAGAGCAGATGCCATCGCAGAAAATGGGTGTCCTTTTGGTCCCTGCCTGTCTTGTGATGATGGTGAATTGGATTAGACAGAAACAACTGAAAAATAACCTCACAAGTAAAGCTTATTTTTATATCTTTGTTCTCTGTGGTCCTTGTGTTCCTAGAAGAGACCATTCAGGCTCTCTTAACCTAATTAAGAATAAATGTAGGTATATATGATTGCATGTTATTCAGATTACATGGTATTTGCTTGTAACTATAGCTATACCTATATGTCAGAGAAACCAAGAATAATAAACTGCCTGGAGTCTTCCTTATTTTTTCTTTCTGTCTCATGCAATACTGTTGTAAAGGTGCAATCTTAATATAAATAATTTAAAAATAATTTAAAATAAGTGGTTATTATGAGAAATTCACATTATAATACCTTCTGTTCAGACAGCTTTAGCTCCTGAAACACGAAACAAGAGGACTGATTATAACCCCTTCTTCAGAACTTCATTATTAATTTAACTGTATAATAATCAAGATAAAGGAGAAATGGGATATTCTCTGATTAGTCCTAATGTGCCAAAGTACTAAATGTGATGTAAAATAAAGAGCAGTATTAACCAATCTACTTTTAAGGAATATTACAATCACTGAATGTCTATGGAGATTCTTAGTCACCCAGGTCATGGTTGTCCCAAAGGTGCTTTTTCAAGAGACAACTGGACTTTCTGGTTTTTCTTTGAAGACTTTTCTCTTCTCATCCAAGAATGGATGCTTCTTGGGTGAGAACCGAAATGTCTTCAAAGAAAAACCAGAAAGTCCAGTTGCCTCTTGAAAAAGCACCTTTGGGACATTACAATCACTGAAACAGCTAACAGGTATTGTGAAATAACAACGTTTTGATTTATTGTTCCCTTTGAATAAAATCAAAAGATGGGTCCAGCAACGTTTGGCTGTCGTCAAGATCCAGGCCTTTAGCATAGCGTGTTGCACCTAACTCCTTTTGATTCCCTTGAAAAAGCTAGCCTCTTGGAGTCCACATGCTCAAGTAGTAAATTTGATTATGAGCCACAGTGGCACAGTGGTTAGAATGCAGTACTGCAGGCTACTTCTGCTGACTGCCAGCTGGCTGTAATTTGGCAGTTCAAATCTAACCAGGCTCAAGGTTGACTCAGCCTTCCATCCTTCTGAAGTGGGTAAAATGAGGACCCAGATTGTTGGGGGAAATATGCTGACTCTGTAAACCACGTAGAGAGGGCTGTAAACAGTGGTGGAATTTGAATAACTTAACAACCGGTTCTCTGGCTGGGTAGGCATGGCCAGTTGGTCATGTGACTGGGTGGGTGACATCACTCATAACACCCAGCCCCACCTCCCAGCCACTCGCCTCAAAGGCAGAGGTAGGATTCAGCCAGTAGGGGCTAATCCCACCACTGGCTGGCCCCACCCATTTTTCAGCCTGTTTTTTGGCTGTTTTTGGCTGTTTTCAGGCCAGTTTTTTGGGCTGTTTTGGGGGGCATTTTCAGGCCATTTGTTGGGCTGTTTTTGGCCCCAAAATGGCCAAAAACAGCCGGAAAACAGCCTGGAAAACAGCCCCAAAATGATCAGGGGTGGGGCCAGACGGAAGTGGGATTTGCCAGTTCACCAAACTGTGCAAAATCTTAACTACCAGTTCGCCTGAACCGGTGCGAACCAGCAGCAGCCCACTTCTGGCTGTAAAGCACTGTAAAGCGGTATATAAGTCTAAGTGCTATTGCTATTGCTATTGATTCCTGTTTCCCACAATGACCTGAAAGATGTGATCCTGTTCTGTTACTGTGCCTAAGTTTTGGACCAGCATTCCCTACCGCCAGCATGAATCCATATGGTCTCAGTCCTGCTATCCTTTAGGAAGACCTTAAAGATGATGATGCACGAACCTCCTAAAAAGGAGATTCAAAGCTGTGTGCTTTGAATCTGTCTTCTCAAGAATAATATTCTTTTAAAAAAATTGTTGTGGTTTTTTTAAAAATTTGGATGTTTTTTTAATCCCACTTGTAAATTGATCACTTAGCAAATTGACATTCTTAGAAATTGAACAATGTAGCATAATGTATTACTTGGGCATAATCTATCTGCAGACTTACTAAAGTGCTGGTGTAATACAGAGAGAGAGAGAGAGAGAGAGAGAGAGAGAGAGAGAGAGAGAGAGAGAGAGAGAGAGAGAGAGAGAGAGAGAGAGAGAGAGAGAGAATATCAGAAAATAACATCTATTCCCCCCAAATACTTGCACTCTGAGGAAAAGTATATGTGATGTTTTTACAAAAGAAGGATCTTTTTATATATTCTTGCTCAAATGCTTGTTTTTACTGTTCAAAACACTGATCAGCTGGCATTGTTGCTCATAAACAGGGTGGAAAGTGCATCCTTTCCAATTCTGAGAACAAAATTGCTTTAATGTTGAAATATTGGTCTTTTTTCCTTATCCCTTTCAGGGTCAAGGTCTGTGATCCTTAACAATTTGGAACTGCATTGCTTTTCTATAGCTATGGTTATCTTTACTTCTGGAATTGAAAACTGGATATATTGGTTCTATGAAGCCATGAAAAGTAGTCATAGATCTATCTTTTTTTTTCTCCCAAGCTTCAAATAATTTTGTTGCTCTTTCATTTTGACTATGACACACTAGGGATTTTCTTTATCTTCTAAGAAAGTGAGGCTCTGACTTCAAAGCAATGGTTATTACCTTGACTCACAAAATCAATTAGGATTTTACTTTTCCCTTGTCACCATATTTCTTGCACACAATGGAGCATGATCAATTCTCCAATTGTCACCTCTTAATTATTACTCACTATTCATTGCAAGCTTTGAATCTCTTAGTTCTTCAGAAACTGTACATTATTTGGCCATTTCAGAGATAATTAAGTTCTTCTCCAGTCTTCATTAAGAGCTTTTTTAAAAATTATCTGTAACGTGTCTATCTTCCTTCCTGCCTGCCTGCTTGTCTTTTACAGTAAATTATTTTTTTCTTATTCATTGCGGGTGTTGGAAATACTCATGTCAAACATGTTGCACATATGATAGAAACAAAAGTCTTGCTTTCTTTCCCATTTATTTCTTAGATTTCCATAAGATGGAATCGACATCTACAAACATGATGATGTACCACATGCTCATCAATATTCTATCTTGTTAGTTTGGAGCAATATTCATAAAAGCCTTGGATGATTTTGTAATTTTTATTTTTAGCCTTATTCCCACTCTTATCTGCCTAATAAAAGGAGGAAGGAGGCAAAATGAGGTTTAAACTAAGGACATTTAAGTACTACATGACTAAGAAAAAATGGATGAGCTATGAAGAATATCAAAGCCATCATTTATTACAGAGGACTCTGGAGAGGCTGAAAACCACAAAAAAACTAAAACAAAAATATCGACAGGTAGGTGTGTGTGTGTGTGTGTGTGTGTGTGTGTGTGTGTGTGTGTGTGTATGGATGGATGGTAATGGGCCCAGTTACAGAAGTGTCAAAATAAAAACATTGAGAATAGATTGCCTGCATATGTCCATTTAGATTGGTGTTGTTAGCATGTACAATATTTCTTCTCCCCTTTTCCTGTTGCCTAAATTATAGGTTTCAAATATGAGTAGGGCTATGCAATCACTGTTTACACTGAAGAACAAGGACTAAGAAAATGAGAAAATAGAAAAAATTAATTTCAGGGACTGAAAGGCAGTTAACATTCATACTGAAACTCCTGTATTTGTCCCTTCCAACACATCAACCATTGCAGTTTGACAGTAACAAATAAATAAAATCTCACAAATACACTTTCAAAAGGACTCTGAGCCATCAAAGACCTTAAAGGCAGCAGATGGACCATGACCATCTCTGCACCTCCCTTCTAAAGTTTGTTCAGAGCAGATATGGTAAACCTGCATTTCTGCAGATATCGTCAGATGAGAATTGGATTGTAATGTTGAGAAATGTTGAGCACTGCAATTTAGCAATAACTCGAAGACATAGTTTTTTAGTCTGTGCTTAGAATTTAACATTTCTTCTTCTTTGCCCTGGATCTGAATTACATTTTAAAGCAGGGGTGTCAAACTTGATTTCATTGAAGGCCACATCAGGGTTGTGTTTCACCTCAGGGGGCTTGGGGGGGCATGGCCGGGGGTGGCTGTGCATGGCTGGGGGTGGGCATGGCCGGGGGTGGGTGTGGCCAGGGTGGGCATGGCAGGGTGGGCATGTGCAGCTCGATGTCACTTGTCGAGGCTCTGTTTTTGGCCGCGATGACCTCTTGCAGCCCTCTGCCAGTGAAAACGGAGCCTGGGCGGCTTTGTGTGGCCCACCTCTGCTCCATTTTCAGCCGCAACCACCTCCTGCAACTCTCTGTGCTCCATTTTCACTGGGAGAGGCACCATGGCCAGTCCTTCACTGTTTCCAGAGCAGCCCCATGGGCCAGATCTAAGCACCCTGCGGCCGGATATGACCCATGGGCCTTGAGTTTGACACCCCTGCTTTAAAGGATCAAGGGCCTTCCTTCCTTCCTTCCTTCTTTCCTTCCTTCCTTCCTTCCTTCCTTCCTCCCTCCCTCCCTCCCTCCCTCCCTCCCTCCCTCCCTCCATCCATCCATCCATCCATCATCAAGGTAAAGCAAATAAGATATTTATTAATATCTTATCCCTACCGTGAATTTACAGAGAATGACTAATCCAAATTCTTCTATGGTTGGAAATTGACTAGAACACTGATTTCCCCAATTCTGTCCAGCACCTTAATCCTTGCACCATATTGTCTTTAGCAGATTATCTTTACTTCAACCCCCACCTGCTAATGGCATATTGTAAGGAGAATGTTAGAGAGAAGAACTACATATATATGGCTATTAACTTTCTTCTTTTGAAACTGCATGCAATGCAGAAATATAGGATATATTCACAACTGATAATGAAGCCAACACATACCGTTTTGCTTGCCCTCCATAAATACGGTATTCACATGTTTGTGTGTACGTGATGTGTGAGCCTAATAATTCAATACATAATTTGCGTACAACATTTCATTCTTTCTTATACCGTAGTTTTGATTGACTTATTCTTGGTGACATTAGTTTGGATGGGTGACCTTGCTCATTCTAGGGCTTAGCACTCTTAATTACATTCATTTTAATCATCCATATTTTTCAGTGAATAATGTGGCCTTGTTTTTTCTCATTAAGTTAATATTATTGTTTTTTTTAGTGCATGTAGTTCACAATAACATTTTCAGTTAATGCAACTGTTTATAAAGTTCTTGGATATGTTATTCTTGCTACATAGCTGGGCCTGGTATAGTAAAAGAAAAAGAAAAATGTAAAAAATATTTGAACAGGGAGGCACTAAATTGTTTCAGAAAGAAAAGAACAGAAATATAAATGAATGCTTGTGGCACCAGTATATTACATTAATTGCATACAAGCAAAATGAAATATTTTTAAAAGGTTATAATTTTAATAAACTGTCTGTTCTATGAGTTTTAGTAAAACATCAATATACAAATAATGTTTCTCTGCCTACTTTTCATACAGCTGTTCCTGGAATTCAGTTGAATAATTCTGTGCACTAGTTTGGTAATTACAAAGTCATAAAAACAAGAAGAGAGACAGTATATCTATTCACATTATATTATATCACACTAATCTGACAAATTAGGGGAAATGTTCACATAGCTTCCCTACAAATTGAGAATGTCTTATATTTTGTTTTTTAGCTATTTAAAATATGAGAAAAGTTTGGAACCCCATTTTCACCCCCCCCCCTTACCTTTCTTTTTCCCATTTTTTAGCTGCTAAGAAGTTCAAAAGCATGACTAGTAATTTGATGGTATTACTTGGAGAAGGAATTTTTAGAGAATCCTATCCTGCACTTTCTTGTGAATAAATGCCATGTAGAATCCACACAATGGTTTTGCTACCAAAATGTAATGGCAATGGGGCACAAAGATGGAGTGTGTAAGCCAGGTAATCCCCATAAGAAATCTATCCTGCAATAATTTCATGCATATTATGAAGACCCCTGGCATTCAGGCAAATCTTGCAACATATGCCCCAGTGGTGGGCTGCCGCCGGTTCAGACTGGTTCAGACAAACCAGTAGTTCCGACTGCCACCACCCACCCGCCCTAATGCTATTTTGGCCAAATATTGCCATGTTTTTTAAGCCGTGCGCATGTGCGCATGTGTGCACGCTCATATTTCCGGTGCTGGGCGAAGCTGTTGTTACATTATGTGACGCCCACCTCTGATATGCCCTTTTACTTTTACTTTCTGCAATCACTGAAATGGCACAAACAGAAATGGATGTCACCTCTACTTTCATAGTCTTTGCAAAATGTCCCTGTTACTTCTGGGCTGAACTTTTGCTGCAGGTAGCTCCTGAATTTATATATCCATGTATCATCAGAATGTTTGAACAGCTGAGGAATCTATGTACCTAGAGTTGCAAAACTTTGCATTTTTATATAGAGGAAAGCTGAACCTGGTTACTGCAACTTTAATCTTTACTAAAGGTAAAGGCAAAGTTTTCCATGACCAGTCGTGTCCGACTCTAAGGAGTAGTGCTCATCTCCATTTCCTAGTTGAGGGAGCCAGTGTTGTCCAAAGATGCTTCTGTGGTCATGTGGCAATCATGATTACATGACCACAGTGGAACACTGCATGGAACACTGTTACCTTCTCACCAAAGTGGTATCTATTTATCTATTTGCATTTGCATGTTTTTGAACTGCTAGGCTGGCATGAGCTGAGGTATGAAAAGGTTATGCTTGGGTCTCAAACTGCCAACCTTCTGGTCGACAAGCCCAGGGTCTTAACAACTAGGCCTCTGTACTCCCTTAATCCTTATTAAATATGATAAATGATTGATTTTTTTCTCTTGAAAATTCTAAAGAAGGAAAAATACAATCCTATGCTAATTTATAGCCTTAAATAAAAGTGAGTGGTTGTCTGTTATATCATGCTTCTTCTTGCACTTACATGTTCTTCACATGATGCAAAATGTGGTTAGTTTTCCTTTATTAAAGGCTTATTTGCACTGCCTGGTTTTGCTATTACCAGAATGGGCAAAGAATTGATTTGGAAGGACAGAAGCAGATAGCATCCTCTTATTTCCCACTCACTATCAAAACAACATCAGGACATGTTTTATTCTGAATACTAAGAAAATATAATTTCTCCAGATATAGAAAAATGTGCCCCCCACCAGCTATTAAAAGAACAATGACTCCTACCAACTATGTGCAGCATGACAATGGTGAAAGACAAACAAAGACGATCAAATCTGAACCATCACAGTTTCTTGCCATTATCTAATTGATACTTTTCTCCATGCAAAACTGAACAAAAGGGCTTTTTAAGACTACACATCTAAAAAAATATTTGTTTCTTTAAGAAAAACACCGTTCTGGAAATCTTACTAGAATAGTGGCGGACAACCATGGCCTCTTTACAACCTTTTCAACTTCTTGGGCATGGATGACTCCTGAATTCTGGGAGTTGAAGTCTGCAGGTTATAAAGGTGCTATAGTTGTCCAACCCTTGACTAGAAGATTCCTTGACTTTTATGTTTCATCTACTAAAATCAGTAAATGCCTTAATCATTATTGGAGCCAGATTGCTTGGGGCTTTAATTAGCATTGCTTTTACTGTAATGAGTTCTCGGGCTAGCTATATCAAAGTGTATTGCATTTTATGATTTCTATTGCTGTTATTTAGTTTCTGAAATTTGACATTAGTTTGAACTGCAAGCTGTATTTCCATGAGTGATCCAAGAAAAAAATGAGAGACAAAATAAAAATAAAAGTTACTTTTAGCCCAAGTTCTTGGCAGACTGTGATCCTTTGATGGTGCTTGGCCCTTTCCCCCATTTGTGTACAGTTCCCAGACTGCAAACATGTACTGTGAGAATGACTGTTGTTAAAGAATCTTAACAGATCTTTTTCTTAAAAAGAAAAAAACAATAAAAGTACAAACCATTTGTGCTTAGAAAATTCTGAATCGGATAAAATATTATAGGGAATTGGCAACCAGCTTAAATCAGGCCTAAGAGCAAAGCCAAGTTTTCAAAGACTCCCAGAATAACTGAAGCATGGGACTCATGCAGATTTCAAGGGTGATGCTGTTTCAGAGAGCAGACATGTTTCCAAGTCCCAAGTAATGACAATATTTAACTGAAGGGGCCTGGAGCAAACTTATTGAGCAGTATGGGCAGAAACTATAGGAAAATAGCAGTCCCTATGATAACTCAGTCTGTGCCATGAGGGGCGTTATTGGTGGCAGCCAGCATCTTTAGTTGCTCCTGGAAGCAAGGGAGAGAAGGAAACTGGATACAAATTGTACATAATTGGTGAGCCCAACTATGGCTACTTTGTAGGGGGAGGGAACACACCACTGCCTACTTTAAGGTCAGAGGACCCCTCAGGGCTGTCTTAACATCATTATGGGCCCCGGGCAAAGCAGTGTACTGGGGCCCCTACGACAACTACTCACAGGAATAAAAATGTAAATGGTTGATAAAATTAAACGCCGCCCTGAGTCCCTCGGGAGTTGGGCGGCATATAAGAACTATTAATAAAATAAATAAATAAAATAAACATATATTTGCATGTTAGTATTAATTTAAACATGCAGTAAAATGTAATAAATATGTTGCTGTATTTATATGATACAAGGTGCATTGAAGGGTTAACATACACAGATTAGTATGGGGCCACTATCCTCTTGGGGCCCATGAGCAAGTGCCCATCAGGCCTGTTAGGACTAAGTCCGAACTGTTGGGTTGGCAATATATAAACCAACAATGTATGTATGTAGGTTTAACTGTATTGATGTAATGTAGCTTTAACTGTATGCTATGTCTGATTGGCTGTTGTGTTTCAAGTTGCCATAAGAGGGAGCTAGAGATCATAGCTTACTCTCTTTCTCTGACATTCTGATTCTCTGTTGTGTTTATGAGATGTGATATCTTTGTTACTGTAACTGAAGGCCGGTAAAGACAGGCCGGTAAGAAGACTTTGTACTTCTAGCTATTGACTGATTTGAACGTGTATGACCTGGACTGTTTATTAGACTGTGCTGTTTCCTAAAGTAAAACTATATGCACTTTAATGTATCTGTGTGTGTCTGAATAGTTATTCAAACCTACTTCAATACAATGTTTCTATGTGTATAAATCCTTGTTACTCAAGGGTTGCTCTGCACATACCTTAACAACACCCATGCATTAAGACAGCCCTGGGACCCCTCTCCTCAGAGAAGCTGAAAGTACAAAATGGATATAACTACATGTCACTTCCTGTGGAGTCTTTACAACCCAGGAAAAACATGGATCTAAATAAACAGTTCACAGTTTGAAGAGTCTGTTCTTACCCCCATGATAGGGAATCTGGACCTTCAAGTTTACTTCTGAGACACACACACACACACGCACACACTTTTTCCAGGAGCTCAAGATGATTCTTCCCACAATAATCCAATAACTGATCCAAAGGTTACTCAGTGAGTTTACTGTCTGATCAGCACTCTTGCTGGTACATTTGTTACTACTTGAAGTTTTAAGACTATATTAAGACTCCCACTGACAGTCAGATGGCTGAAATACCTTGCTTTATGTAGTATTATGATAACATCAGTAAATTTATGTATTTATTTGTTTATTTTATTTATTTATTTATTTATTTTGGTTTTCTTATATGCCGCCCTACTCCCGAGGGACTCAGGGTGGCGTACAGCAAAGAAAATACAAGAAACCAGCAATAAACATAATTAAAATCAAATACAAAAATTAAAAATTCAATATTAAAAAACATCCATCCACCAAACATACCCGGGGGAGAGCTCAGATGGAGCTAACCCCCTGCCTGCAGGAAAAGTCATGTCTTGATGGCTTTTCGGAAGGCCAGCAGGGTGGGGATGGTTCGGGTCTCTGGGGGAAGTTGGTTCCAGAGTGCGGGGGCCCCCCACAGAGAAGGTTCTCCCCCTAGGGCCTGCCAGCCGGCATTGCTTGGCTGACGGGACCTGGAGGAGGCCAACTCTGTGGGCCCTAACCGGTCGAAGGGAAGTATGAGGCAGAATGCGGTCCCGGAGATAGCCTGGTCCTAAGCCATGAAGGGCTTTAAAGATGATGATCAACACCTTGAATTGTACCCGGAGACCAATGGGCAACCAGTGCAGCTGACGGAGTATAGGTGTCACGTGGGTGTACCTTGGCACACCCACCACAGCACGCGCAGCCGCTTTTGCACTAACTGAAGTCTCCGGATACTCTTCAAGGGTAGCCCCATGTAGAGCGTGTTGCAGTAGTCCAGACGGGAGGTGACAAGGGCATGAGTGACCGTGAGTAGAGCCGCCTTCTCCAAGTATGGCCGCAACTGGTGCACCAGGCGAACCTGTGCAAAGGCCCCCCTAGCCACAGCAGTAAGGTGATGATCCAATTTTAGCTGTGGGTCTAGGAGGACCCCCAAGTTGCGGACCTGATCTGAGGGAGTTAATTTCGCTCCCTCAAGAACCAAGGAGGGACAGTTGTCATATTCCTTAGGAGGCAATATCCAAAGCCACTCAGTCTTGTCGGGGTTGAGTCTGAGTCTGTTCCTCCCCATCCAGATCCTAACGTCGTCCAGGCACCGGCACATTACATCAACTGCCACACTGAATTGAGATGGGGTGGAGATGTACAGCTGACATTTTGATATTTTGCAATTCTTATATGCCGCCCTACTCCCAGAGGGACTATGAATGAATAAATGGAGTGAAGCAAAGTAGGAAAATAGCAGTAGCAATAGCACGCAGACTTATATACTGCTTCATAGTGCTTTACACCCCCCTCTAAGCTGTTTACAGAGTCAGCATATTGCCCCCAACAATCTGGGTCCTCATTTTACTGACCTCAGAAGGATGTAAGGCTGAGTCAACCTTGAGCCAATCAGGAACGAACTGTTGACAGTTGGCAGAATTAGCCTGCAACACTACATTCTAACTACTGTGCTACCACTGTGCCACCATAAAAACAATGAAAAGAAATAAAATTATCTAAGGGAAACAGGAGGACAGTGGGATGCAGGGATGTCCACAGCAAAGGTCTGTGATGCATGTAAACAAAAAGGCAGAGTTTCAATGGAACTATTGTGGCTGCCATCTTGATTTTTTTTTAAACTCATAATCTGTAAACATCATGAAGGGATAATTAGAGGATTAAAAGAATATCTTCCATTAAATCCAGGCTTCATAAAGGATGACACAGAATTAGTGATTCATTGTCAACATAATGAGCTGGTTTACATACAGAAGTATGGTGTCATATAGTAAGTTAAATATAAAGTCTATCTTCCTTTGCCTCTGTGCTATCTACTTTACTCCCATTTAAATCTTGCTGAAAGATCAATAATATCTCTGTTTCTTAAATTTCATTTTTTTTCTAGTCTTCCAATTTTTTTTTGTTTTCTATAGTTTTCAGTAAACCTTTTCATGACTTCTGCTCTTCAATCTTAAATTAGTAACAAAAGATCAAAGTATTCCATAATGCGCCGTAATGAAATTGGCATGAATGAGTAGCAGCTTAAGCGCAGGAGCTTAACATTTTGTATAAACTGAAACTTCAAAGCCTTTAGAAGCACCTTTTAGAAGAGTTTGCAGAGTGTTGACAATTGTCTCCTGTTCCTTTGTTGGAAATATCTCTTCACTTACTCTGTAGATAATTTAGAAGTAGTAAAATGCTGAATCAAAAGCACATAGCTATACTTCAAATATGTATCTGGAACAAATTGTTCTGTTAACAAAAAAGACATGCTTGATCTTCTTTGCATTATTTAATGTTCAGAATTGGACATAGGTTTTCTGATCTGAGCTACATGATACAAATTTCCTAAAGTCTGATTGTCCTGTTTTGTTATTAAAGAGACAAGATTACAAAAAAGAATTTCCTGATTTATCGTTTCTTAAATTTAATGAGGTAAGTATGAAATGAAGTCACCTTAATTTTCGGAATGACCATAAAGGGCAAAAACAATGACTATTTGGATACAATATACCACATTAATAAACCATTTGAAATCAACAGCACAAAATAACTCATGGTTTTGAAGTGAGACCATGGTAAGGTCTGTGTTCACTTTCACAACGCAAATGAATATAACTTTGAGGTTGGTATGTAAACTGAAAGGATTTTCTCAAACACGTTATCTTGTTTTTTCAATAGGTAAATCATGTTATTTTAATTTGTATACATTTTGCAAGAAATAAATCACTGCCTTCTATTCAGAAGTGTTTTCCCCCCTCTGGATGTTCTCTTCTACAGCAGCTTCTTGGTCCTCCATTTCTTTTGACCTGTGAACCAACCTAAACAACCAACAAGTGGTTCTGTTGTGTTATCTATGTTTAAGGCTAGGAAAGTGATGTTCTCAAGGAAACCTGGACAATGAAAAAAGAAATGCATTCTGCATAGTTGCCAGTGAGGCTCATACAAAAAACAAAAGAAAAAGAAAAAACAGAAAAAAAAAACCTGTGTGTGCTTTTATTTACATTCAACTGGAAATAGGACCTAAAGGATCTCTACTGTTTACTATCCTGTTATAAATCACAAAAAGGTCAACTATTGTTATTCTCTTAGTTGGACTGCTTGGATCCTATTTTTGTCTTTTT
Organism: Diadophis punctatus similis; assembly: GCA_023053685.1. Lineage (NCBI taxonomy): Eukaryota > Metazoa > Chordata > Lepidosauria > Squamata > Dipsadidae > Diadophis > Diadophis punctatus. Next base: position 148,347,050 of record JALIGW010000003.1, read on the forward strand.
GACAACTAGAGAGGCCTCGGTTGGATATGGTTAAAAGTGGGAGGGATTGGAATGTTGAGATTGCTAAATCTCCCCATCAACAAGATTTTCATCCTTGTTTTCAAATGTAAAAAGCTGTCTTTAAAACAGATTTCTTTTACAGAACAGTCACACATAGCAAAATGTGTATACCACTGTCACTGGCATAGAGAATGCAAAACAACCTACTAGGGACTTTTGGTATTCTGTTTGAAATAAGGAAAAAATTTTGGGAATCATCTCAGAGTCTTATCTTCTATTTATTCTGCATTTTGCGGTTGAAGTATTTCTCTACACTTACTATTCATAATAGATATTTCCTTTCTTTTTCTTAAACACTTAGGACTGTTTTCATTTCTATCATTTTATGCATTGGTTTTGTGGCAAATACTTGCTCTGTCTTTTAAAAAAATAATGTAGCAAACATTTGCCAATTCCTCTTCCTCCTCTTTTATGTACTACGAAGGCTCTGCTCAGATTTGCTTGAGGCAGATAACCCACTAAGGGTTTTGATTTGTCTGTTCATTTAAGGAGAAACAGCAGTAGCAGGGCGATCACCAGAAATGACTAAAGTGACCTTCCAAAGTATGAGCCAAACTAAACATAAGTAAAAGCCCATATTAGGGATTATGTAATAGTGGTAAGAGTTTATTTTTTCACCCTGTGGCATTTGATGATAGTGGACCAGCAGTCTTTTCCATAATGACCTGCACCCTATTATGGAGAAAGGGCCTTTGGCAAGGCTGTAATGAGAATTGTTATAGTTATCTAGCAAACACAATTGCTTGGAGTTGCATGTTGATTGGGCTAGTCTATTTAAGATGACCGAAGTACAATTATATTTTATTTATAGAATAGAATAACAGAGTTGGAAGGGACCTTGGAGGTCTTCTAGTCCAACCCCCTGCTTAGGCAGGAAACCCTACACCATTTCAGACAAATGGTTATCCAATCTCTTCTTAAAAACTTCCAGTGTTGGAGCATTTACAACTTCTGGAGGCAAGTTGTTCCACTGATTAATTGTTCTGTCAGGAAATTTCTCCTTAGTTCTGAGTTGCTTCTCTCCTTGATTAATTTCCACCCATTGCTTCTTGTCCTACCCTCAGGTACTTTGGAGAATAGCTTGACTCCCTCTTCTTTGTGGCAGCCCCTGAGATATTGGAACACTGCTATCTGTTAAGATATTCATGACTGGGAGAGTCAATGGTAACAAGGTCAGCCAATGAATAGGCATAGCAACTAAGTCAGCCAATGGGAGCTTAAACACTTCTGAGTCTGTGCAGAGAATCAAAACTGAAAACTTAAGCTTAAGGCTGGGCGTGGCTCAGCCCACTCTGTTCTCTGGTCCTCTCTGTACTCTCAACTCTCTCCATGTCTGCTCTGCTGAAATGAAACTAACTCTCCTACTTGTGTTTACTTGTAGAAATAATCTACTTGTGGTATTGTATATATACAGTGTATTATTATGTTTATAAAGAAGTTTATGAATCCAGCTGAATCAGTCATCTGTGTGTGCTTCTGGAATTGATTTTTCTGCAACAATCTCTGATCATGTCACCCCTAGCCCTTCTTTTCATCAAACTAGACATTCCCAGTTCCAGTAACTGAATAAAAACAGCAGTGTTTTAGCCTCCAGTTCCCTAATCATCTTTGTTGCTCTTCTCTGCACTCTTTCTAGAGTCTCAACATCTTTTTTACATCATGGCAACCAAAACTGGATGCAGTATTTCAAGTGTGGCCTTACCAAGGCATTATAAAGTGGTATTAACACTTCACGTGATCTTGATTCTATCCCTCTGTATTATATCAGATTTAGGGACTGTGCTTCTCTTTCATAAAGTGACTCTGGGCAATGTACAATTAAAAACATAAAAATCATACAAATATAGTGTCCCAATAGGAGGCAGTTCAAAAAGGAATAGACTAATTAAAGTTAAAAAGATGGGAGAGGGTCTTCACACTGTAACCACCTAAGGTTGGATGCTCCTCTGGTTGCCCCAAATAAGTCAGCAGAGCCAGGTCTTCAGATACTTCTGAATGGCCAGGAGAGCAGAGGCCCACCTCAGCAATGGAGGGAGAATATTCCCAATGTAGCACTTTTGTTTAGGATGGTAGCACTTCTTCCTGACTCCCAAGGTCATTCTCATAATCCATTGCAATGAAGTAGTGCTTCCCCAGATGGAGTTGATGCACAAATTGTTAACAGACTAATAAGTTCTGCTTAATGAGAAGATGGTAGGTGTTAGTGCACAAATCCATCTTGGACACCAATTCTGTCCATTCTTGCATTAGGGGTCCTACACAGAGTCACCCATATTTATTTCAATTTAGGTGCTGCTTGACTTCAAATGAGCTCTAGATGGTTCACAATATAATGAGCAATAAAATGCCATATTCACTAACACCTTACAGGGTATGCTGTTGCACAGGGTAATGCAACAACCAAGAAGGCAAATGCCATGATGTAACCCTGCAACTTACATTAAATCCTTAAACACAACCATATCAGGGGCGGGTTGCTTACTTACGTTTCGGGCGTGCGCTCGCTCGCTATGCGCACGTGACCCCTCACACGATTTTGCTTCTGCGCATGCGCGGAAGCAAAATCACGACGAAGTCTCTTGAGGGGACACACACGTGCGTGAGATTTCGGCAAGATTTTGCTTCCATGCATGCAAAATCACCGAAAAATTCACCGAAAAAGATGGCGACGTGCGCAATGGACCGGCGGAGAGGGCTCCGGAGTGGTTGTGCACAAATTGCGCAATCGGCCGCTCCCTACCGGAGCTATGCACTGGACAGCTCCGGCAGGACCCCACCTCTGAACCATATGTGTTGTTATTTTGATATAATATAAGCTTTCGTGTGCTGGACCATGAAAGAGGCCCACACTTTCCAGGAATTTATCTTCCTCTAATTGTAAAACAGTTTCCCAATCAAATTAAAAATGATTCAGTTTATTCCACTAACTTTTGCAAAGTAAGGAATGGGATGGGCATAATTTGCTTTAATTTTTCCATTAAATCGTTTTAATGTAAAAGTTAAACATTCCATCCCGAAATCGGGTAACATAAACTTCAAACTAGACATTTTAATGTTTTTTGCTGTTTTAATGCTTTTTACTGCTTTTATTGTTTTAAAATGTTTTTTTAAATTTTTAATTGTAATACAATTGAATTGTGAACTGCCCTGTCATTTGCTGAGATAGGTGGCTATAGAAATCAAATAAATAAATAACACTATATTTTAATATGTTTGCAGTTTGAACTATTATTTTTTATAGAAACTGTTCTTAAGTTAAAAATTATATATTTGAAAGGTAGACAGGAGATGTAATAATATAGAACATATACCTTCATCTATGGGACTAACTTGAAGCAAAGATAGGGAGAAAATTAAACTTAACCTGAGCATATTTTTGTGCTTATTTTTTTCTTCCTTTAAAAAAAGCATTGTTCTTGAATAATAAAGATTAAGTTGGTATGTAATTAAAAGAATTAATTTACAGTCAATTTGTTGATATAGAATCCTGAGGTTTAGCTTCTTAATGGTTTTTTCCCAATACAGACCCAATAAAATTAAATACTTGAAATGCAATCATAAATCTGAGTATCAGTCCTTAGTAGGATTGACTTGTAGATAATATCCATATTCATATCTATACATATACAATTACAATACTAAAAGTCCTACTGCTATCAATATAGACAATACCTGTAAATTTCATCTGCAGAATCTGTTTCATTCAAATCATCAAATATTCAAGATAAGTCTCGCAATCTGCATTGTTGGCAAACATTATAGTATTTTCTCTTCATACATAAAAAAAATAAAAATAATTCCAGGCAGCTGGGGATATAATTTACAGAAAGACTATTCAGTTGTTCTGCTCATAACTTTCTCCTTAATCAAATGCTGCATATTTACACATCCACTTGTGATGTTCCATGAAACTTGTAATTATAATCTATTAAAATGAAGTGCTGTGAAATGAAAACTTTCCCTGCTGAGATAAGAGCTGATTTGCCTCAAAATCAGCCAGGGCCATATAAGTAATGAGATTTCCAGGTACTGAGTTGAATTATGTTTAGAGCGCCTTGGTAGAAATGGAATTAGTCAGAATTGGAGAAGTAGCATTGAGATTAGTCAGAAAAGGGTGGTCTTCTGCAGTCCTATCAAATAAATTTTAAGATTTGACAACTGTGGCAAAAGCCACACTTTTGTTTTAAGTAGAACCAGCTGAGAAACATAGTAGCTAAACCCATTTATCTGCCACCAGTATCTTTTCTCTTTAAATGCATAAGTATGATCAGGCCAAGCTGTGCAATTGGGATCCAGATTCCAAAATGTTGTAGGTACAGGGACAAAGAAGTGAATGTCATAAGGACAAAAATACATTTGATTTAATTTAAACTAGCTGATAACCCAGTGTTGCCCGGGGAATTTATTTATCCCAATCCTGTGTTAGACAGGAAAAGGAATGAATTATATCTGTAGTGTCAAATAATTGCCCTGGCCAACAGCATGGGAAGAAATCTACAGGGAACAACCGTTGAGGTGATTATCTGCATCAGCAGGCACTTCCCCTGACAACGTGCCCTCTTTGCTTGAAGCTGAGGGCCTAGGGCAGTGATGGCGAACCTTTTTTGGCTCGGGTACCAAAAGGGTACATGTGTGCGTGATAGCGTGCGTGCGGGTGCCCGCACTCATAATGCAATGCCTGCCCCCCCATGCATGCACACAACCACTGCACTGCCCCCGTGCATGCACCCAACCTCTGCTCAGCCCCCCCGCCGCGCATGCACACGGGCCTCACTGAAGCTTCCGGTAGGCCCATTGGGCTGTTTTTTCGCTTTCCCCAGGGTTCAGGAAAGCCTCCTGAAGCCTGGGGACAGCAAAAAATGGCCCAATGGGCCAATCGGAAATTCAGAAACAAAATGGAAGTGGAACTGCCCTATTACTTTCAGATAGTTGCAACTAGGCCTCGCACACCTCGGCCTATTTCTTTTGCAGTAATCATATATATGATTACACTAAATTAAGTAGAATTAAAACAACTTGCCCTATATATTTAATACTGTTTTCATTGAGCCACAATAAAAATCACAATTTGTTGGTGATTTTTGAAGAAATCATGGGGGACACACCCAAATAACTCTGAGGTCTTAGGTTTTGAACATTAGGTCAGTCAGTTGATTGGATAAGTGAATGCGACTTATGTTAGTCCAGGCAGCATCTTTGGTTAAGCAATGACTGTGTTCTCTCTCTCTCTCTCTCTCTCTCTCTCTCTCTCTCTCTCTCTCTCTCTCTCTCTCTCTCTCTCTCTCTCTCTCTCTCTCTCTCTCTCCCTCCCTCCCTCCCTCCCTCCCTCCCTGCCTCCCTCCCCTCTCCCCTCTCGTCTTTCCCCCCTCCCTCCCCCTCCCGCCTCTCTTTCTCTCTCTCTCTGTCCCATTTTCTGCTTTCCATAATACATTGTACTAATGCATGCAATTCTGTGTCATACTGATATCACAAATTTGAGGTCACTGTTGGCATTGGAGTCATTGGGACAGATCCACAGTGAAGAGACTCTGGAACAGGTAAGTGGCAGAAAGGAGAAAGCAGGCACTCAGCCTTGCTAAAATTAGGTAGAAATTGCTTTCCTCCTCATTTGAGCTTTCGTGACAGGCTGTTATCCTTACACTAATGCTGTATTTAAAGTTGACAGGCTTTTGATTCAAGTATGTTTAAAATTAATAACAAGACAGAAAAGCACTCTGATCTGAGGCCACAGTGCAGTCTGAAACAATCCTGAAACAATCATTTTCTTGAGCCAGGGTTGTTAAATATAGTTATGTTTTTAATAGTATAGGAAAGTATTTTTATGGAAGGCTGCCTCCTCACCCTTCCATTTTAGTTGCATAATCTTTCAGTCCTTTATCTTTTAAAATCTTGGGAATCAATTACGACCTGAAAATCAATCTATTTACCTACTTATCCATTTTGATGGACCACCTATGAGTCAATATAACCATACTAAAAGAATGAAATAGGTATAAACTCTTAACATTATACATATCTAATTTAAAAAGTTGCTACAAAATAAATGAGCAAGGAAGAGAAAGCATATTTCTCTCTCTCTCTCTCTCTCTCTCTCTCTCTCTCTCTCTCTCTCTCTCTCTCTCTCTCTCTCTCTCTCAAGGGTTAGCCTGTTAAATCCTGTACTTAAAAGCTATCTGCACTGAATGCAAAGGAATTGAATTCTATGTAAGCGTATGTAGGATTGTAGCATAATATCAGGGCTGAGATAGAAGTAGCTGTCACAATGCTTTAGAAAGGTTGGTCCAAGATATGGGGATGAGCGGTAAATAATGTCCTGCTCCAACAAAGACATATATAGCCAATACAGGTCATGTTATTTTTATATTTGAAGTAGAAATCCGGATAGATTTATTTCTTCCTCCCAGGCAATAAAAATGCAACTACCATATTTTAAAAAAATCTAACAGTTGTTCTGTAACTGCATGGACCTCAAATCAGATGTTCAAAGTCATTGTTTACTTAACATTACTGAATGACATGGCCAGCCATAATCTAAGAAAGGGCCATAGACTTGTTGAAATAAACAAGCAAGAATCAAATAAAATAGCCAGAAACACACCCAAACCAAGAAGACCATTTTGGTCTCACAAATAATCCCAAAGCAAAATTGGGAAGTTTTTGTAATCTTCCCCAACCAGGAGAGTCTAATGTCCTACCAAAATAAGCCAGGATGTATATCATGCTCCTTGTTTCACTTGATTTTATATTCCAAAAAGGGATTCTTTTGATAAATGAGTGGGTGATTTCTTTCATTTCACTTGTCACTTATTCATTTATTATCACCCCTTCCAGTAGCCATATTATGAAAGCATTCATAACATCCTCTCAACATTCCAGATGTTCTCAGTGCATCAGCAATGTTACCCATCCCTGAGATACACAGTCCAATGTGTAATCAATAACTCAGATATACAACAGCAACGAAGAATGTTTAAGACATCTGTTTCTATCTCCTGTAGTTCATAACAGAAAGGCAGAGAAGTTCATGTTCATGATAGCATTTCAACTTGGGCTTTCAAAAGTCACTGTTACTTAAATCAGATCCTTAATTAATAAGAATGATTAATCCTTAATTAATGATAATTAATTCATTAATGGATTCAATTTCCAGTGGAGGTAGTGGGTCAATCATCTATAACTGGGTTTAAACATGCTTGTGATAAACAAATGCCTACCATCTGACAAAAAATAATAAACAAACAAACAAATAAATGAAGAAAAATTAAATACAATAACTTAAAATAATAAATAAATGAATTAAAAATAAAACAAAAACAAGCAAACAAAAAAAACTCAAAGGGTTTTCTGCAATCAGTTTCTGTTTCTGCTATCAGTTTTCTATGTTTTTCTGTTTCTATGTTAATATTTCTAGATCTGGATTGTCCAAATGGATATAGTGGTGACATTCAACCATTGCTTTTTCAAATTAGAAAAGGAAGAATTACAAATTGTACAGAATTTTTTGTACATACAAAAAGTAATTTTCTAACCCACCTTCTAGAGGTGGGTTCCTGCCGGAGCTGCCCAGTGCACAGCTCCAGTAGGGAGCGACCGATTGCGCAATTTGCACCCGACCGCTCTGGAGCCCTCTCTGCCGGTCCACCGTGCGCGTCGCCATTTTTTTTGTTAATTTTTGGCCAATTTTGCTTCTGCGCATGCGCGGAAGCAAAATCGCACCGAAATCTCATGAGGGGACGCACGCGTGTGTGAGATTTTGGCTCTGCGCATGCGCAGAAGCAAAATCATGCGAGGGGGCGCGGACATGTAACGAGTGCGCCCCCCCCGAAACTTGGAGATGCACGCTCAGCGCACCGGCACCGGTAAGACGGCAACCCGCCACTGCCACCTTCATGTTTAAACCCTAGTTATTTAGGTGTTATAATGCATACATACATACATACATATGAGGTGGTGCAGTGGTTAGAGTGCAGTAGTAGTACTGCAGGCTACTTCTGCTGACTGCCAGCTGACTGCAATTTGGCAGATCAAATCTCACCAGGCTCAAGGTTGACTCAGCCTTCCATCCTTTCGAGGTGGGTAAAATGAGGACCCAAATTATTGGGGGCAATATGCTGACTCTGTAAACCGCTTAGGGAGGGTTGTAAAGCACTTTAAAGCGGTATATAACACATATGCATATGCAGACACAGTGACACTTCAGAACTCTGTAAATACACACCTCTGTGCTATTTTATCAATAGGAGCACTGAGTAATATCAGATGTGACTATATGCATCCCATGGTAAATTTCCATAAAATAAATGATTATTTTCATGCAAATTTTTGTCCCATATCAGAATTAGATATACTTCATTGTATACCTAGTAAGTGTAGATCTCAGTTGATCCATTGCTAATTAGGAATAAGCCTTTGTTAGAATATATTTTTAAAAACTTATTATAAGGAAAACTGATAAATTAAAGAAAAAATCCAGAGGAAAAAAAACTGCAGATTCCGTATCTATTTCTTATTTATATCTATGAAAACAAACTGGATTGCCTTTTTTAAGAACAGAAAAATTCTCAATATACTTCTTTGCATGATTGAGAATTGGCTTTGTTTCCTTTACCAGCCTTTCATATTCAGATTAGTAAAGTTACTTTCCTTCTATTTTACAAATTTGTTAGGCAAATATTCTGTTCGTTGAGAAGGTCTGATGGTTTTATAGAAGAAAGCTGCCAATCATCCTGATCTGAATGAATGGTCCCCATAGTAATTGTGCTTAGATTCATTTATACTCATCTTATCAGAACAATTTTTTACTTTCCATTTTAAAGGGAGCAATCATTTGCCAGTATTGGCTTTTTGTGCTGCAGAGATTTGAGGCAGAAACAGCTAGAAATACAAAGGCCTCCAGACATTTATTTTGAAGGTTGAGTGACTCAGTTGGGAAAAAGGAATGGCTCTTTTTTCCCCACTCCTGTGACTATCCTCAAAAGTACCAAAAATGAAAGAAAAGGTTTGATTGCAGTCTTTTCTATTCAGTGGCAGAGAATATTTGCATCACAAATGAGTGTCAACATTTAGGACTGTTTGGCTTATCTCAGGGCCTTGCGCGTTCAAGTCATGCAATAGGGCTGTGCAGTTCTTTAATTTTGATTCCAAAATTATATAGCAATATAGCACTTGGACATATATACCACTTCATAGTGCTTTACAGCCCTCTCTAAGCGATTTACAAAGTTCAGCATATTGTCCCCAACAATCTGGGTCCTCATTTTACCGACTTCAGAAGGATGGAAGGCTGAGTCAACCTTGAGCCGGTGAGATTTGAACAGATGAACTGCAGCTAGCAGTCAGCTGAAGTAGCCTGCAGTGCTGCACTCTAACCACTATGCCACCCTGGCTCTCTATATGCACATAGATATGTGAATGTAGCAGTGGTGGGTTCCTACCGGTGCAGTCCAGTGCGCCATTCCAGTAGGGACCCGCCGATTGCGCAATTTGCGTGCGACGGCTCCGGTGCCATCTTCACTGGTCCGTCGTGCAGCACCATCTCTTTTTTTGAATTTTTGGCCTTTTTTTGCTTCCTGCGCATGCGCAGAAGCAAAATCTCACGAGGGGATGCTCGCGTGCGTGAGATTTCAGCAATTTTTTGCTTCCGCACATGCACGGAAGAAAAATCGCATGAGGGGATGCATGAATGTAGCGAGCGTGCGCATGCGTGAAATGTGATGATGCGCGCACAGCGCACCGGTAGCCAGGTAAGAGGAACCCGCCCCTGGAATGTAGTCTCTGTCTGGAACTCCATAAAGCCATTGTAGGAAGGAAAATCCATCTGGTTCAGTTCCAAGATGGAAGAAAGACACTGGAAAGAACATGGAGGCTGATTGGAAAGAAAGTTTCTGTTTATTGGTGAATAGAACCAACACACACACACACACACACACACACACACACACACACACACACACACAGAGCGTGCAGTTCTGGGTCAGCTGACCAATTGGTTTTGTTTTACATGGACTTTTGTACAGTTTTTAGAGCATATGGAGGCTTGTTTTGTGTGCTTTTATTATTTGATTGGTTTTACTTGTTTTGCAAAGGCTCATAATGGGTCTTAATTATTACTTCCTTAGTCCTAATCTTGTCAGGCATGTGTAATTGATTTTATCCTGTTATCTATTGCCTCTACCCCAGGGGTGTCAAACTCACATTGTCACGGTGGCATCACATCATGTATCAGGACTTTTTTCCCCTTCGCTAAACCGGGCGTGGGCATGGCCAGCACGTGACGCATCCAGTCCACGGGCCGGGAGTTTGATAGCTTTGCTCTAGCCTGCCTTTCTTAATGGACTGGTATTATTTCTACTTTTCTTAATGAATGGAGTTAAGATCATGTGTCCTTTCTTAATCCCATCTTAATTCCTAAAGGTGTTTGTGAATAGATTGGCCCAGTCTTTCGTTTTTTTAAAATAAATTTTATTGAGTTTTTAAAACATTAAAAAAACATAAATATATATTCACGTTTTTCATTCCTGTGACATCGGTCTAAAATCATTATACATATATATAATTCCATCATATTATTATTTTATACAATATTTACATTTACAATCATTTGGAAATTTCCTTGTTCTTTCTTATTTCTAACCAATTGTAAAAATTTTCCCACCTGGTATAATATTCTCTTTCTTCACGGTTTTGTAGCTCTAGTCATTTCTGCACAATCCATTATTATTTTTTTATTATCATATTCTCCGTAGGGGGTTTTCAACTTTCTATGTTTGTGCAAATACTATTCTAACACCGGTCAAGATGTGTATTATGAGGTATTGGTTTTCTTTGGTCCATTGTCCTCTGACCATCCCTAATAAATATATCTCTGGCTGGAATTCTTAATGGGCCCAAAATATTGAGACTGAGTCTGCTTTCTGTCTTTAAGAGCATGTTTCTCCATTTCTCCCTTTGAGGAAATATATTCTGCTTTTAATATTTCCAAAAGTATTTCATTCTTCTGAGTGAGGGGGGCTTCCACACAACCGTATCATTTCCCAGAATTCCATGGCAGACGCAGAGGGCAGCCAAGTGATCACCAAACAACATGGTTGCTTTCAACAGTTGCAGACTCTTTGAAAACCCTTTTTGAAACTGAATCAAAAATGTTGCACAACTCTTAATTTTCATTTGTAATTATTCACTCATTTGTTTGATTTATATCCAAGCTTTTCATCCCCAAATCCAAACCAGCTTACATGAAGTTTATATTTCATTTTATATGCATAAAAGAATCTGTGAGGTAAAGAGAATGATTGGCCTAAAGTTTCCAAGTTAGTTTCCATGTCTGAGGATAAACCTAAACCTGGGCCTTGCCACGTCTAGTCCGATTCCTTAATCATTGTTATCAGAGTCAAGGTATGGAGTAAAAGGGATAATTCTAACAAAAATGAAAGCTTTAAAAACACAATAGAATAAATACATTTATCTATTCATCTATCTATCTGCTTTTGCTAACTGGCCCCTACTTGGGCTCCCAACATGTAGATTTTTTTTTCTAAAAAAAAAATTAAGTAAAACAAATGCTTGCATTCAGAGTGAAAATTCTAAAAATAAATGTGATTTCACAATTTTTCAAAACTAGCTAAAAATCTGATATTCTCTGGACAACAGAACTGCTGTTTATCCATCCTTCTTATATCTACTTGCATTTGATTTTTGAGGCTTGTTTCTCCTAGGAAGTAATCCGTTTGGAAGTTGCCAGCCTAAAATGAGCAGAGCAAGCGTGAAAAGTGGGTGATTTCTTTCTGATGTGTCTTTTTTCTCTCCCTAGTTTTCTTTTTCCTTGGCTCCATTTTTTTTTCTCTGTCACATAACAGGCTAGAGAGGAAGGGACAGATTTTTCAAATCAGAGACCTGCAAGCAGAGGCTTGTAGAGACATTTCAAAATTAGGCGTATAAAATTAGCTCAAGAGCTGCATTTGGCCTTAGGTCCTTTACCATCCTTTGCTTGCCTGCTTCTAATCTTGACAAGAAGACAAATCAAGACATTTTTTTAAAAAAAATCTTGTTATAATTCATAGGAAGTCTTTCTTACTTGCATTCCAAATATATGAGGTTGCCAAAATGATTTTTAAGAAAATCAAAGAAAGAGCAAAGACCAATGAAATTTTATATGCTCTTACATACGGGTAACCCCAGCCACATAAATGAGATTTCTCTGTAGACATGGATTATCGAACTGGTGGGAATTACAGAAAAGTAAAACATTACATTTCTGCTCCTTTATTTTTTAATAGAGTATGTGTACATATGTGTACATATGTGTGTGTGTGTGTGTGTGTGTGTGTGTGTGTGTGTGTGTGTGTGTGTGTTTGTATGTATGTATGTATGTAATGATCAGCCAAATCTGCGACCGGAAACCTGTAAAACTCTGACAAGACATAGTGGTTATGGGTTTTGGGGTCACTCAAGAGCAGAGATTTTCCAGCTTTAGTTCTGGATGTGGTTGCTCTTCTACAAATGAACTAGTGCACAATTTGGGGTCTTCCTAGATCCCAACAACTCATCAAGGAAAAGCTAGCAGTTTTGACCGAAAGGGGTTTGTCCAGTTTAGTCTGGGAATTCCTGGATCAGAATTCCCTTCTCATACTCATAACATCTTCATTCTCTGACATTTTGACTATTGCAGAACATTGTCCATGAGATTGTTCATAAAGGCCACTTGAAAACTGTAACTGGTATACAATTGCAATCACAGAAGCCTGCCTTAGTATACCAATGGGAAACCTGTGCTGCATGAGCTATGCTGGTTACTAGTGAGCTTTGGAATGCAATTAAAGGTGTTGGTTGTGATCTATAAAGTCCTTCCCCTTCCCTGAGGGACCACATTTCTTACATTGTTTCTTTAAGATCTATCAAAATGGGCATGCTTTGGGTCCCATCTTTGAAATAATATCAATTAATGGGTCCCAGAAAGCATGTCTTCTCTGTTGGTGGTCTCTGCCCTAAGGAATGGTACACCCCCAAAGTTGCATTGTCTTGACTCTTCCATCCTTAGAAGGAGGGCCTTGAAGATCAACTCTTTTCCCAGTCCTTAGAAAAAGAAGTGGTCTTGGTTGTCTTGTTCTTTTTGGTTCTTTACTATCAGGTTACTCCATCTTACTTGGAATTTTTAGTAGTTTTTATTGTTAGATGTCCAGAGTCAATAGAAATGTGACTCTGTAAATCTGATAAAACAAAGAAACAAGCTTCCATTTGCATTATAGTTAATGAGCTTAACGAGCATAGTAGAAGCATGAAATGCATTCTGTGAGCCTTCTGTATTCCAGAGTATTGGATCAAAAAACAGAAGGACCAGAGACCTTTGTCGAAGACAGATAGAAATAAGGAAAAGGAAGATTTGGCAAGGACACTCAGATTGAGCACTAGTGAAACAATTGCAATTTTTACTGAAATGACAGTGGCAATTAGATTTCAACCCTTATTTAGATTTAGCTGGCGTGGATTTAGGCTAGTTGTGACATTCATGGCAGCTGCTTAATTATTGGTGGCTCAGAGATCAGCAGTGACTCATCTTCCTGAATGCTTTCTCCATTGTGAAATATGCCATGCCTAATTTGTGAGGAAAGTGTTCAGCCTATTCCATTGGCATTTACATTATATTACTTAATTAGCTATCTAACAGCTTATTGCAAAAGGTGCAGTCGTTAAGGCATAAACATTAAATAAACATATTTTTAAAATAAGACAAATGATTAAAGCCCAAGGTCCTACATCCCTCACGTTAGGGAGTCAGACTATATTGAATTGGCTGCCTTTAAACTAACTTTTTTTAAAAATGAAACTTTAATTTGAAGGATATGAATCACTGACATCAACAGAGAAGTCAAATATTATCTGAAATATATAACACATTATACCGCCTTCATACTTACTAGGCCTTCTCAGGAATATGTATGGTGTGGAAAATTAGCATTTTACCAAATGGATAGAAACGACAAATGACCAGCTTGCTATAACAGATGTACTTTCAAAAAATTACCAATTGAAAAAAAAAACCAGTGTCAATTTATCTAGTCAGTGTCTGAGTAGGAAAAGAAAAAGAATTCCCTAGACCAGGGGTGTCAAACTGGCAGCCCGCGGGATGGATGCGTCACACGCAAGCCATGCCCACCCTAGTTCCACGAAGGGGAAAAACTTCATGAAACATCACATGATAGCAACGTGACGCCGCGAGTTTGACACCCGTGCCCTAGTTTCTTCATGGGACCATCATTCCCAGAATTCTCAGTTAATGTTCCACAGCAGTGCTTCTCAAGCTTGGCAACTTAAATATTTGTGGACTTCAACTTCCAGAGTTCCTCAGCCAACATGGTGGCTGGAGAATTCTGGGAGTTGATGTCCACACATTTTCAAGCTGCCAAACTTGAGAAACACTGTTCTACAGAATCAGCAGATATCACCAGTAGCAGATTTTGCTTTTAACAAGGATTATGATGCTTCTAGTTTCTCATTCGCCTCAGAAAGATTGAACTCTCTAATCTGCCATGTAATGTTCAGACAAGAAAAAATAAGCAAGTAAGGAAAGAGTATTACAATTCACAAATGTGCATATGTTTTCTAATGCATCTAAAGCTAAGCTAATCACTTCAGCTTGATAACTATCCATGTTGGTTGCTTATTCTGCATAGACAATAGTTCTCTGTTAATTAAAAAAATCTAAATTTTAAATATGGGTAGAAAATTAGCAAGGGCAGAGAAAGCCTAGAGAATAGGCCCAAGCAGCTGCTGTTTTTGAGTTTTGACAAAGTATTTGGGCTTATTGATCATACAGATTTCTAATTATTACATTTCTCTCTGATGTTTAGTATCATTCAAAAGGCAATTTATCTTTCTCTAATTCCAAATTAAAAAGTTCTTGCAGATGCTGAATTATAGTAAAGCTTTGGAAGAAAGATCAGAAATGAACAATGTCTAGAATTTTGATTACTATTTTTTTATATACAGAGGTTTGAGGAAACAAACACATCTAGACTTTTAAGTGTGATTGCACATTGTTTTCCAGTTGCTTTTCATATCAATGATTAAACCAGAGAAGCTATAGACAAGTGCTCAGTTTTTAAAAAACCAAAACTTTCTTTGATGTAGCTACAAAAATGCTATCATAGTTTTTTTTACCACACATTCAGCGGGAAGCTGGAAACTGTATGCATTATAACCCAACAGAAAAATAAACCAATGAACCACAGATCATTGTCAAAACAGATCAGGTCAAAACTCAGGAGAGAAATGTGGAAAGTATCTGGTTAAACAATTGTGCTATTGTTAAAGGGTATTGTGACTAATCCCAAACAAAATAAACATTTTAATGTTTGACAGATTTACAATGGATCGTGAAGTTGTAATATCTGAGATAAGTTGCAGCTCTAGTGCTTTTTTTTTAAGGATGGGAAGAGATTTGGAAATGAAATAGCTGGGAGGAAGATGTAAGCTTTTCAACCCACATGTAAATTATATTAATCTGTGTGATTCAAAATAAAAGGATCCATGTCCCTTGAATGATAGCCTGAAGAAGATGGCTGTGAATTACCTGGATTTTCTGAAGGTAATATGATCCATCTCTTTGAGGTGTGCTAATGTTGTGGAGGAACTTTCTCATTTTTAAGGCTTCTTCTCATTTGTTTAGTAGCCAGAAGATGCTTCTTTAGGTTACTGATGTGCTGCAGGAGCCCTCAAAAGGGACAGAAAGCAATGCAGCACTTTGTCTTCATTTTGTAGAAACTGGATGTCATGTTGCTTCATGAAACAGTTCTGAAGGGTTGTTCACTCAAAGCATCATGCATGTGAAGCTTTGGTTTGAAAGTCTGCAGAATTCTATTTAACGATATGTGATAAATAGAAATTCTGATTTGATTCTCAGAGTTGTAAAAGCAGTTGGATGTTTACTATTGTATTACTTTTGTTTGGGCATCTGTTGTAGTAATTTAAATAAATAATTCACCCTAAAATATCTGCACAGTGTTACAGTATGATAAGTAAATAAAAACATCATGTTTCTTTTTCCCCTTTTTTTGATTGATTATGTGGGAATCTGACATCCCTATCCACACACTCTTTAGAAGTTCTGCAATAGGCAGAAATTTTAACCTCTGACCTTGTGGATTTTGTAAATTAAAAAAGAAAATCCCACACAAATATCTGGTACACTTTTAGTTGGTTACCATTTTTTGCTTGAACAATGGATATGTTTTGTGAAAAACATCTGCAACCTTTTTTAAAAAAATCACTCTCCATTAAAACAAATCAAAAGAAATATATCCTTGGCAATCCATTTGCATGCTGAAATGTCAGCAAAACAAAGGTTGGATCAAAGTTGAAAAGAAAATTGAGTTGAGGTAAAGTAAACCCTCATTCTCCAGAATGCAAGTCTCATCTATGGGATGTGTTCAGCCATTTTTTTAATCAAAGGAAGTAATTACTGTCTAAGACAGGGGTGTCAAACTGGATTTCTTTGAGGGCCAGATCAGCATTGTAGTTCTCCTCTTCGGGACGGCAAGGGGGAGTAGGGAGATGGCCTGGATGGCCTCCTACAGCGCTTTGTCAGCCAAAATGGGCCATGCAGCACCCCCCTGGACCCCATTTTGGCCAGCAAAGTGCTATAGGAAGCCGTCCAGGCCATGTGCATCCCAGGGGTGGGTTCTAATTTATCTCGCTGCCGGTTCGCTTCCTCCTGCACCATGTGACTGCACCACGCATGTGCACGCTTTGCGCATGCGCAATACCAAATACTCAGCTTCTGCACTTGTGCAGAAGCAAAAACAAGCAACCCCCCCCCAAAAAAATCCAAAAACAAGATGGCGGCACATGTGAAATGCTGAAAACTTGGCTTCTGCGCATGCGCAGAAGCAAAAACCAGCAAAAAGTTAAAAATAATAATAATAAAAAGATGGCGGCGTCAACGGACCAGCACTGACAGAACCAGCTCCGTGACATCACCACTGGTTTATTACCAGTTCTATAGAACCGGTGCAAACTGGGAGGAACCCACCTCTGGTGCAGCCCCACTGCACCCCATTTTGGCTGCCTGAGGCACCATGGGCTGGTCCTTTGCTATTTCCAGGCTGACCGCACTGGCCAGATTTAAGCACCCCACAGGCTGGATATGACCCATGGGCCTTCAGTTTGACACCCCTGGTCTAAAAGGAGTGGAAGGGCTCTCTAGATCACAATCTAGACCTACAGCTGCATGATTGTTTTATTTATTTCAAGCTTGCTCTTCTAGTTTGTATCCATATTGACTAGCCTGTCCTTTCTATCTTTATTCCCAGTTCACTTTATTTATTGGGTTACGCTATGTGATTATGCATTGACTCAGCACAACTCCCAAACTCAGAGTGAAATGACCGGATTGGAATGCACAGCGCTAATCTGCTCTGGCCAGATTCAAAATCCCCAGGGTAGCTCTGCTTCCAATCTGTAGTTCAGAAACTCAGCCATGCTCCAAAGAGGAATATTTTAAAATATGATGGTTGCTCTAATGAGATGTCTTGCTGCCAGAAAAAGGTAGGAGGTGTAGTAAGTTCTGCAACTAAGAGATTTGTCCTCTAATCAAATTGAACCTTATGATCATGCTATATGATTTCTTCTAGCAAAATCTTTTTTTCAATTGGGTTTGAGAGAACTCAAAATAGATTCCTTCCTTTAATTGTTTGCTACCTTTATCCTTTTCCTTCTCTTCAGGAGAACAGGAAGTATGAATGCATTTTTATAGGAAAAATAGGTGAGTTAATATCTTATAATTCTGGTGACCTTTAACTTCCCAAAGTGACTTCCATCATTTACAGAGAGTCCTCAATTTACAAATGTTAAATGACAGTTCAAAGTTATAATGGAGAAAGTGACTTACAGTATGAGTGGTCATTGAAGTTATGACCATTGTAGTACCCTTGCGTTAATGTGATTGCAATTTGCGTTCTTGGCAACTGACTCACATTTACCAAGGTTGCATTATCTTGCAGTGATATGATCATGATTTGTGACATTCCCAGCCAGTTTCCAATGATCAAGGTCAACTGGAGAAGCCAAATTTGTTTAACAAATGTGTGATTCATTTAACAACCATGTGTTTGCTTAAAAGGCACAATAAAAAATGGTTGTAAAATTGGGTCCCATCATGTGACAACTCTACTTAACAACTTCATCATTTAGTGACCGAAATTCTAATCTTGGTTGTGGGCATAAGTTGAGGACTACTTACATAGGAGATAGTAACATTGGCTATTGTTTCTTTTTTTGCCAGCCGAAAAGTTTTTGACTCCCTGTGAGTTGTGTCATTGCAACAGGATTAACTTCACAAGTGTTTGTTATGGCCCCATCAGAGCTGGGAGAGGAGGAGGAGGAGGAGGAGGAGGAGGAGGAGGAGAAGGAGGAGGAGGAGTTGGAACTGGGACCATTCAACAGGGAAGGCATGCCAGGGGCTGAGGACGGTGCTGTCCCAGGCCCCTCAGGCATTGGTCTGAGGTGGTCAACCAGACGGAGAGCTGCCTGCCTGCACAGACACAGGGAAGGATAGGCAGCTGATCTGCAGTTGTGCTGATAGGCAGCTGATCTCCTTTGATGAGTAACAGCTGTCTACTCCACTCGATCCAAGGGCAAGGAGTGTGGAGCATGGGCAAGCCCAGAGAAGGGCTGCAAGGCTACTCGGGAGGAGGTTGCCCCACCCCTCCTCACAAGGAACACCCGGAGAGGAGTAATTTAAGGAGAAGCTGTGGGGAGTTAGTCAATTAGTAAATTCATGGGAAAATTCCTTTGGGGGGCAAATTCTCTTAGGGTTAGGGTTATGTCTCCATGAATGCAGAGAGCAAAATGGACATCAGGAATGGATTTTCAGTGCACTGGTATGGTTAGAGGGGGTCTAGGACAACTTTCCGCAGCCAGCTCACCATGGCCAACTCACCACAGGACAATTCCCCACAGCCAACTCACTGCAGGACAAGTTGCCATGAGACAAAAGTTACATCATATCGAAGAAATTATAAAAGAGAATCATTAAACAAAAATGCAAAAGGATGGACAAAATGAAATGTGAATGACAAAGATTAAAATAATTTTTTTAATCATTTTAAATCATGAAATAAAATTGTTGAATTGTCTTGTGGTTAATTTTTCTATGGTGAATTGGACATGGCCAATTGTCCTGTGGTGAGTTGGCCATTGCGAATTGGCAGTGGTGAGTTGGCCACTGCAAGTTGGCCATGGCGAGTTGTCCCAGTCCGGGGTAGGAAGGCATTTATTTTTTTGAGCCTGCCCTATCTATGTTTCTTGAGAAAATTCTAATTGGGTGCAAATATACTAAAGGTTAGCGTTTCTATGAATTTGTATTGCAAAATCAACTGCACGAAAGGATTCATAGTGCATAAGTATTCTTAGGAGCGCACTTATTTTTCGAGCCTGACTTATCTATGTTTACAGTGAAAATACATGGAAAATTCCCTTTGGGGGGGGGGCAATCCACTTATGGTTAGGGTTAGGTCTCTATGAATTTGGAGAGCAAAAAGGACATTGTCAATGGATACATAATCCATCAGTATCCTTAGTAGGGTGCTGACCTTTTTAGCATTACTTATCTATGTTTCCTGGGAATATACATTGGAAAATTTCATTGGAGGGTAGGTCTACATAGAGTTAGGTTTAGGAATTCAGAGAGAAAAAACATGGTTAGATCCAATTGGGGGCAAATCCATTTAGGTATAGGTTTAGATCTCCATGAATTCAAGCAGCAAAATGGAGATCACCAATAGATTTGCATAGCATTGATATGCTTAGGAGGGCTCTGACATTTTGGGCCTGCCTTATCTACTTGTCTTGGGGAAAATACATGGGAATACCCCTTAAGGGAGCAAATCAACTTGGGTTAGGATTAGGTCTCTATCAATTCTGAGACAAAAATGCATATTGCCAATAGATTTGTGATGCATCCATAAGCTTTGGAGAACGCTGACTTTTCGATCCAGCCTTTTGTAGGTTTTCTGGAAAAATACATGGGAAAATCACATTGTAGGGAAATCAGCATCACACTGTTGGGTTACAAGTGTCACACACATGTTAAGGAGAGGATTTTGTATTTTGAAAATTTAATGCTCTTTTTGTCATTTATCTCTTCTTTCATGATTCCGTTTGGAAACGGCTCCACTGGGGTTCATATAATAAAATGTATGGCTGTATAAAGGTTCAAAGATAATCTCCGTTTTGAAGTCATTCATGAAGTGATATGAGCCGCTGCTTTTGAATAGGAAACAAAACTATTGTTTTGTAACCTTTCATATCATTTCTGGGAATTATTACAGTTCATCCAGTAGCAGGAAGATGTTGCTGTAATGTGCTAAAACACATGTAGAATACAGGTAGTCCTCAGCCACAA
Organism: Diadophis punctatus similis; assembly: GCA_023053685.1. NCBI lineage: Eukaryota > Metazoa > Chordata > Lepidosauria > Squamata > Dipsadidae > Diadophis > Diadophis punctatus. Next base: position 148,367,508 of record JALIGW010000003.1, read on the forward strand.
ATAGCCCAAAATTTATGTTGTTAAGTGAGAAATTTGTTAAGTGAGTTTGCTCCATTTTATGACTTTTCTCCCCACATTTGTTAAGCGAATCCCTGCAGTTCTTAAATTAGTAATATGGTTATTAAGTGAATCTGATTTCACCATTGACTTTGCTCACTTTTTTCAGTGCCATTGTAACTTTGAACAGTCACTAAATGAACTGTTGTAAGTCAAGGGCTACCTTTACTCCTCTGATTACTGAACGTGCTTACAGACAATATTATATGTCATTGTTTCACCTCATCTAATAAAACACAGCTTCTAAAACAGAGGGCATTAAAAAAAATTAAACACAAGGCTGCAACTGTCTTCACTATTATTTAGAAGCAAGATCATGTATTGATAGATCTACTTAGCAATCTAAGCTTACCGAGATTTATTCTTAGTTTATTTATCATCTCCCCTTCCTGATTCCTCATCTCTGCACATAAGAGACATTTATAAAAAGAGATAAAAAGTAAGATTTCTTATTATTCCCACTGTGTACAGGTTGCTAGTAATACTGCAGAATAGCAACATGTTTGTGGTTCAACAACTAAAGCTGATTCAAAGGAGCAAGCTGCCCATTCATTCTTTTTGTAAAATGTATATACCATTTCAGTCTGAATGGTTCAATTTTTATTTTTAATACGGGTTCAAACAGAAAACTGTATTCTCTTTCTGTCTGTTTTTTTGTCTTCATGTACAAAAACAGTGCTCCAAGATTTCTTTGTGGTCTAGCCGGGTAAAGAAAAAAAATGATCTCATTTTCCATAATTATCATATATTTTAGTTCCAGATCATTTTCAGGCTCATTCCATGTAAAGGGATGTTATTTTGAGATTTTTTAAAAAAGAGGGAATGTACTGTAATTGAAAAAGTAGAAAAGTAGAAAAAAAGTATGAAAAATATATTTTCTGGATAACTGCAAAGTGGGAAGCCCATAGAGTCCATCTCCGTATCTCATTAGAATGTAGCACAGTTTTATGCAACCCTGTGAAACTTGCTCACAAGATACGAGCACCGTGGGAGCCTTTGCAATATAAATTGATTATATAGCCATACAGATATGAACCTATGTCCCTATATTTCAGAGAGTGAGACATTTTATGATCTTGGCTGTTCAGAGACCATTAAATGCTGACATGAAAAAAGCAGGCATAAGAGAGAGAAAGCAGTGCGTTCAAATATATGAATTTGCATATACTCTATTGCTTTTTATGACACCTCCACAGTGCAAATATTTCCTTGCATTTACTATTGGGCTGAACTCTTGCACTTTATACTAAGTGAGCTTCTGTATTTCCCACACATCATGAAGATTATTAAGGATATTGAACAGTTACGGATGCCTTTGCATGCTATCCAGTTTTTAGACGTTAGAAAAGCAAGTTACACTTGCTGTAACTCAACAGAAGACAGCACAGCACCCTGGGGTGGGAACTGAGGCATTTAGAGATAAAATGGAAACTGCACTTACGATGCTTAAAAGTCCTTGGATGACAAATGTGGAATCCAACTGGAGTGAAAGTCAAAGCTCATTTTCTTATTGGGGCGGTTCATATGCATCAGCTTTGTCATAATATTACTGTAGTGATTTTGGAGACTGGCGCTGCTGAATACTACAGTTGGTCTGCTTTTGGTTTCATGCTGTTCCATTTGGCTTCATGCTCTTCTTGGTTCCTCAATTGCTGAACCTGCCAGGTGTGAAATGAATACATTATTTGTGCTGTTTCACCTACATGTGTATCAGATTGATTTGTCCCTTGCTTCTTTCTCTACATATATTTATCATGACGTGGCTTTTATTGCATTGATTCCCTGTATGAGGGTTGAGGAGTGAAATGGTGGCAAACTGGTTGTTTTCGGCCTGCCAGTATTAATTTTTGCATTTTCTGATAATAGTAAGAAGGAAGCAAAAGTAATAGACTTGGGGGCAGTTTTGTACAGCATGTTTCAAGTCTTCAGAGCATGCCTGATCTTCGGAAGCCAGGTTAAAGCCAGGAGAAAAAATTGGTTGCCTTAAGCTGCCTGGCAAGGTTGTGTCTGAGGAGAGAAATTGAATCAGGACTTTCTCATTATAATTTACTGCTGTTCACCCAATGCTGCATAAGCTCTTCTTACATTTACTGGGATACTTCTGATCCATAGCTGCAAGCAAAGACACTAATAATCATGTGGAGAAAATGTTGTTTCTAATAAAAAATCTTTACGAAGACCTTTCCTCTTCAGTCAATATATTGTATTTTCCTAAAAAAAAAAAAAACCCCACCAAAAAACAACAACAACAAAACCCTTGCACAGCTCCAGGGCACTTCTATCATCTTTAAATCAGTAGAGCTCTAGTAGGTAGATATTTTGATCGCTCACTCTTTTCTGCTTGATTCCTGAAAAGTTGGTTAACAGCATTAATTATTACATATCCAGATGGCAGCTGCTTTGTAGGGTACAGTTTAGAATAACGGAGGGTATCAATTAGGTAAGCACTCAGGAACACAATTAGAATAAATGGAAACAACAGCACATAAACCCAAGGTTTGTGTGAGTACGTGCATGATATTTGCACACATATATATATACAGTGTATATATATACATACACACTGTATATATACTTCCCTGATATATATATATATATATATATATATATATATATATATATATATATATATATATATATATATATATATATATATATATATATATATATATATATATATATATATATACAGTGTGTGTGTGTGTATATATATATATATATATACACACACACACCAGGGAAGTACAGTGAAAGAACTTTTTTCCACTGTTTTTGCCTGTAAAGCAGCTTTTTAAGCCCTTTGTCCTAAGGGTAAAAGGTTCTTTATGATTAATGAGATTATAAAAACTGAGTCGAATGTTTTTAAATCTATTAGCTAACCATTTTCATCATCAGTGTCACCAATGCACAGCTATATATGTTGTGTGGTGTTTCAGATATAGCTATATATTCTTTGAAGTAATAGTATATTTGATGAAAATGAATACTAAGAATCTACTTTTCCAAATTGTTCTGGATTTGTTTCCTGAATCAAGAATATTTTTTCTAAAGTTATCTATTTTTAAATGGTCCATTGCAACGGAACATAATGAGCACATTACTATATATCCATATGTCCGAGAATAAGCTCCATTGGAATGTGTTTGTGAATATATTTGTTTATTAATGCTTACCAAAATTTATTGAATAACATCCTTTACTATTTTTGTTCTACATGGTAAAATATAAACCATGGACTCATTTTGGATGGTGAGATGAGCAGCATATAGATTTAATAATAAAATAAAATAAAATGACATTCCTGGCCAAATCTCTGGAAACTACATTACAGTTTAGTATCATGTTTCAGTTCAGTCTATCTTAGATATTTTAAGGGATTGTTCGAACAACTCTTGGTCATCAGGCTATTTACGTCTTGAGAACTTGATAGATACCATCTGTATTACAGATTGGGGCTGATCTTTCAGGTCATCAGAGGAGGTTCTTTCATTTGTGTTGCAGTTGCCTCCTGCTCCTTAGATGGAAGTGGGAATTCTCTATGAAAGCACCTTCCAAATGGGGCATTTGGGTCAATCTAGTCTCCAAAGCATCTGAAAGTAGAATAAGAAGCAATGGATGGAAACTAATCAAGAAGAGGACCAACCTAGAAATAAGGAGAAATTTTCTGATAGAACAATTAATCACTGGAACGGCTTGCCTCCAGAAGTTGTGGGTGCTCAAACACTGGAGGTTTTTAAGAAGAGATTGGACAACCATCTGTCTGAAATAGTATAGGGTTTCCTGCTTGAGCAGGGGGTTGGACTAGAAGACCTCCTATGTCCCTTCCAACTCTGTTATTCTGTTATTCTGATTAAGTATATTTTAGATATCTGCTGAAGACCTGATCAGGCTTACTTGATGCAAATCTTAATATCTTGGTATGAACTTCTCTTCTCCCATTTCTTCCAGCTTTTAATGGAATATTTTGGTTATATAATTTCTTTTTTTATCCTGGTTTATCTTAATGGAATATCATGCCTTTTTCTAAAAATAGATTAAAGAAAATAATCCTCATGAAAGCAAAATGGAGGTGGCACTGGTCTTCACTAGCAAGCAGAGCCCAGGTTTTTGAAAAGTAACCCAGTGTTTGTCTTTCATTGTAAGCCCAGAAGAGATAAATGTAGCTGGTCTATTCATTATTTGGCCTTTCTAGCAGACAAATGTAAGATTACTCTCTTGTCCACCCATGATCTGGAGAGTGAGAAAAATGAGAAACCCATAAAGCAATTTCTTCATTTATTTCACAATCTGTTTTTAAGGCTTGGTGAATGTCCCCATGTTTTGAAAACATTAATATGAGATGGCTTTCTCATTGGCCCTGTTAATTCTAAAACTGTAGGAAATGTTTAAAACCATACACCTGCACATACACATAACCTGGTTATATTAAAAAAATACTTTTATTGGAAATATGCAAATCACGGCAAATCCTATTTTACAGTGAGGTTCAGTGGCCATTTTGCACAGGAGAGAAGTTCTTAGAATATTACTGGAGGGAACGGGGAATGCCTTGTTACAAGCATCTTCCAGCAATACATTTGCGTAAATTTTGGAATGAAGTCTTTAAAAGAATCCAACAGATATATACTGTATGTAGATTTTCACATTGGCTGCTTTAGTTCTTGTGCCCAAATTTAGTTATCTGCAGGTATAGACATTTTATACTGAATTTGCCTTTGTGCAGCAGATACTTAAATTGGGATGCCACTTCAAATAGTTCACAAATGGATAAAATTAAACAGGTTGTTAAATGCCTTCTGAGCCTATTAGGAATATAAATTTTAATTCATTTTGAGTTGTATTATGCCTACTATTCTCTCAGAAGTAGACATTGGGCTGAATTATTTGTTACACTCAGTAACAATGTGCAATTTTTAAAAGAAATTTTATAACAAGTTGTGACAAAGGTCTGAAATGAAACGTTCTTTTGAAGTTCCAGTCCCACAAGTGGACTTAGTACCAACAGACTGGCTTTCCGATTTACAAGACAGCTGGAGAATGATGCTCAAATTTAAAACCCTAATTGTTATTATGATATGCAAAATGAAGTCATATCTTTGTTCTTTTGAAGTTATTTTGCACAGCAACACAGTTGTCTCATCGAAGATGAAGAACTTTTTTTCATTGCTACTCTCTCCGAAGAAGTTTTTTTCCAGCCCTAAGTCTTTGCAGCCTTGTTTTCATTGCTACTCCCTCCGAAAAAGGTTTTTCCAGCCCTAACCAGGGGATAAAATAATGTGCTGAAACTGACCAGACTAAGGATGCTAGCCAGATGAATACCTGGTAGGTAGATTCCCCCCCCTATTTTCCTCCCCCAAAACTAAGGTGCGTCTTATACTCCAAAAAATACGGTACTTAATCTTTCCACAATGTATTCCCTCAGTTGCAAATAGGCTTCTGGTAGCCCTATGCATGCATAGAAGATTTTGCAGTGCTTCTAGTAGCTGATACAACTCTCAGAATAAGGTTGCCAAGCATCTCATTGAAGAAAATAGTATGGCCTCTTTGTCTCAAAATTGCATTGCTTTTGTGGTGCAAAGTGTTCTCTTCAGACAACCAATTTTGAGGTATCCTTATTTTAGTAATTACCACTACCTTGAGAGCCACTTTGGTGTAATGATTAAAGCATCGAGCTAGAAACTGGGAAACCATTAATTCTAGTCCCTCTTAGACTCACAGCCAGCTGGGTGTTCTTGCACCAGAGATGGGTTCCTCCCAGTTTGGACCGGTCTATAGAACTGGTAGTAACTTGGTGGCCTGGGTCACTAAAACTGGCAGTAACCCAGGCCTGCCATGCCCCCGGTTGTCCCAGCGGCACTGTAGGCGCCGCCATCTTGTTTTTAGCTTCTGCACATGTGCAGAAGCTTTTTATAAGTACTGTGCATGCCCGTGGCATGCAACGCACGTGCTCCCCCACAGCACATCCCTGAGCGAACTGGCAGCAAAGAAAACTGGAACCCACCCCTGTCTTGCACTAGTCACTTCCTCTCAACCCTAGGAAGAAGACAATGGCAAACCACTTCTGAAAGATGTTGCCAAAAAATTGCAGGGACTAGTCCAGGCAGTGCCTGAGATTAAGATACAACAATATGGGGGAAAAATACACTGTCTGAACCTTCTGTATGCATCAACTTACTTTGTAATTTCAAATTTTGCAGCATATTATGTGGGAAAGGTTTTACAGGAGATGCAATTAAGGCTGCAATCTTTCTTCTAGACACCTACTTTCTAAACTCAATAGCTTTCTGGATACCTTACATTAAGATTGTGTTTCATAGGTTTCATGTTAAAGCAATCTCATTGCATAAGTGGAGCAAAGGAAAAGATAGAAATAAATATTCAGATTTATTTTACCATTTTAAAACATATTTTTTTTGTTTTTTCTTGAATGATCCTTTGCTATTGTCAGCCATTCAGTCATATATGACTCATTTGTTATTGTCAGCCATTCAGTCATATCTATGGATTAGCACTCTCCATGCCCGCCTGTCTTTCAGATCCACTATGGTCATCCCAGTGTCAAGTTTTATAGTGTCCAGCCAGCAGGTACTAGAGCACAGGTGTCAAACTTGATTGCGTCACATGACGTATTGAGATGTATCATGACATTTTTGCCTTTGTGGAACTGGAGTGCGTGTGGCCTGTACGTGATGCATCCGGCCTGCGGGCCTCCAGTTTGACACCCCTGTACTAGGGGATCCCCTTCTCCTTTTTCCACTGATCACTTCCAGCATGATTGGCTTTTTGAGTGAGTTAGCTTGCGTGACCTGACCAAACAGCTTCTGTTTGGCAATCTTAGCTTCAAGTGAAATTTTTGGTGAGGTTCAGTCTAGGACTTTTTTTGTTGTTGTTATTTTTGCAGTCCAGGAGATGCATAATAGTCGCCTCCAGCACCACAGTTCAAAGGCATCCAATACCTCAGGGGTTGCCATAAAGAAGAGGGAGTCAAACTATTCTCCAAAGCACCTGAAGGCAGGACAAGAAGCAATGGGTGGAAACTAATCAAGGAGAGAAGCAACTAAGAACTAAGGAGACATTTCCTGACAGTTAGAACAATTAATCAGTGGAACAGCTTGCCTCCAGAAGTTGGGAATGCTCCAACACTGGAAGTGTTTAAGAAGAGATTGGACAACCATTCATCTGAAATGGTGTAGGTTTTCTTGCCTGAGCAGGGGGTTGGACTAGAAGACCTCCAAGGTCCTTTCCAACTCTGTTATTCTGTTATTCTGAATAGTCATCTGAGGGTCAGTTTCAAAGGAAAAATCAAGAAAGTCCAGTTGCCTTTTGGAAAAGCACTTTTGCAACAAACACTCATGGGCAATATTCTTGTTCTGATCTAACACTGTAATAAACTGATTGCTAATTATGATTGAACATGGAGGAAAAATTGAGGCTTTTGTTAAACATACCAACCAGGCTTTTCGGGTTTTTATCAAATATTGTTTATAGTATTTTATACAAAAATACGTAACAAAAGGTAATAGGTCTTTTGCCTCCTTCCTCCATAATTTGAGCCTGAATTAAGGGCAAATACAGTTAATAATAAAGCTTTGGAATATGCCCTTGTTAATTTCTGTAATTTAGCTGACATGCATGAAATCTCATATGCGATATCATGAAATTTGATGAGATATAGTGATTGCAAATCATGGCTCTTCCACAATCTAGAAATTAATCCAAACAGTGCCTTGTCAATTTTATTTTTGAAACTTACTTATCAATATCTTTTTTGGTGTTCATGCATTTCTTTTTTCATTTATATGAATATTCCTTTAGGTGTGCCATATGAAGTTTAATGAACTGAGCACCAAAAACTGCAATAATACTAATGAAAAATTCTCTTTGATTAGGAATAAATTCTGTTTTGGAGTTCACTGAAATCCTTTCATTTGTAAATGCTGTGCGGTTCCTTTTTGTTGGTGTAATTACAATAATTGATAGGGAGAAAGAGAGAGAGAGAGAGAGAGAGAAAGAAAAATCTTTAATTCTAAACTTAACAGTAAGTGGCCAAGAACCACTTACTGGCAATTTTCAATAAGGCAATAGAAGCGACATTTCTTTGACTTGCATAATAACAATAAAAATTGAATAATAATAATAGTATATCATGAGGCTTTTAAAATAAGAGTGGGTGATGGTGAATGGCTGCTAAATTGAGAAAAAACATTTGCCTGACAGGTGTAGAATTGAAAATTGTTTCAGAACTTTCCAATAGGTGAATACGGCCTTTGGTCTCAAATTGTTTTTGCTGAAATAACACAGGCCTGTGAAAGGGGCTTGGTCTTATCTGATACGCTCCTTCTCGTAGAGTGGAGCTATCATCCATGATGGGTTGACCTTGTCCGTCGGCCAATGGACTGAGTCTGTTAAATTAGAAAGGGCCACCTCCATCTCTAAGGCCCGCTTTTGATGAAGATGAAGAACAGACTCAATAAGTGGTCAGCAGTAACAGTGTCCAATGTGGTCTCCCGAAAATAATGTCCCTGGAAACAAAGAGTCCTCTACATGGACCAGACAGTCAATGGGTGGGGCTGGATGATAGGACCTGGGCTTGTCAGAATGCCCTTTACTGGAGTGTCGATGGTCCTTTTCCTTTGAGTGGCACCCCAATGTACTGGGACAGGGATCAGGCAGCGACAGAGGGGCCTCAGAAGCCTGTGTTTTCTGTTGTCTTGATTTTGAAGCCTTCGAAAGGGAAGGCTGGTGCGCCATTTTGACAACCTGCTGAAGGTGGGAAACTCCCGACGCGATGATATCTGGTTAAGAAGATGGCGTCTCAGCAGGTGACAACCGTTCAGCCTGTTAGAGGGCAGTAGGCATGAATGCAGTGGCAATTGCAGCTAAGGGGGCCCTCAGCTGTCAGGCAATCCTTGGGATCAAGTATGATCGGCTGTGCTGAGAGAGCTCCAAATTTGAGGAGTTGCAGTCGGCAATGGGAGAAACTCCTTAACCAATGGGGATAGGCAGCGAGTCACAGGTGTGATACTCCTGCTGTCAGGGTTCCAAATAGCATCAGAAATTAAATCACAGTCCGAGGCAAAGTATTCCTCAAAGTTCCAATTTATTAGCAGAGCCATGTTGGCACATCTGGGAGAAACCTAAATCTGAAATCCCAGGGGTTTCTCCACCCAGTTGAAAGTTCAAGCCTTTGTCCCACTCCCCCAAGTCCATCACGTTCACCAATCTCCATGTGGCAACTTGGCAGCAACTCCCATCTCCTTCTGTGTAGGTGCAGGAGTGCAAAGACAAAGGATGACCTTGACAATCTAGAAGGAATTTGTTATGGCTACATGCAGACATCCCTCATGCAATGACCCCTCCCAAATTCCCATAGCAAAGAATACATTTTAAAATAGCATAAAGTGTGGCAGGCCAAAGACCCCAAGTAAAATGGCTTCGGCCTGACACCTGTGACTTGATTAGTCCAGAAGGATGCTGCTCCCCTGGCCGTGTGCGGTAAATTAGAGCCCCGCCTCTGTGGAAGTCAGTTGCTTGAGTGTGCGAACTCCGTGACAGGCGGTAACCTCTGGGTGGGAATTTCGCTGACAGATCTGAAAGTTGAAAACCACCACTCCAGTGAGTCCTCTCGCTGCAATTGTGTCAGGAGCAGAAAAACTCCCTCGGCCACTACCGCTGCCTTAACCAAACCCCGCCATCATGATATTAAGGGAGTGTGAGTTCCTGAGGTCGGAAAAAGGGAAACTCCCATTAGTTTGGGGATCCAGACCTCGCGGCTGTAGGCTACGGCTCTGGCGGCTAGGGCCAAGGCTCTCTTTGCCGCTCTGTCTCTACCCAGTGGCTTGAGATGGTTGAAGAGCACACTGGGGGAGAAAACTCACGGTAAGATGATCCAATGAAAAAGATGTTTAAATGTCTGACTGAGGAGTGGTACTGTTATCCAGGATGGGAGAACTTGACCACGTGTCCTGTCAGTCTGAGGACTGAGTCAAAAACGGGCCTTAGAGACGGAGGCGGACCTTTCTAATTTAACTGACTCAGTCCTCATTGGCTGACGGACGAGGTCAACCCATCATGGATGATAGTTCCACCCACCATGGAGAATTAAGTTGTTTTCTTTTGTTTACAGACATTAGATTGGGCCATTTCAAGGTTGCTTCCACAATCATGACAGTATAATGTTGTCACTTCTTGACACAATTCATTTTGTTTTGAAGTCAGAACAAGGCACTTTCTTCTAACCTTGAAAGATGTATCAGATAATTTTTTTCAAGCATTTGATGAAGCGTTTCAGATGAAAACATTTAAATGTGAAGCATTTTATACAGCCTAATGTTGATGCAAAAATGTAAATGAAGAACATATTCAGGCCATGCTAAACTTCCCTGTCTTTACTTTTATTTTAACATTATATTAATATTTTGTGACGACTTTAGTCCAATAAAGAGTCCTATGTTCATCTACATCTGTCGGTATTTCTTACATTTACTATTGCATTCCAAATATTATTCTTTATCAATGAACCACTGCAGTTCCATCGTTTTGTTACATCAAAAGCTAAGCTGTTAGTTTTAGTAACTCCCTTTTGCACTTCTTATCCACAACCAGGTCACCTTAGACCCAATTTATAGGAACATGGTTATGTGAGCAAATGTGCAAAATATCTCGGATATGCTCTATAGAGCATTCCTGAGTTTCTGAATCAATGGTCTGTATATGTGTAAGTTGATACATATTTATGAGTATGATGCCAACGATCGTATCTAACAAGAGTAGCACTTTCAAACTTGAAATTGAAAAAAAAAGTTAAAAGCTCCGATTTATTTATATAGATGAGAAACAGAAGTATTTTGGAAGAGCAGGTTCTTTCTCTCACAGCTTGAGGCATTGCTCAAAATACAGAAAATAAGCAAATACCAAACAATTTATTTTTCTACCTGGAAGTAAGAAGTTAATCTGGTATCTGACCGAGGCAGTAGAATACATTTCCTTCATTGAATGCGGCAGTCCTAAAGGCAGTAATATATTGGATACTGATTTATTTTTTAAAAAATGATCTAATAGAAATTGGGTGATTTTTTTGCATAGATATATGTAACAATTGTTGGAGAGCAAGGGCACAAGACAAATATGATCCCAGTTTGTGAAACATATGATATGGCCAGTGTTGTATCATACAAATAGGTTGAGATAGTATCATTTCACCTTTTTTTTTTTGGTTTGGAGAGAATTTCAGAGAAGTTCTTTGTTTCTAAAGTTTGTCCAAAGAGTTTTATGTCAAAGTTTCAATAGCTCCAACAAAAACGAGGTTCAGAATTTTGGTGACTTCTTTTAGATCCAGAATTACAGAATACTGAGGCATATTTTACCACTAATGATCCCTAAAAATGTGAACACGTTCCATGATCATAATATCATATGCAGGTTTATTTTACACCCTTGAAAAGTCAGTGTATTGTATCAGGTATGCAACTTGATTATTGTTTATGATGGAGCTTTATGGTTTGTCATTTTTATAATGTGATGGTGATCGTAGAACGGTGTTTACACCAATGGAATAAAAAAACAGAGATCTTTATGAATTTAGAAAGCCTGAAAGGGGTTCATCTCAAAGAGCAGTCTGATTTAAGTTCCTTTCGTAAGCCTTTGCCCATTATTTTTCCATTATTTCGGAAGGCAACCAATACAAGGGGCAACCAATGGTAGAAGACGAGAGATACAAAATACAAAATTATGGTAAGAAAACAAAATCTTGCTAGAGATGTACTGTACAATAGGTAGGGAATACTGAACATCTAACTGACAAAGTATAACAATTTGCTGAGATTGTTGTTTACTGAAATGTGTTATGTATATATAAAAAGCCTGAAATGTTATAAAACTATTGCTAGTTACCATTCTTTGTTTTAGACATATTTTCACAAGATTTAATTACATGCCACCGAAGAAATCCATTCATATTTAACTGTATGTTTTCAAAAAGATGTAAGACAAATTTTAGTGAGATTGCCTTCGGACAAGAGCTTTAGCACCTTGCTTGTGGATTTATTGCACCCTATAATTTTCCTTAACAACAGAGAGTCTGAGATACAAACATAGTGGACATAATCTTGTGGAGAAATAGAGTGATATTCATTTGTTGGTGATGTTTCTTAGCACCATAGATTTATTTCAATGGGTATTTTATTTATTTATTTATCTAATTTATATAGTTGCCCATCCAGCAAGCAAAAAAGTAATTCTGGGCAGAGTACAACAAACAAAAGCAATAAATATCTAAACCAGTGGTGAAATCTACTTACCGTCCCTACCGGTTCGGAAGGGTGCACGTGCTACTGTCATGTGCACTTTTTCTTCCTCTGCACATGCGCAGAACATTTTGTGCTTGCGCAGAGGGTGAAAAACAAGAAAATGACGATGTCTGGGTGGGTGGGCAGAACCTCACATTGCCGCCGCTACCGGTTCTCCAAACCACCTGCAGCCGCCGCTACCGGTACACCCGAACCCAGCCGAACCGGTAGCATTTCACCCCTGATCTAAACCCATTAATAATTTAATAACTTAACAGTTAATGGGGCCATCTCACTAAGTTACCCGTTCCTGGGATCCTCACACCTGCTGGCATAACCAGATCTTGAGAGACATTTGGAAGCTCAGAAAAGATGCACCCATCCTCAAGGGGGAAGAAGATTCCACAACAGGAATCTGCTTGGAGTCTGCCAAGACCTACTGCCTAGGGTCCACTGTATGTAACTCCCTAGATGATAAAACATGTAACATGCCCACTCTGGGTGAAATGAGCAGATGACGTTGAGGAGAAGCAGTTCCTCAAATAACTCAACCCCAGGCCATGTAGGGCTTTAAAGTTCAACACCTGAACTCGGAATTGAACTCGGAAACAAACGGGTAACCAATGCAGCTTACACAGCAGAGATATAACATGTTTTCCACAGAAACACATATAACTGCTCATGCCTCTGCCTTTTGCACCAGCTGAAGTTTCAAGGGGGAGCCTCATATATAACAATAGCCCAGCCAGGAGAGGACCAGTGACCATGGTTAGGGCCCCTTGATCTTATAACAAGTGCACCTGGCACACAATATGAAGTTATTAGACTCAAACCAAGAATGACACATAGTGATTCTTCCAAGCTGAGTTTTTTTTTATTGTTTCACACCTATAGACATATGTTTGCCAGACTGAGCACTCTACTATCTGCATCTAAAACATTTTATGTGCCCTATTAGGGAGGGGCTGTCTTCACTCTCTTTCTCTCACACATAATATTTGGACTGAGTTGCTTCTTATTCCTTGGAATGCATCTCCTCCTCCCTAGACTTCATCTTGTTACTACATTCCACGACACCAGCAGAAAAAGTTGAAAATTAAGTGTAAGGATGGAAATGCAGTAGGCACAGCCCTTATTAGGGAGCTCAGGATTACTCTCCAGCCAACGCTGGACCCACATTGGTCACTTCTGACCAATGCCAGGTCCACAACAGAAGGAACTAATATCAAATTCAAAAGGTAGTGAGCATATGTTCATTCTTGTGGGACCGCCCTCCAGCCACCTGCAGACAGGTATTTCATCAGCCAAGTGGTCTGATGAAGGCCAGTCACAGTCCAACCCTTCTATCATTGTTATCACCTACTTATAAAATGTGGTACCACTTTTTCATTTGCTCACCCTAACCTCTATTGCTCCTGAAAATGGCAGCCTGTTCAGCCCACTCTTCCACCTGAAGAGCCTCCCAGCACATCCAGCTCATACTAACTTCCAATGGAGGAGCACACACAGCTTTTAGTAGCTTTCTCCAATCTGCTCAACTCATGCTGATTTTACTGGTATATGGCTGCAGCAGTGCTGAAAGTGGAATTCCTGGGAGTGACTCAATGTTACTCACTTTTTAATTTACCATCCCAGTTCCCCATTTGTGTAGCACAGCGCTTACACTACTAGAATCAGTAGACTTACTGTCTATCTTGGTATGTGAATGCAGACCTATTACTACTATAGGTATGGAATCTGCCAGGAAGGGTTAAAGTAATGATTTATTTAGTTGATTCCTCCGCAAGTTGGAATCTCACTTGGAGCAGAATCTTCCAGTGATAACATTTTCATACAGCTACAGTTTTTTTTTGTTAGACTCTTAACTGAACTTTAAGGCTTAAACAAAATCTGGAATTCTGTCCCCTTACCTAAGAATGACCCTTGACCTGACAATGTGACTAACTTCTCCAGTAATTGATAGCAACTGTGTATCGATAACAGAATTTGTGAAATACTTTTAAGTAAACTCAGATTTGCCCTTTTGTGTTTAAACTTTAAAGTAAAAGCTCACATTTGACATTCTCCTCCTCCTCCTCCTCCTCCTCCTCCTCCTCCTCCTCCTCCTCCTCCTCCTCCTCCTCTTAAATTCAAAAATGGCTGAGGTATTTTTTCCCCAACAAAAGAAAGTCTCAAAATGGAGCTACTGTTTACCAGATTGCTTCGTGACAAATCAGACAAATGTATTTGCATGATTATTGTGAAGAAATACTGAACCTCAAAGCCTATTCAGTCATGTATTGCTTTTCTTTTTTTTTCACAGCTTCACTTTGGTCTTAAAGACACTATTTCTGATTAATGTCAATCATTATTCACAGCACATTTCTGGTAACGATTTCATTATATCTCCAAAGCATTATCTCCTATTTTGATCTGCCAATACTAGAATCAGGAATAAATTCCATTTGATTCATGATTCATGGTCACAAATTCATACTCAGACTTCTTACCACATTCAATCTATATTCTCGACTGATTAGTTTCTCATGAGGCTTAATTTTTTGCATCTAAGGCAAAATTAAAAGAACAAAAATAAATCTAGTGATATTTTAATTAATACTTATATTATGTTTGTTTGTTTTTAAAAAAATATAATCGTAATTTTATTTTGTTGTGTTGTCCAACCTGGCCATCCTTGTGATATGGATAGACAGCTAAAAACAAATAAATTAGCAAAATCACATTTTTATGCTGCCATAAAATTTTAACATAGTCAAATATAGTAGAATTTTGGTTTTTTTTCTACCCCAAACTTTTTATTTAAAACACTAATAAGGCAATTAGCTACATAGTGTACTATATTTAGAAAACGGTGTTTGAATTTTTTTTTAGTATAACTTGAGTAATAGAGATTTATGTTAATTTGATTTCTCATAGTGACTTATAAAATAGTTACAATTCCTATATTTATTATGAATTATGATTTCTTTAAATTTATAATTATGTTTCTTCAAGATTTTCTGTTAGTACTTTCTTCTTCCACATTTATGGATTTTCAGAAGACTTCACTATTATTCATATAGAAAAGGAGAAAATGCTGAATTAGCTGTTTTGTCTAGTTTGTGGAATGAAGAGCAAGTTGAATTGACCTACCAAAAAGACGACTATGCCTTATAAGGATTTTTATGATCAGTGAAGAAGAAGGTCTGATAATATCATTTTTATTACAAATATAAATTGCAACCATTAATAGAACCTGAGTAGCTGTTTCTCTTTCTTTTTCACTATGGTCAGCTATTCCTAAATGCTGTATCTGAAAACATGAATCAGATCTGAAGGTAGGTGCAATGGCCAAAGTGGGAATATTAACAGCTATTGGACATTAAATGGAAGTTGTACACAAAAGCTTCCTGAAACGTGGTGTGGCTGCTGATGGAAGTATTATACATATGTACAGAAGACAGGGTAAGAAACAATGGTTTTAAATGATAAGGAAATTGATTTTGAGTGGACATCAAGTAAAAATCTTATACGTAAGGGTATAAGTAATTCAACAATGGAACAGATTGCCTTAGGATGTGGTAGAGTTTCCTTTCCTGGGGGTATTTAAAAAGAGGCTCTACTAGTGAATTCCTGCACTGGTTGGAACAGAAGATTCTTAACATTGTTTCCAATTCTATGAAGCTATGTTTAAATTTGAGACAGCTTCATCTTGGTCTCCCCTATGTATGTGAGATTTTATATGCTTTTTAATTGTATTTTAAATTGTTTTAAATTGTATTTAGTGGTTCTTCAAATGTTGTACGCCGCCCTGAGTCCCCAGGGAGTAAGGCGGCATATAAGAATCCTAAATAAATAAATAAATGTGGTGAGGGCAGTGGTGGGATTCAATTTTTTTACTACCAGTTCTGTGGGCATGGTTTGGTGGGCGTAGCGTGGCTTGGTGGGCATGGCTTGGTGGGCATGGCGTGGCTTGGTGGGCATGGCTTGGTGGGCATGGCAGGGGAAGGATACTGTAAAATCTCCATTCCCACCCCACTCCAGGGGAAGGTTACTACAAAACCCCCATTTCCTCCCAATCAGCTGGGACTCGGGAGGCAGAGACTAGATGGGGGCGGGGCCAGTCAGAGGTGGTATTTACCGGTTCTCCGAACTACTCAAAATTTCTGCTGCCAGTTCTCCGGAACTGGTCAGAACCTGCTGAATCCCACCTCTGGGTGAGGTTCTCAAAGCAGTTTTATTTGTCCTGGGAGGTTTGATTCTACAGTGAAGAGTAATTACTTCTGGCTTCTCCAGCTTTTTTGTTCAACTTTGACATATTTTTTTCTGAAAGTCCTTTGGAAACTTTTAACATATTTTTCTTAATTGAACCTTTACATATCATATAGTTAAAATGAAATTCATTACCAACATATGTACTAGATTTAAGAGGGAAATGGACAGATTCATTTCCCTCTTAAATCTATCACATATGATGGTAATGAATTTCAGTTTAACTATGTGATATGTAAAGGTTCAATAAGTTCAACTAGTAAACTACTACATGGATTGCAAACAATATAAAACAGGGCTAACATTTGGTTGCAAGGTTCTTGAATGCAGCTGATTGACCACTGGTTGATACAGAATTCTGGACTATATGGGCCATTGCTCTGATTCAGCAAGGCAATTCTCATGGTCTTATGGATTTGTGAAAGGCAATGAAAGATTGAGTATATAATGTTCATAGTATAAATTATTGCTTCTCCTTCATTATCTTCAGGTTTGATGATCCCAGACCACCTTCCTCAAATCTCTTCTTACACAATTGAAACCGGGACATCCAATGCTACCAGGATACTTGATCGTTATAATATAGTGACTTCTCTCTCACCACACTTTTAAGAAAAGCGGGCTTTAGGGTAGTACCAGAGAAGATTGGCATTAATTTGCACCTACTGTGATTTGGACCCAAATTTGGATAGGTGTTCCAGTTCAGCATTTAATAAGCACAGTGGACATTTCTGAATTAATAATTTGGACCTCCAAGTTACAAAGTTTGCTGCTATCACATTCAACTGTGACTTTTTTTTTTAAAAAAAAAAACCCTCTTCCTAATAATATCTAAATCTGGAATTTGGAGAAATGTAATGCTTTCTGGGATACCTTTTTAAAAGGAAAATATAAACATTCAATCTTAGATAAAATGGAACAGGAACAATGATATTTTTCAAACATATATCAGATGAAGAGCTGTTTGCTTTCTAAATACTCAGAGGTTTTTTTTTTCTAACACAAAGGAACTAATATTGTGAAACCACCAGTTTTAACTGTACGGTTATAGACAAAATATTATGCTTTATCTCCAAAG
Source organism: Diadophis punctatus similis (assembly GCA_023053685.1). Lineage (NCBI taxonomy): Eukaryota > Metazoa > Chordata > Lepidosauria > Squamata > Dipsadidae > Diadophis > Diadophis punctatus. The sequence goes on from JALIGW010000003.1 coordinate 148,385,181, forward strand.
CCAGTTTATTCAGTCTATCCTGATCTGTGTTGATTTTGTTTGTTTTTTAAAAGTAGTTCTCTCTGTTTGATGCCTATCTCCACAAATCAGCGTTATTTAGTATGAACACCCACACTCATATCTGTAAAGAACTGTATAAAAGAACACTTTCAATTATTGCCATGGCCAAAAATTAGGAAATTTAAATTGATAACAACTGCACGAGAGAGTGGAATAAAATAGTACATGCTTTTGTCCCAGAGAATAATCTGGTAACAGCAATTATTGTAGCTTTTGCCACCAGCAGTGTGTGAATTATGAAATACTCATGCATCTGAGTTCTTTAGTTTTGTGTCCATATTTATCAGCTCTGATGGTCATCATGTCTACTGCATTTTAACTTACAATTTAAATGCAATTAGTCTTTTGTGGCTTTTCCTTAGAACGAATGTACAGGATTTACATTTAGAATGAGATACAGGATTCACTCACAGCGAAACATGTACAAAATCAAATCATTGATACCTATATTCACTACAGTTATGTTGGGCAGTTGATCTCCAAAGTTCAAATATAAATCTTCCTCAGCTTCCCTAGACATACCATGGAAACTAGACCACTTCTGGTAGAAACCAGACATCTACTACTGATCTTCTTCTGTATAATAATCCCTTTATTATATAGTTCCTATTAACTCTCTATTTATTCCATGTGTCAATTTTGCTTGTCTGGTCCCCAGATTATTATCCTCTATAAATTCTATTAGACTAAAGTTACTGAATAAAGTCAACAAATTTCCCTTCTAGGGAAACACAGAATTGCGAGAAGATAGAAATGGCATCGTTGAAACTTGGCTGTCAAGCATAATGGAGGCAATCCCACAGCCCACATTTTGGAGCCTCCCAGTAGGACGCATAAAATGAAAAATGACTTTCAACTGTGCAGTTTTTCATGATTTATATTTAAATAAGAAGCAAAATGGGTCACTTAATCATCTGTGAGACTAAATATGCTAATTGTGTTTTTTCAGTCCCCCATAACTCTATCCCACTTTGAAGCTTTTAACTTTCATGGTATAATTTAAGAGATTTTTTTAAAAAGTATAATTCTGCTCAAAACCTAACCAAAACAAAACAAAAACAAAAAATAACTCAATAAAGACATTATCTTTTAATATCATTTCCCCCTTCCCCTTCTCATAGCTTTCTCAACATAACCCAAATACATTGTAATTAAAAAGAAGTCAACAAAGTAATGAAATCCCCTCTTGAAATTCTCTCTCTCTCATATATTCCTAAATTGAACGTGACAAAACAGTCACCTTCAATTTAGGCCCTGACTTTAAGCATTTACTGGGATTAAAATTAATTCAAGTAACTATAACTTATTTTGATGGAATGTATACACATCAAACTTCTAGGATCAAAATCAATTAGGATTTTGATTATTAAGTACAGGCATCTGATTTAATATTAACCATAATTGTAAAAAATGATTTTCCTCCGTAGATTTATTGCATACTTGTAATTCTGAAGATGCTTTCTGAAATATTGATGTTATGATTGCTGCTATTGTGATTATAGTGATGAAGCATCATTTTAAAAATTAAAAATCTCCCTCTCTACCTATATTCAATACTTGTTTTGGTGAATAATATTATTCCGAGTTTCATATAAATGTTGAATCATAAAAATAGTATGGAAGAAATTCATAATTAGCAATCTCCATGGACACATTTTATTCTACCACATAGTAATTATGCATATACACACATTCTGGTTAATACACACCTTATTGTTATTATTCCTGTGGTATTTTTTTTAAAAAAAACCATTAATATGAGAAGTAACATATTGTACAGCTAGTCCCTGATTTGCAACCATTTGTTTAGAAGCTGTTCAAAGTTACAATGGCCTTTTAAAAAGTGACTTATTGCCGGTTCTTGCATTTACAACCATTGTAGCATTTCCACAGTCATGTGATCTGATCAAAATTTTGTTGCTTGGTAATCACCATGTATTTATGATGGTTGCAGGGTCATGTGATCACTATTTGCAAGCTTCCCAGCTGGCTTATGACAAGTTAATGGAGGAAGTCAGACTCACTTAGCAACCAGCTGATTCATTTCACAGCTGCAATGATATACTTCACAAACATGGCAAAAACATGTCATAAAATTGGACACTACTCACTTAACCTCCTTGCTTAGCAATGGAAATTCTGTAACACGTTATTGTAAGTTGAGGGCTAACTCTTTAGGCCAGTGGTTCTCAACCTTTTCTTCACTACAGATCCCCTTTAAATACCTTTTGTGGCCACGGACCACAAACTCAAGATTTAAATAATAACTTTTCTTCAAGTCTTCATGGACCCCCTGCAATGACATCATTTCCCCCAGGGGCGGGTTCCTCTTACCTGGCTACCGGTGCGCTGCGTGCGCATTATCACATTTTGCATGCGTGCATGCTCACTACGCACGCATGTCCCCTCCCGCGATTTTGCTTCCGCGCATGCGCAGGAAGCAAAAATCACCGAAATCTTGCAAGGGGACACAAAAATCTCACACGCGCGAGTGTCTCCTCATGAGATTTTGCTTCCATGCATGCGCAGGAAGCAAAAAAACCCTTAAAATTCAGAAAAAAAGATGGTGTCACGCAACAGACCGGCGAAGACGGCACTGGAACCGTTGCGTAGAAATTGCACAATCGGCGTGTCCTTACCAGAACGGCGCACTGGACTGCACCATTAGGAACCCACCACTGATTTTTCCCTCCCCCCAGGATCTGCAGACCACAGGTTGAGAACCATTGCTTTAGGATGTTTTAAAACAGAACAAACTAAACAAACAGTTCTTCGTGTGCATTTATATATGTGAAGGGTTGAGATGATCAGCCTGTTTGAATTCCTGCTGACTTATACCAGTCAGATTGGAAGAATAGTGATTAGATCATCCCACAGAGAGACCTTGGTAGGGGGAAAATTCCCAGCTCCAAAGCAGATAGGAAAGGATGAACTATATGATCTTCTGCCTACTGTAGGTGATGAACCTGACAATGAGATCTTTCAAGAAATTGTTTTGAGTCAATGAAACTTAAATCATATTTGGCACATCCTGTAGCTCTTTGGGCTCACTCCTGATGATATACAATATCTAATAGTTTATGGAATAAACTTAGACTATCTAAGTTTCTATAGTTGTGTTTTGGGAGAAAAGATAGATGACTTTAAACATTTAATTTGGCTTTCATAATCCAAATAGTTTCCAACTTTATGGTTTTTTTAGGGTAGCCCAAAAAGTTTAGAACTTCCACTAACATAGGATTTGTTCAGGGGTGGGTTCCTCCCAGTTTGAACCAGATCACCCGAACTGGTAGTGACCTGCTGGCGATGTCACGATGGCGTCACGGATCTGGTTCGGTCAGTATTGGTCCATGGGCACCGCTATCTTTTTAAAGGAATTTTTTGGGAATTGTTTACTGTTTGGAAGTTTTTTCCTCTGCTGCTGTTTGAAAAAGGCCCCTCCCGCCCACCCCTGGGTTTATACTTACCTTTATTCCTTCACCTAAGCACAGCTGATCAGCTCCTCAGCTGAGTTTCAGGCTGATTATAGCTACTGAGCATGCGCGGAAGCAGAATTGCACAAGGGGACACGTGCAATGCGAACGTTGCGATGCGAACGGTGGTGAAGGTAAGTGGAACCCACCCCTGGATTCGTTGCAGAGCTTCCAAAGAATTGTAGATTGAAGACATGTTTAGAGTTTCATGTTAATATTAATTCCACGCCTAATAAAGTCAGCACAGCATTCATTTTGTTTTAAGGGCAAACATTTAGATTCCCAAACACTGTATTTTCGACCAAAGCTTTTTTGATATTCATTAACCAAAGGCTATGAAATTTGCCCTATGGCAAGACCCATTTTACATTATCACCCTCTTTTCTTCAATATAATTATGTCATAACAAGAGACACAGTGTGCTAACAGTTCCAGGAAGCAGGATCTGCTAAGGTTTAGGATAATCAGTTATTTATTATTATTATTTATTTATTAGTGACATTTATATACCGCCTCACAGTGCAAGCACTCTCTAAGCGGTTTACACCAGTAAGCAATGTATATTTATATTGCCCCCAACAATCTGGGTCCTCATTTTACCTACCTCGGAAGGATGGAAGGCTGAGTCAACCTTGAGCCGGTGAGATTTGAACCGCAGACTGCGGATCACAGTCAGCTAAAGTGGCCTGCAGTACCCTACTCTAACCGCTGCGCCACCTCGGCTCTCCAGTTCCAGTGACCATCATTGTTTAAGGATCCTTAGCATAATTCAACATCTCTGTAAAGGAGGTAACTTTAGAAAAAATAGATCTAAAAATAGATCTAAATAGATCTAAAAAAATAGATCATTGTCATTAATAACTAAAGCTTCTTTTAAATAACACCTTCTGACATGGATATTCAAAATCCCTTCATTAAGCACAAAGGAACAATTTGTTCTCTGGTCTAATAAAAATCTAATCTGTTATCACTTAATTCTGCTTTTTGAAGGAGCATTTTTAAATAACTTTTCATTAACTGGAATGCCTTTTCTCCCTTAGGTTAAAAATGTATTTGTCCTATTCTGACACACAGTATTTCTTGTTTCTTAGAAGATAACAATAATCTTTTGTGTGGCAGTCTTATGATAATTAATGGTGCACGTCAGTCAGAAAAAGAAAGAAGACAAAATGAGCACTATAAAATTAAATTCTACCATCATTTATTTATTGAGTTAATATTAATTGAAATTGCACTCTCCTCTCCTAAAACACAAGGGATCCTTTCTTGAGAACTCTCTGGACAGGTGAAGTTAAAATCTTATTAGAATAATATTAGGGCAAATAAATCAAACTCAGTTTGTTAAAATACTACAACTTTTTTTAACCTCCAATAAGGTAAAACTCAATATCAAAACAAAGAAACAGCATTAAAGAAAAATATCCTAATGGTCCCACTCAATTATTGTTCAAAAGGGCCTTAAAAATCTGGCTCTTTGCCCAGGGCTTTTGGTGAGGGAGACTTTTTGCTTTGTTCCTCGTCCAGTCTATTAGTCTTGACACACACACACACACACACACACAAACACACACACACACACACACACACACACACACACACACACCCCTGCTTATTATTTCATTTCCCTACTTTTAGTTGTTATGAGCAACCCAGAATCATTGGGAGTTGGGTAGCATACAAAATTGATAATTAAAAGATGAATAATAAAGGAATAATGAGCCGAGGTGGCGCAGCGGTTAGAGGCAGTACTGCAGGCCACTTTAGCTGACTGTGATCTGCAGGTCAGCGGTTCAAATCTCACCCGCTCAAGGTTGACTCAGCCTTCCATCTTTCCGAGGTAGGTAAAATGAGGACAATATAAATATACATTGCTTACTGGTGTAAACCGCTTAGAGAGTGCTTGCACTGTGAGGCGGTATATAAATCTCACTAATAAATAAATAATAAAATAAATAATAAAATAAATAATAAAATAAATATTCCATATACTGTACATTTATTACCCTGTTAATGTAGATTAAAATGACAATGATAATGATGGTGAATGGAGAGGAAAAGGCTTCATTATTTGGGGACAGGTAATTTATCTAAAGGACCTACAGTAGTGACAAAGGATAACATGGGAAGAGGTGTGCAAATGAAAGGCACAAGGACCAGTTTAAAGATTTTCATTCAGTGTCAGATCACAATTCTTCAGATGAATGTTTCTCCAGCTTCAATTTTTATACTAGCTGTGGTCTCAGCTCCCACACATATCTACAAGATGCCTTATCTCACAAGCCTGAACTTGATATTTCTGATGCTTTCCTACTACCACAATCCTGATATCTGACAGGTTTGTCCTATCCTACATCTCACTTCCAGAAGGGGCACTTCAGAGGAGCTAGGAACATGGAATCAGGCAGTAGATCTGTTGGATATTATTCACTTACACCACGGGTGTCAAACTCGCTGAGTCACGTTGCCATCATGTGATGTTTCATGACATTTATAGCAATAGCAATAGCACTTAGACTTATATACCGCTTCATAGTGCTTTACAGCCCTCTCTAAGCGGTTTACAGAGTTCAGCATATTGCCCCCAACAATCTGGGTCCTCAAATTTTCCCCATTTGCAGAGCTGGGGTGGGCTTGCACGTGATGCATCTGGCCTATGGGCCGCCAGTTTGACACCCCTGACTTACACCAACAAGAAACATGTCAGGGCTCAAGTAAATGACCTCTAGCACCACAGATAGATTCTTCTTTATTTTCTGTAATTGAAGGACCTTTGTTTCACAATGTTCATTTATATGTTCCTATCAAGGAAGATGTATCACTACTTTGCCATAACAATAAAAACTCCAGGACATGTGGAGACGAACAATGGGACACATTTTTTCTTCTTCTTTTGGAATAGGAGATTAGACATGAATTAGACATCTTGGATCATGGCTCTCAATTTACATCCAGGTTCTGGAAAGCCCTCTTTCGCTTGCTAAATACTCATTTGTCATTGTTTCATCATTCACAACTGAATACATAATCAGAGAAGATTAATGTGATGCTGGAGCAATTTTTGCATTGTTACTTTTCCCACCAACAGGACAATTGGCCTGATTTGTTGTTATTTGCAGAATTTGCATATAACAACTCTCTGCATTTTTTAGTCGGCATGTCTTCTTTTCAAGCAGTTTATATCCATAATCTTGGCTGTTGAAAAGTCCTGCCTCTATGGTTCCATGAACCTCTGATTTTGTATGATTTTGGAAAGAGACAAGTGGTACAGAGCTATTTAAATGAACAGCTAGATTTAGCCAAGGCTGCATAGAAATGTACAGAGTCAAGAAAGTTTGTTGTGGGCATTTGTTGTAGTTTTCCACTAAAATTTTTTCCTTCTTTCCATTTATCCAAGAAACCAGACTTAAAGTTTATCAGCTCTTTCACTGTCATAGACCAGTTCAACCATCTGTTTGCAACCATCCACTTCAATTAAAGTACAGACAGTGTTTTGCCATTCTCTTCTTATTAAGGAGGGCCTTCCCTATCCCTTACATTCAGCACTTTTCCCTCACTCACTGGTTCTAGGAATATAAGGTGAAATGTAATATTTTGGATTCTAGGGGGAGACTTCACATTAGATTCACCAGAAGAGTTACTCTGACCCATAGAGAACCTGGAAAGTGGCAGAGGACATAACTAACTCAGTTTCATATAATTTTTATTAGGAATCTTTAAAAGGAGATAAAAGCTAGCAAGAACTAATATGAGGAAAACAAAGAATGGCATGGCCCAGAACAGGACAGAATAGAATCTTTATTAAGTCATCTAGGGGGAGGGCCTTCTCTGTTGGGGCCCCTGCTCTCTGGAACCAACTCCCCCCAGAGGTACGAATTGTCCCCACCTTGCTGGCTTTCTGAAAAGCCGTGAAGACATGGCTCTTCCAGCAGGCGGGGTGTTGAGACGATTTTCATTCTGGTTCCCCCCCCCCCACACACATGTATACCTTGTTGTTCCTTTTAAATGTATTTTAAATTGTTTTAAAGTATATTGTTTAGCTGTTCTTTAAAATGTTGTACGCCGCCCTGAGTCCCCAGGGAGTAGGGCGGCATATAAGAGCACTAAATAAATAAATAAATAAATAAAATAAAATCTGACCATATCAAATACTTAAAGCTGGTACAAAAATACAACTAGATACAACGAAAACAACGAAAGCATTAGGAAAGCTATTGTCTTTTCTCTAATCAAGAAAGTCCATTTAGCGATATCTGCAAGTTCCATTATCTTCACCAGCCATTCCTCCATGTGGACAGTGACAAATCTTTTTACTTTTGTGTGCATAACATCACTGCAGTTATCACATATTAAAATAAAGTACCATGACTATTTTTTTCTAGCTGTTTGTCCATCAATCCCCACAGAAAAGTCTCTGGTTTCAAATGTGTATTAATCTTTAAGATCCTCTGAATAGTGTATGTATTTGTATTCAGTGGCTCTTGCTGGACAGTTGGGGATTGTGCACATATTCCAGTTTCATGTAAATTTTCCATCTCAGATTTGTGCATTGAGCTTGGCAAGCTGCCTGGCCAATCTTCACATTCAGGACATGGGTGTCTTGTTACAGAATGAGGGTTTGACTCAGAAATGGGAGCCGAGGTGGTGCAGTGGTTAAAGTGCAGCACTGCAGTTCAGCAGTTCAGCTGTTCAAATCTCACCGGCTCAAGGTTGACTCAGCCTTCCATCCTTCTGAGGTCGGTAAAATGAGGACCCAGATTGTTGGGGGCAATATGCTGAACTCTGTAAACCGCTTAGAGAGGGCTGTAAAGCACTATGAAGCGGTATATAAGTCTAAGTGCTATTGCTATTGCTAATATCAAACCATTACTGAAAAATGTCAAATTCAGGTTTCTGTGATTGAGCATGAGAAAGAAACTCAAAAAAATTCACCTTCATTAGGTTAGACATAAGTTGGCAAAGGGCTTTTTAAAATTTCTGTTATAATATCCTTATCCCATTAAAGTATTTTTCAAAGCTTCTGATAAAGTGACAGGATTTTTTTCCCAAATAGGGAACAGCATCACAACTCAGTGTACATCTAATTCTATAAGTTTCAGGACTTATTCTTGAAAATACATTATTTCTATCATTGTTTATCCCAGGTAAAAATTAAATAGATCACTTCAAACTCATTGCATATCGGGATGGTGGTAACATTCAGCTTAAAATATTGGTGCTGCAGACAAATGTGCTGACAATATTAGATCACGAGGAACATTGGCTACTTACAGCTATGATTCAGCAGCTGTTGTACAATCATGATAAATCGGTAAAACACTATCTACTATTTCACCCCATATATCTTCTTGATTGCATTGAAGCTTGGCTACCAGCTTCAATGTCTTGGTTCAAATATATAAGACTCTGCTTTGCTGGTGAACAGATATCCGTAATGAAGATAAATCTTGGCTCTTTCTAGCAAATGCCTTTTCGTTGACATTTACTGATCTTGCATCCAAAATCTTGCATTCAAAACCTACCTGAACCCAAAGGCTACTTCTTTTCCTTCTTCAGAAAAAAAGTAGAAAAATATTTAATGTGGAAACTATACTGTAGCTATTGTGGATATAGATCATTTCGAAAAAATACAATGGAAAATGTGGAGGTGTGAATATAGTGCCTGTTTTCTCAGGTTATTGGAATCAACAGTTTCTTTTCCTGGATCACATGGCAGCTGGAAAGAGCAGTCACGTAATCACAAGAAAAAGATGCAGCTGCTTTAATAAGTTACAGGCTGGTGCTATTTCAAATAGTGCATGTTTAATGTTAGCCTCTCAAGTAGACCAGGCAGGAAACACAAAATAAGTTAATCTATTTTATTATAAGCAGCAGTGAAATCTACTTACCTTCCCTACCGGTTAGGAAGCATGTGCTTTTCGCGTGCGCACTTTTCACTTTGCATGCACGCTTTTCACTTTGCACATGTGCTTTGCACGCGCCACCATTGTGTGCACTTTTTCACCCTCTGTGCATGTGCAGAAGGCTTTGTGCATGCGCAGAGGGTTAAAAACAAGAAAATGGCGATGTCCGGGCGGGTGGACGGAGCCTCGTGCTGCCACCACTACCAGTCCTCCGAACCACCGGCAACCACCGCTACCGTATGCCCAAACTGGGCAGAACCGGTAGCGTTTCACCCCTGAATAAGGCTAGTTAACAGAATCTTGCAAGTCTGAAAGTGCAAATCTCCCATGGTCTGGTTTTACCACCTGATTACGGTAATTAGAACAGATTCTTTTCTAAGCCTCTTTCTCTGTCTCCCCCTTTTATCTGATCTTTCCCTAGGCAGCATCTCTTTCCCCCATTTTTCAAAGTAATTCTCACATACATACATATATTCTCACATACATACACCCAGCTACTATTTGAAATCACATTCCAAACACTGCACTACTGAGCATATTAATGACCACAAAATCACATTTGAATTTGAGGAAGAATGGTATATATCAAAGAATCACAAGGAGGTACAGTAGCTCAGTGGCTTACTGATGCTGGAGATGGTCTTTGCTCCAGTGGTTTGAGTCCTGGAACTGTGTAGCAGGGTGAACTCTAGTCATTCGACTGAGCTTCTGTCCTTCTAGCATTTTGAAAGCATGTTCTATGAGAGTAGATAAATAGGTACGACTTCAACGGGGAGTTGAGATGGTGATACCACTTCAATGGGGAGTTGAGATGGTGTAATTTATTGACATATGTCAAGGTGTTCTGCCTAAAAGGACACCCCAGGGGACTATTTAGCTTATATACTGTGCAGTAAACATCTATTATTGTTCCAAATTAGTAATTAATAAAATCCATACATTCCTAAACCATCTTTTGATCTATAAAAGTGTAATGTTTTTCTTTATTCTTAAACAATCATGCAAAACTATATTGAAGTTTGTTCTTTCTGTCTCTACAATAACAACGTGGTTTGACAATCTTTAACTTGTAACCTTGGTGATTGTTAAGTTTATACAAAAAGTTCCATAGTAACAGTTACACACAGATTCTTAGTTTTACGTTATGCGATTTAGACTGTAGTTATATTAGATAATGCATTCCATTCAGCATTCATGTTCCATATTAGAACATGTCACGTAGTGAATATTGTCAGTTGTATGTCTATGCAGGGTGATGCACCCCTATCCTAATATTATGGTACATTCCAATACAGGCAGAACACGTGATATGATGAGTGCGCATGTGTGCATTCCTAAACCACCATTAATTCTCTTCTGCCTTAGCTATTGACCTGAACGGTCGTGTTTTCTTAGCAAAGATGTAATTATTCAGGATTTATTGTTTTTTGTACTGAAATAAATATTTTCTATTAGACTTTTAATCTCGGCTTTATTTCTAACTGTCTGAATTCCAAGAAAAGATCTAAATCGCCTCTATGAGATCTTATTCTCACCCCAACAGAACAAGATGGCTTTCACTTACAAAGTAGATTCTTCTGAAACACAACACTTTTCTACAAAGATATACCATTACCATGATAGAATTCTAAAATCAGGAGTCTGATGATAGAAGAGGCAGTTGCTTGATTATTCCTCAGTATTATTACTTGTATTAATTATAGTAGCAGATAGCTTGAATCTGGAGATAATTTCAAATTCTTTATTTTTAAAAGCTATAAGCAGATTTGAATCAACACAAAGATGCCAGATTCAAACTGTAATGATAAAAAATGATTAAATATGCAGTGTCTCAATGTGAACCATAGCCTTTTATTACTAGTGTTTTGATGTCAAATGCAAGTATTTAGGTCATCTGGTTTGCATCATGACATTTGTTTTGTCACTTGTCAACTCCCTAATCCCATTTCCTTGCATGTCTACAGGCCAGGACATCTGAATCAGTTCTTTTAGGACTCTGGGGTGTAATCCGTCTGGTCCTGGTGCTTTGTATTCGTTAAGTTCAGATAGGTGATCTCTTACTATATTTTTGCTTAGGTTGAGATGACATATGATGACATATGACACTAGAATTGTTTGCAATGGCTTTGAAGTAATAACAAACTATTTAAATATGTCTTCATCTGATGAGTGAAGAAAATAAAATGCAAACATTTCTATGGAGCAAAATAAGACATCAGTCTTGTGAACAGCATCATTAACTCATCCAATGTACTTCCCTATAAACCTCTAAATCTGAAAAGTTTAAGTGCAATCTTTGCAATGCAGCCAGAACTATAAAGAAATTTGACAGATTTCCCAATCTCATTAAGATGTGGATGCTTAGAAATATATGTTGCCAGAAAAAAATGTATCCTTTTTCCCCATGGCATTTAAAAAAATATATATGAAAAATGCATGTCCAAATACTTCTCCAGAAATTGAATACTGTGGCAGATACATTTTGCCTCTTCACTACAATAATGTGTCCAAACAGTTCCTAGCTTAGATACCATAACATTAAACAGAGGCTGGATTGCTTTCATTTGGCTTCCTGAAATGACCAGGTCTTAGCCTCAATGTCACTTCTCAACTCAGGAAAATGCACCAAATGCATCTCCCTCTCCCTTTCCCTTTCCCTCTCCCCCTTCATCTCCCCTTCTCTCTCCATCCATCTAGATCACAGTTTATTTATTTATTTATTTATTTATTTATTTATTTATTTATTTATTTATTTATTTATTTATTTATTTATTTATTTATTTATTTATTTATTTATTTATTTCGTCAAGCATGTATTAGATAACAGATATAAGAATAAACATAATTATGAATACATGAAATGGATACAAATAAAAGGGAACATTAGGACAGGGACAGTAGGCACGCTGGTGCACTTATGCACGCCCCTTAAGGACCTCTTAGGAATGGGGTGAGGTCCACAGTAGACAGTCTAAGGTTAAAGTTTAGAGGGTTTGGGGAAGAAACCACAGAGTCAGGTAGTGCATTCCAGGCATTGACAATTCTGTTACTGAAGTCGTATTTTCTGCAATCAAGTTTGGAGTGGTTTACCATAAGTTTGTATCTATTGTGTGTTCGTGTGTTGTTGTGGTTGAAGCTGAAGTATTCATTGACATGTAGGACATTGTAGCAGATAATTTTATGTTCCCCAACCTTTTTGGCTTGCGGATTTGGTGGGAGAGGGATGGTTCTGCGCAAGTGGCAGGCAAGTGTCTGTGCACTCAGCTCCATTTGTGTGAGTGGCGGGCACGCACATCTTCCACTCGTGCAAACGGAGTGCACGCACACTCGCTTGCCTTCTGTTCATGCAAGTGGAAATGCACTTGCCCGTCACTTCTGCAGCCTGGTTACAAATGGCTCAAGGCCCAGAGGTGGGCTGTGGCCTAGGGATTGAGGACCCCTGATCTGGATATCTCTATCATCTCTGTATCAAGTACAGCATTTTTAAGTGTGTGTGTGTGTGTGTGTGTGTGTGTGTGTGTGTGTGTGTGTGTGTGTGTGTGTGAGAGAGAGAGAGAGAGAGAGAGAGAGAGAGAGAGAGAGAGAGAGAGAGAGAGAGAGAGAGAGTCTTCTAGTTGGTCTTGATTCCTGGTGAACGCCTGGACAAGTCCCCTTTTCTTGGCAAGGTGTTTTGGAAGGTCTTTGTCATTGCATTCTTTCTAGGGCTGAGAGAGAGAGTGACTGGCCCAGGGCTTACCCAGCTGATTTTGTGCCGGACATTGCAGGACATTGTTTTCAGCTGATTTTTTGCAGGACATTGTTTTCCATTTTATGGCCTGGGGCCTTAATCACTTCACCAAAATAGCCCACATCTATAGATCTGTCTCTATATCTATATCTCTATATCTATATCTATATCTATATCTATATCTATATCTATATCTATATCTATATCTATAATCTACATCTACATCTACATCAATCATCTGTATCGAGTATTCATTTTGTACTACTTGTATGCAGGTATTATGCATACAATGAGGATACAGGGATGAAATTCTGGACCACTCCCAAATGCCAGTTCTCCATTAATCCTACCCATCATCATATAATTTCAATTGCCATGCAATGCGGGCATACAAGATGACTGGTGGGGCGGAAAAAAATCTCCCCATTCCCTTTGTACATAGAGCTATCCAATAATTACACTTTTGAGCATGTGCACTGAATATACAAGTTTTCTTTTCATAATAAACATAATAGCAATCAGTAGCTCAAGGATTTATGACAGCTGAGGAGATAGTGTTCACAAACTGATTCTCTTTCAAGTGCTCTTTAAAAAAATGTTTTAACACAAAGTAATAGACTGTAGGTCCACACAAACGAAAGTAAAGGGTATGTTGACAGACAAGTACGCATTCAAATAACAGCCATGGTTACAGCAGTAAATTTTTTGTTAATTTGACATTCTAGTGATCTTTAAAGCCACTTATTCTGACATTAAATAAATTGTGGCTGCTAACTATAACTTTAAAACATCATAGATCTGCAGGTACCATCAATTTAAAACTTATTAAGCTTAATTAATATTTTAACTCAACCACCATTGATTGTTTTTTAAAAGTATGTTAAAATGCTCTTTGCGAATAACCTTAAATTATGGCAAAGGTGCATTTTAAATAATTCATAGGGTTTTTTTCCCCACAGTGAGGCACACAAAAGTAATCAACTATGTATTTCTATGAAAAGACATTGGAGAATACCAAAGTGGCAGAAATAAGATAATTGGAGGATGTCAGCTAGCATGCAAATCCTTTTATGCACACATATAGAACTTGTGTAAAATAATATCTCTGTTTTATTCCCTAGATTGTCCTTTCCTTTATTATGATAGTATGCCCTTTTCAAGAGATACCGGTAGTCATAATTCTTGACTACTTTCTTCTTTTGAGTCAGCCTTTTTACTACTTTACAAAGCTATAGGCAGGAACATGTATTATTTTTGTCATATGCTGTGAGCCTGCTGATACTATCAAAATAATATACTGTTTTATGGAATAGCAGTTCACTTCCTTGGGTTGTTTTGACCACATTCTTTTCTGTCATATAACCTATGAAATCTTATTGATTAGCTTTGTACAGGACTACCACATTTTTTGAGAGAGCCAGTTTTGTGAAATGGTTAAAGCTAGAAAGTGGGAGACTGTGAGTTCTATTCCAGGGGTGGGTTCTAACTTACCTCGCTGCCGGTTCGCTTCACATGTGCGCTTCACGTGCGCACGCATGCGCAGTGCCAAAAAATCCCAAAATAATAATAATTTTTAAAAAGCCAAAAACAAGATGGCGACTGCATGCACAGTGCCAGAAACTCGGCTTCTACACATGCTCAGAAGAAAAAAAATTAAAAATAAAAAAAAAATACATTTTTTTTAAAAAAAGATGGTAGTGCCCACGGACCGGCATCGACCAAATCGGTTCCGTGACATTGTTGTGACATCACTGGCAGGTCGCTACCGGTTCAGGCAAACTGGTGTGAACTGGGAGGAACCTATGTGCCAGTCACTCTTTCTTGGCCTTAGGAAGGAGGCAATGACAAACTACTTCTGAAATCTTGCCCAAAAAACTTCAAGGATTCATTTAAGTCTGGGCAGTCAAAATCCCGGCCCACGGGATGCATCATGCGCTGGTCATGCCCATGCCTGGTTTAGCGAAGGGGGAAAAAGTCCCGATATGTCACATGACGGCACTGTGACGACATGAGTTTGACACCCTTGATCTAAGTAATCACGAGGAATCAACAATGCCTTGAGGGCATGAACACGCAAACACAGTTTTAATTTATATCAAAGCAGAAGTTGCAGATGTTGACCTGTTGAGGTCTTCCTCTATAGCTTTCATCTTTTCAGGCATATCTTGCAGAAAGCGTGAAAAGGATCAGCTGAAGCACCTTTAGTGCTAGATACCTGGGTTGGATCATCAATTAAATTTCCTACAACATCTTGGGATCATGCTAAATTGAATACATAAAAAGAATGATACTTGTAATGCTGGACAAGAAAACACAAGGCAGGGGAGATTCCCTTCTCTTTACCATCTCTTTTATATTATTCTCCTTATATTTTGTTTCACTTTTGGAGTAGGGCAACTGGATTTAAGTCTAAAAAAGGAAATACCGAGTTACAAAAGTCTCTATCATGAAATTCCAGGTGTAGTTTGAATTAGAACATCCATGTAAATGTTTTTACATGGAAGTGAACATTGAGATGGAGTTCCTGTTGTTGAAAGATAGAATTTTGTATGAAAGTGAGTAGCCTCATCAACTTGATCTTCTGAACTTTGAATTTATTGTGATGTAATGAAAATATGTTACTTTTTAAAATTCAAATTACCAAGGGATATTCAAATGCCATGTGAATAAAGGCTTGCATTTGCCTTGGAAATGCATTTGCACTATTACAGAGAAAGAGCAAAGCAATCACTGGTTATTTTGAGTGAATTAATTGTTTAATGCTAATGGGTTTATCTGAAATAATCTCTTCCACATGGTTATTTTATTTTACAGTTATTTATAAAAATATTCCTGGATATTTTGACTCATAATCAGAAGGATTTTTATCTGATCATATTGTAATTATATTCTGCCTTTATTAAGGCTATACAATTTTAAAACAGCACATTGGGTGTCAGGAGAAAATAGTTAAGTCATAGTCTTTCAATGAAAACTTTCTCCATATTACCCATCAACAATCAAATCATTTTGAGTTTTCACTCATTTAGGGTTTTTTTTGTAAAATGCTCCTCTCCATTTTCCCCTTTATGAATTTATACATTACCTTTAATAATTGTGCTATGAATTCCAAACGATTTTAAGCCAGGATTTGAAGCTTTTGCAATGCGAATTGTGAAAGACTTTGAATACCAAATAATGGTTTGGTTCTTAACCAATTCTCAAAGGGATTCCTCAGTACTAAAATATATGTGGAGGTAAAATTGAAAAGGGCTCAGCAGCCAATTCAAATGAAATCTGAATCACTTTCAAAATTCAAATGCACTTGCTTTATTTTATTTTTCTTGGATTCTTGTTATCTGAAAAGCTATCTAAGTAATGCTGTTTTTCTTCAATAAACTATGCATTAAGAATTGAACCCCCCCCTCCTCTTTTCAGGTGAATTACTTTTGGATTTTCATTACTTGAGAAGATCAATGGTCTTTAAATGTTGTTTTGCTTTTTTGCTGAACCTTTTTTTGCAAGAGTGTGTGGCTATCCATAATAATAAAAAAAGCTATTTTCGGTTTTCCAAAGCATTGTAAAAAACCTTATCTCTTTGCTATAAGGAATTAGCATAGTGACAAACGACAGATTAGGCATACAATAGTTTTTCACTGTTACTGTCTTAAAGCAGCTACTTGTTCCTTGAATGAGTAGTTCACATATCTGAAGTTGCTGCAAGGTAGAAAGGGGTAGCACTAAAGGAAAGCATTTTTTTTAGTTCTTAGTAAGTCTTTTAATATTTATTTTTAGTGAATATATGTGAATATGTCAATTGCCTCTCTTGGGAAATATTTGATTTGAAGTGACATTTAGACTCTGATTAAAAGTGTGGAAGTTGATTCCTTTATGAAAATCACCATTCAATGAAGCAGTCATGGGATGGCTTTGGAACTCATGGATAGACTTCCTCAACTGTAAATTCTACTACGCTCACCAGGGGCGGGTTGCTCTCTTACCTCGCTACCGGAGCGCTGTGCGCGCATCGCCACATTCCATGCGTGTGCGTGCTCGCTTTGCTCGCGCACCCACTCACGCGATTTTGCTTCCGCGCATGCACAGGAAGCAAAAATTGCCAAAATCTCACAAGGGGATGCGCGTGCACGTGCGGTTTCGGCGATTCTTCCTGCGCATGTGCAGAAAGCCAAAAAAGCCCAAAAATTCTGAAAAAAGATGGTGGATTGCGACGGCCCGGTGAAGACGGCACTGGAGCTGTCGCGCAAATTGCATAATTGCATAATCTGCCGGCCGCTACCGGTGCTGCAGAGTCGACCGCACCAGTAGGAACCCACCACTGACGCTCACTGATTACATGTCTAGCCAAATCATGGCCAGCTTCATCCTGGATACAGATTCTGAAATGAGGCTTCAATCAGTGGGCCTGTTTCTACAACCTTCCCATCCAAAACTGTACGAAATCGTCTCCCTTTACTGTGCTTTCTGAGAAAGGTAAGAAAGAGATATGGCCATTTCTTATCAGACACAGAGCCTGGAAAGTTAGGCTTGAATTCTCTACCAAAACAATTCTGATTTTGTCCCTGTTGTAATGAAGAAGCAATTGATCTTCCAGAAGATGTTATAAAAGGCAAAATTCATAGTTTGACTTAAGAGGAACCGGTCTTCAGTTTGCTGCCAAATTCAGGTAATATGAACTCTTAAGTGTGAGTCAATTGTGTACTCCGATGAGTTTAAAGAAGTCTCTTGAAAACTCTGATTAGAATCTATCGCAGCTCTAGGGGGGAAATTATAGAACAACTTTCTTGATAACAGAGAGCTTTACTAGGTCACGTATTGACATGCATTGATTATGTAGCCATGCCTTAATGCTCTATTTGCCCTGGCATCGGTTTAGCAAAGCTTTGTGCAGTAACCTTGCTTATCTTTGCTGATGACATGAAAACTATTCAGAGCATAAGGAAGATAGGTTGTAGATTAGTGGGCATTTTTGCCTCCAGTTTCCTGAAAGAATGAGAAGTGTATGTGTTATAAGTCAAAAATATATTTTATTCCCGATGTTCCCTCTCTATCTTGACTTGCCAACTAACATTGGAACAACTAAGGAATAATTCCTTTTTGATCCATGGCTTCTCCTCCCTGTTGATAGAGAGAGGAATATATTCGGTAATACATTTTTAAACATGATTTACTTTTTAACTTATTTTCTTTTTCTTTTTTAATTGAGGAAACTCTCAAAGTTGCTTACAAAAATATTATATCCAGCCAGAATAAGTCTACTATTGGAACACAATGAACGACATGGTGACCATATGGAATTTTTCAGGTAGCATTCCTGATTCAAGCTAAAGTCTTCCCTGATTTTATATAGTTAAGATCTTCCCAAAAAGCTCCGAGGAAAAGCAACAGAGAAGCTAGACATTTGTTCCTCCCATAGTGGAAACAATAAAAAAAATTATCTCCTCATCTTCCTCAACCTCCTCAACCTCCTCCTCCTCCTTCTCCTCCTCCTTCTCCTCCTCCTCCTCCTCCTCCTCCTCCTCCTCCTCCTCCTCCTCCTCCTCCTTTCCACTTTCTTCTTCCATTTTGGGTGTTGGGGGAGATACAAAGTTCTTGTTCTTGTTCTTCTGGCGGCCTCAATCATTGTTATTTGATTCTGCTGTAGTGTGTCTTTCATGTCTCTCCATCGTCTTCTGGATCTGCCTTGTGTTCTTTGACCTTCTCCTTTTTCTGTATATGCCATGTATGTTATGGACTCAAAGCATTTATTTTGAATTAATTAGATCTGAATGAAACTTTTTGCTGTTCTTTTGTTATTGTTCATGTAGGTTAAAAATGAAGAGTCAGGGAGAAAGCCCTTAAAGTAATGTATCACATATCATGTAGACCATCACATTATAACAAACTCAACAAACTAAAAATAAAATAAAATGAGGTAAGGGAGTGAGATAGTTAACAAAGAGGAAAAAGAAACACATGCTTTGTGGATATTCACTGTGAAAATTTTAGGTTTTCTTTTCTTTCTCCCCTTGTTGTCTTGCCCAAAGTTCCTTTAATTGTATGGATCCTTTGGGGGGGGGACCCTACAAATTGAATCCCACCAGATTGATGGGGAAATGGAAAATGGATAGAAAAAGAAAGGGGGTAGGAAAACATAATGTTTTATTACTGCACCTCAGGTGTCTCTCTCAAATTAAAGAATAGAAGGGCAACTTGAAAATTTACAGCTTCTGCTTCTATTTACTGCTTTTCTAGACTCTGTTTCTTAATAGCAAATCTGTGTGGTGTTAGATTTAATATCGCATTTATAAAGATAGCAAAGGAGCAGTATTTCTCATTTAAAACAAAGCATATAACTATGACTAATCATAAAAAAGATTCAATAGTGCTATGGAAAAAGTTAACTTCATTCTTGCTTTTCACATGTCTTCTGCTATTTTAGGGTCCAACTGCAAATGAGATGAATATAATATTTATACCACGGACTCTTCTTTCCATCAAATAGGAAATCAAACTTTTTATTTCTAAAGCATTCAGTGCCAGTGTTCAACTAGGTAATTTGGAAGTGTTTTGAAAATCCAGCTATTCATATTTCTTGATTACAACTGTATCTTTTGCATTGGAATCCACAAAGAGTCTTTGATAGGTTTTTCATTTAAACATAAATACAGTCAACTGACTATCATGGTTTAGCTAAACCACTTCCATAAGCCTTTCCCAGCCTAGATCTTCCAGAAATATTGAACGCTCATTCCCAGAATTCCTAGTCAATATGGACATTGGCATCTCAGTATATTTGAAGAAAACAAAAGTTGAAAGTTGAACTTTCTTGTATGATGACTCAGAATATGGAAGAACTTCTCTCCTTGATTTTGGAAACTTGGAGCTGACATTAAGGATGACGTATTTCCTAACGGTGAGAGCAATCAACCAATGAAATAGCTTTCCTTCAAAAGTTATGGATGCTCCATCACTGGAGGCTTTCAAAAAGTGATTGGACACTCGTGGTATGCAAAACAAAAACATCTACCAAGGGACATTGTTATATATTTTACCACAAGAGTCTTACGGAACAGAATTATTCAGGCAACGTTTAAGAACAATCTTCAGGTGAATGGTCAGGAACTTAGGATATGGAAAGAAATTCCCTCTAAAATGCTTAAAGCTAGAAAAGAATTTACTTTTTTGATTGATGAACTTAAAAGATTGAATTTACAATATAAATGGGAAGCACCAACAGGAGTAATGGTGAAATTTTTGGAGAAAAGATATCGGCTGAATACGATAAACAAAGCTACTGAATTTTATGTTAATGTTTTAAAGGCTGATATATCTAAAATTCCAGAAGAAAGACGTACGAATGTAGAAGAGGACAAGGAGGAAAAGTCATTCTTACCGGATCAAAATGAAATAGTTTCAAAGAGTCAAAGCGAACAGCAGAGCCAGAAAGATGTGGAAAAGGAGATGGAGCACTGGGATCAGATGGAAGATGAGCTGATAATTTCAAAATCATCAAGATACAAAAGGAGGCAATCAATAAGATACAAAGAGAAGTAGTGTTGATATGTATTAGATGGATGGAGATAATATAATTGTATTTTCTTCTTCTCCTTTTTTATTGTTGTTTCTTTTTTCTCTCTCTCTTTTAATTTTTTTATTTTTTATTTTTTTAATAATTTTTTAAGAATTGGAATTTTTAATTTTTAATTAAAATTATTAAGTTATAAATTATTATAATTAGATTTTAAAATTTGTTTTAAAGGAAGGATTTTTTTTTTGCTTTAGGTTTTTGTTTTTCTCTCTCTCCTCTAGGTTTTTTTTTTATATTATTATTATTATTATTATTATTATTATTATTATTATTATTATTATTATTATTATTATTATTATTATTATTATTATTATTATTATTATTATTATTATTATTATTATTATTACCTTTAAGGATATTTTTTATTATGATTTAACAAATTGTTGTATAATAATATTATGTTGTTATGATGAAATTGAAAAGCTTTATTATTTAATATGTAGACACGTAATACTTTCTTAGTTTTATTTGAGCTAATAAGTTGTATAATAATATGTTGTTATGATGAAATTTAAAGGTATTATTATTTAATATTTAGATATTAGTTACGTAAAACTTTTTCGGTTTTAGTTAATTATGAGATTATTATTATCATTAATGTTTTTTAAAGATTTAGTATTATTAATATTTTTCATAGGTGTAGAAAGTTGATTGAAAGGAGGAGGGAGAAACTGTTTTCCTTCCTTTGTATAACTTAGATTATTATTATTATTAATATATTTTTATTTTTTATTTTTTATTTTTTTTAGAATTATATTGGAAATAATATAAAATATAGAAATTTAATGATGTAATCTAGCAATGTATAATTTGGAGTTGAGGGGTTCTTTTTCTCTTCTTTTTTGTAATTACTGATATTATGCCTTGTATTCTCTCTGGGAAGTCCGGGGGGGAGGGGGGGAGGGAAGGGGGCGGGGGGGGGGAAGAAAAAATTAAAAAATGTTTGTACTCTGTACTAATAAAACTTTTTCAATAAAAAAAAGTGATTGGACAACCATTTGTCTGATATGGTATAGGGTCTCCTGCTTGAGCAGGGGGTTGGACTAAAGACCTCCCAGGTCCCTTCCAGCTCTATTATTCTATGTTCTATGTTCTATCTCAATAAGCAACTTCTCAGGAATTGATCATACAGCCCCTAAGGCACAATATGGCGTACATGGCCAGAGAAGTCTACAATGCTTTTTACTACAGAGTAGTTCTGGCAGCCTAAGATTGCTAGCTCATTTATTCACATGTTGATACTATCAACAGTGCACCACAGGGGGAAAATTAACTTTGCACCAGCTAGCTAATAGGGTTCAGGGGATATTGGTTTATCTGGGCTTTCTTCTGCCGACCACGCCTCGCATCCAGGCAGGAACACTGCTAGTACAGGTTGCTGATATCAGCAAGAGGGCATCACTTATCATGTTGAATCCAAGTTGGAAAGCTTGTGCCTCCTTGTAAGTCACTCAATGTATAGGAAGGATGAAAGAGACAGAAGCTTAGGATGCGAATGAGGAAATACTTCCCTTCTAAATGTTGGACAGCAACTCATAAAATATTTGGCCCTTACTTGTGCTGCCAGGAACAGATGCTAGTAGATCTCAATCTGTGCTTTAAATAAGAAACAAACACAGAGATAAGAAGAGATAAATTAATAGGAATGACATGAAATGGTACCCTCCCCAAAAAGAGTGGTGGTGGTGTTTTAGGGATGACTAAATAAAAATAAGTTGTTATGACATCTATTCCAAAGGTCTATTTAAGAAGAATTTTTTTTTGGGGGGGGGGGGGAATGATGCAGGCATTCACAAAATGTTTGCAGTTGCAAGTAGGTCCAGATATTGTTATTGAAGGAAATGCAGTTTGATGTTACGATTTAACATGAAATATAAGTTATTATTAGTTTAAACATAACAAACATAACTCCTTTAACATTTTAACATGTTCTCAGGACAGTTTCAGGACATTTGCCTATGATTCCCCTTTCACAGTCTGACTAGAAAGTTATATTAAAATGTTCCAAACTTTCTGGAGTAAGGCTTCATGGTTGATCCATATTCATAGACTGCTAAGCCCAGCATTTAGCAATCAGCGACATATTTTGGAAATTTTTATACATTTTAAAACCATTTTATAGGTAAATATATACTAGTAGGTAATAGGTAAATATTTTGTTGTTAGTTGCGAAGTCGTGTCCGACCCATCGCGACCCCATGGACAACGTTCCTCCAGGACTTCCTGTCCTCTACCATCCACCGGAGTCCATTTAAGCTCATGCCAACTGCTTTAGTGACTCCATCCAGCCACCTCATTCTCTGTCATCTCCTTCTTTTGCCCTCAATCTTTCCCAGCATTAGGCTCTTCTCCAATGAGTCCTTCCTTCTCATTAGGTGGCCAAAGTATTTGAGTTTCATCTTCAGGATCTGTCCTTCTAAAGAGCAGTCAGGGTTGATCTCCTCTAGGACTGACCAGTTTGATCGCCTTGCAGTCCAAGGGACTCACAGGAATCTTCTCCAGCACCATAGTAGGTAAATATATACTATATAGGTATTTAGTTAACATATATTCATTAAAATCTAAATCAGGTTTTAATGTTAGAGATTTACCCCAGATTAGAAGGTTTTGATTTTAAAAAAGTACCTTTGTGCAAATTTGTGCAATGTTATCTTTGAATATTTCCACTTTTTAAATATAAGAATCTTTCAAGGAGCTTCCGGTACAGGTAGTGCTTGACTTATGATCATTTAATTGTTCAAACTTAATACGGTTTTGAAAAAAAGTGACTTATAATTGGCCCTCACATTTACACACAGCAACCCTGGGGTTATATAATTAAAATTCAGGTTTGTATTTACAATGGCTGTAACATCCCATTATCACCATTTATGACCTACTCGTGGGACTTCTGACAAGCAAAGTCAGTGGGAGAAGCCAGATTCATTTAACAACTGCATGATTCACTTAAGAACCGAGGCAAAGAAAAGTTGATAAAATCAGACACAACTCATTTTATGGCTGCATCGCTTAGCAACAGAAGTTCAGAAAATGTGATTCTAAGTCAAGGACTATTATAGTACCATTCTTTTGTTTTACTGGCTTTCTTTCATTTCTTTTCTTTCATTTCTCATAACCTAGCTTAAAAACCTAGCCATTTTATGTTATCTCTTTGCAACACATGCTCAAAACATGTCAGTTTATTCTAAGAATTTGTGCCTCAAGGAAGCGTTTAGTCTTTAGTCTAGAAATGACTGAGGGGTTCTTCTGTCCATCCAGAGTGCTTTAGTAACTATCGTCAGATCAATAAAGCATCTTTTGTCTTTCTCTCTCAATATACCAATTTGTACAGCTATACTTTATTTTTTCTAATAAAAGCAATCACTTTCCCTTTCTCTTTTCCCCTCTCCCTCTCCCTCTCCCTCTCCCCCCCTCTTTCAGAATAGAATAGAATAGAATAGAATAGAATAGAATAGAATAGAATAGAATAGAATAGAATAGAATAGAATAGAATAGAATTCTTTATTGGCCAAGTGTGATTGGATACACAAGGAATTTGTCTTTGGTGCATATGCTCTCAGTGTACATAAAAGAAAAGATACATTTGTCAAGAATCATGAGGTACAACACTTAATGATTTTCATAGGGTACAAATAAGCAATCAGGAAACAATCAATATTAATATAAACCATAAGGATGCAAGCAACAAGTTACAGTCATACAGTCATGCATCTATCATCTCTCTCTCTCTCTTCTCTCTCTCACACATATTGTTTGAAACAACTGTTGTAACATATACCTATATTTCTCCAAATCAAAGATGCAATGAATAAATAGTTTTCTGTTCCTATGCTTTTTTCCTCAACATTTAGCTGTCTAAAGTGTAAATCCGCTATCTTATTCCCCCCCCACCCCATGTTTATATTCTAATGTTAATTCTACTTAAATAACGGCACCTGCTTTATCAGCAGTTTCATATTTCAGGGTAACAGATGGGAAATAAGTGATATATTGAAATTCTTTGACAAATATTGTGCGCTATCCCCTCGTTACAAATTTCTTTCCAAATCCACACAACTACCAAATGGATTTTGATTAGCTTGCTCTGCGGTATTTCCCATTTGTTTGAAAAAATGTAGCAGTACTGATTAGGCTATACTTTTCTAAGGGCAGTAAGTCTCTGGAACAATTTAGTCTGCTCATTTGAAATGCAACCTTTTTTTTCTCTCTCATAAGGTTAATGCAGCCACTATTGGCCTTTTGCTGATTACCTGAAAACTATTCATTTTTTAGTTCTGATACCTGGTCCATTTCATGCTTTTTTCTTGCATTAGCTAAAACACCTTCCATTTGCTCTAATTAAACAGATTAGCAATGTAAATGGCACAACTAATTATCTCTAATGGCATCATTTTGTCTTTGAACTTATTAGTAGAGACTCAAATATCAAGAGCAAAGCACTAGAAAACAAGAAAAGCAAAGACTAATAACTGTGCTCCCTAGTATAAAACTAATAGTAGTTACTTATTTTGTTATTTGGTAAGCTTTGGGGGCTCCCAAATGCAGGTTTGACCTTGAGGTTGTCCATTCATGAGCTAGTTGACAAACAAAGACCAATAGTTAGTCAAATACACTATGCTTATAAGTTTAATGTTTTCTTGAAATAAAAACTCAGCTAAGAATTATTTTGCTAAAGTAAGGAGTATATCCAGTCAAGTCTTGCTATGCTACCTCATCATGGCAGGGGGAGTTCCTGGGAAGGATGAAGAACACTGAGACTGTACATCAAGAATATATACTCCCAGCTGGGTCTGCCAAGATGTGAAGATCGTTCTAGCTCCCCAGCTAAAGAAAGTAATAGCAAACGGACCATGGGTAAAAGCATCATATTGCATGGAGGAAGACAATGTAACCCACTCTTGAATTTCATCAAGAAAACTTTATGTAAACAGATATTCCTCCGCTTACAACAGTTCATTTAGTGACTGTTCAAAGTTACAACGGCACTGAAAAAAGTACTTACGACCATTTTTCACACTTATGACCTTTGTAGCAGCCCCATGCTCATGTCAGGTACTTGGAAACCAACTCATATTTATGATGGTTGCAGTATCCTGGGGTCATGTGATCACCTTTTGTGACTTTCTGACCAGCAAAGTCAATGGGAAAGGCAGATTCACTTAGCAACCTTGTGACTAACTCATCAACTTCAGTGATTCACTTCATAACAGTGGCAAGGACATTCACAAAATGGGGCAAAACTCACTTAACAAACGTCTCACTTAGCAACAGAAATTTTGGGCTCCCTTGTGGTTGTAAGCCAAGGACTACCTGTATTGTTAAAATAAAGTGTTTAAGGCCTTATGATGAGGCTGTCTCAGGCTGGATGGTACTCAACATCTACTAAAGAAGTGCTAAAAATGAGCCAGCAGTGTGCAGCAGCTGCCAAAAAAGGCAACACAGTTCTAGGCTACATTAGCAGAGGGATAGAATCAAGGTCATGTGAAGTGTTAATACCACTTTATAATGCCTTGGTAAGGCCACACGTGGAATACTGCATTCAGTTTTGGTTGCCACGATGCAAAAAGGATGTTGAGACTGTAGAAAGAGTGCAGAGAAGAGCAACAAAGATGATTAGGGGACTAGAGGCTAAAACATATGAAGAACGGTTGCAGGAACTGGGTATGTCTAGTTTAATGAAAAGAAGGATCAGGGGTGACATGATAGCAGTGTTCCAATATCTCAGGGGTTGCCACAAAGAAGAGGGAGTCAAACTATTTTCCAAGGCACCTGGGGGTAGAACAAGAAGCAATGGGTGGAAACTAATCAAGGAGAGAAGCAATTTAGAACTAAGGAGAAATTTCCTGACAGTTAGAACAATTAATCAGTGGAACAGTTTGCCTCCAGAAGTTGTAAATGCTCCAACACTGGAAGTTTTTAAGAAGATGTTGGATAACCATTTGTCTGAAGTGGTGTAGGGTTTCCTGCCTAAGCAGGGGGTTGGACTAGAAGACCTTCAAGGTCCCTTCCAACTCTGTTATTCTATTCTATTCTATTCTATTCTATTCTATTCTATTCTATTCTATTCTATTCTATTCTATTCTATTCTATTCTATTCTATTGGATAGATGGATAGTTATTACATGGAATTTCCTCATAAAAGAAAAGGAAAGCAGTGTCGTGTAATCACACTGTAAACTGTTTCCATTTTGTTGATTAGTGTGAAATCACAACACACATACAAAATGGGCAAAGCTTGCTGCACAAATGTGCAGTCCTGCTTTGATTGTTTGCTCCCCCTTGCTCCCCTTCCCCCCCCAGATAGCTCTGGATACACAATTAATATATCAGTTAATAATAAAACAACAACAACAACAATGATATCATCTCATTCCTGAATGCCTGCTTTAATAGCCAAGTTTTCATTAATTTTCTAAACATTAACAATGAAGGTATTGAATTAAATGGGGGGGGGTGTTGAATTGAATTCCATAGGATGGAAGTGTCAGCAAAGAATACTTGTTTTTGAATCCCCTGTACTTCACGGGAGCAGGGACTTATAGCAATCACAATAGCACTTAGACTTATATACCGCTTCACAGTGTTTTACAGCCCTCTCTAAGTGGTTTATAGAGTCAGCATATTGCCCCCAACAATCTGTGTCCTCATGCATGGTGTTATAGCATGGTGTTTCTACTGGAACATCTTTAACTGATATTTTACTTAGAATAAGCAGTCTCACAGATATCCAGCCTGGGTTGAAAGGGAAAAAACAAAAAAGTGATATTTTCATAAGTGTGAAGTGAAAAGAACAAAAGGCACTGTATGACTCAGTATATTCAGGTGGTAGGAACAAAGATGGTTTACAAAGATAGAATAATGAAGAGGCATAATGACTGAAATAGGTGTAAGATAGTTCTAAGTTTATTGTAGTTAGATTTCTCTCTCCCCATCGCCCCCCTTATCTCCTGTCTTTAATTTCTTATAATTCCTTTGTATTCTCTCAGGCATTTACTGCAAAAGGGAAGATATTACAAAGAGGAAAGTACAGTTTGTGAGGGAGTGAAGTTGGGGTTGATGTACTGTATGCAATTGGGAAGGATAGCTGTAGCCGGGCAGCTTCCCACTCCATTTCCCTTATAAATTCATTTATTCACTCACAGACATCCAAGCCGTCATTCCAGCTGCCAAGCCACACCCACTCAGGCCCTCAGCTTGCAAAAGCAAACGCTAAGACTGGAAAGAGATGTAGGAGGAAAGGAGATAGCAAATAGTGGGCAGACAAGGAAGTGGAGATGGCTGGCAACTATTTCAAGCAGGCAAATCAGGACCATAAGCTATGGTCAGCAGCTTATATTGATGGGAGTGCTGCTTGGAGCTTTGCTAGGAGCTCAGTAGCAACTACAGGAAGAACAACCACATGAAATAGCACCTCATCCCAACTATTTTATTTATTTGTTTTATTTATTTATTTTGTCAAAGATGTACAGGATAGTAGTTGTTTGTATAAACATAACATAAGTTAAAAGTTCCGATAAAAGAGGACAATAGGACAGTAGGACAGGGACGGTAGGAACGATGGTGCGCTTATGCACGCCCCTTACAGACCTCTTAGAAATGGGGAGAGGTCGACTGTAGACAGTCTAAGGTTAAAGTTTTGGGGGTTTGGGGAAGAAACCACAGAGTCAGGTATTGCATTCCAGGCATTGATCACTCTGAAGTCGTATTTTCTGCAGTCAAGTTTGGAGCAGTTTACATTAAGTTTGAATCTATTATGTGCTCGTGTATTGTTGCAGTTGAAGCTGAAGTAGTCATTGACAGGAAGGACTTTTTGATATATGATTTTATGAACTACATTTAGATCAGATCGGCGGCGACGTAGTTGTAAATTGTCTAATCCCAATATTTCAAGTCTGGTGGAATAAGGTATTTTATTGCGAGCAGAGGAGTGGAGGACTCTTCTTGTGAAATATTTCTAGATTCTCTTGATTGTATTAATGTCTGATATGCAGTGCGGATTCCAGACAGGTGAGCTGTATTCCAGAATTGGTCTAACAAATGTTTTGTATGGTCTGGTTAGCCCATAATATTGTCAGAGAAGAAGCTACGCAAGATTAGATTAACTACTCTTAGAGCCTTTTTGGCAATGTTGTTACAGTGGGCTCTAGCACTTAGGTCGTTGGATATGAGTACTCCAAGGTCTTTGACACACTTCGGGAAGGAGGTGACAGTTGCATACCACTTTACAGACTAATCAACTTTTGTTTAAACTATGTATTAAAGCAGAGTTCCCCAGTCTTTCTGGATTTGTGGACCTGCAGGGGGGCAGAGGAGAGGGGATGGTTCTGCGTGAGAGGTGGGAAAGCACTCACCCGTGTGCAGCTCCATTTGCGCAACTAATGGGCAAGCCTGCCACTTCCATGGCCCAGTTTTGAATGACTCAAGACCCAGTAGTGGGCCATGGCGAAGGGGTTGGGAATCCTGTATTAAAGGAATCCAACCACTACTTGCAAGCCTGGCTACATGAGGAGGGTTGAAATAAGATCTGAAGACCTACCTTAAAAAATTCTCAGCAAGAAAACGTTATGGAAAGGCTCTTATGTTAAACAAGCTATTGGGGAAGAGCAAGGACCTGCAGTAAATAATCAAAGCAATAATGGTGTATCTCAGAAAAATCCCACAGAAACCCCAGCTGCTGATGCAGCCATTTGTGAAAGCAAGGGTCTGCGGCTGTATGAAGACACATTGCATAGCAATGTGGAATGTCCTAGGAATGACCCAGGATGAATTGGATATCCTCAAATAGGAGATGGACAAGTTGAAAATTGATCTCATTGGAGTCAATGTGTTTCCAGTCTGAGGAATTTGCTATCTATTCTTAATATAACAGCCGGAAAATGAATGGAATGGCATTTAGCTCATGCAAGAAATTTGCCCAAGCAGCAGAAAGCTTCTCAATGGTTAATGATTATATTATGACCATCCGAATTTGTGCCAAGTCCCTCAAAATCACTGTTGGCCAAGTCTATAACCCAACGAGTACAGCAATAGAGGTTGAAATAGAGGGTTTCTATGCCAGCATTGAAAAAATTCTGAAGGAAATGTCCCAAAAAGACATCATGCACATACTGGGTGATTTCAATGCAAATGTTTTCAGCCCAGCAGAAACAGGCAGCTTTGGACTTGCAGACAGATGGCTGCAATTACTCATTCCTCATTCCTTACCTCTTTGCTTAGCATTAAGAAGCATTGTTCTGCTTGCCTCTGTATGCATCTAAACATGGGGCTTGGAGGTTGGGCCTCATCATTTGACAGCTCTATAGTTGAACAGGCGATGTCTGTGGCTGATCAGCCTCAATTGAATTGTGGCTTACTGATTCCTAAGGCTGACAATCCAGAAGCATAGACTCATCTGGAGCAACATCGCCAGATTCGAGGTCATAGTCAGATTCTGAATCATGACTCCTAACAAAAGAGGTCATGGCACTTGTGATCATTTTGCAGCTCCATGGTGGATTATGAAAAATCTCAAGAATATCAAAAGAACATCAGTGTTTTCTTTAGTAAAGAAAGCCATGTGTCAATCGGGACAATGCGGAGAGCTTGAGAAGACCTGGGTGCCAAACATCTGGTCAAGTCACTGCAGTCACTGAGCACCAATCAGGAAGCCACTGTGCAAAATCATATGGAGACACTGACTGGTTCAAAATAGAAAAAGAGAGCAACAAAGCTGCATTCTTTCATCTTTGTTATTCAGTCTGTATGCTGCCTCTTGAAGTGATCATGAGGAAGCTGAGATTTCAATCTTCAATATGCTGATGGCACAATTCTCCTTTCAGAAACCAAGGAAGGCCTGAAACACCGACTAAAGAAAAAAGTGAGAAAATTGGTCTTCTCTTGAACACCAAAAAGACCAAGGTCATGACCACTATGAGGAATGAAATGTCAAAATAGCAGTTGATGGTGAAGAAATCATGAGTACAAGAATGCTTTTTCCTAGGATCACTGATGCAATGAGAAAATAAATCTTAGAGGTGATAAATCTTTTCCTTTGGAAACCAATCCTTGATAAAATGAAATGCGAATAAAAGTCTAAATAACAAAATATTTATTTCGGTACAAAATAATATAAAAACCTAAGAACTACATCTTTACAATCTAGTAGGTCTTCCTTCCAGGGAGGATAGCAGTCAAGAATAATGGAGAATGAGAATGGAATGTAACACTTGCGCAGTTCACTCTTCATGTGATTGCTTTACTTTGTTATGAACCTCTGGGTCATAAAGTCTGACATATGAGTACAGCTGACAATCAAAAATCACATCGTGACAATCACACAGACTGTTTAGTGAATGCAGTCCAGAAAGAAAGCATTGGATCACACTGGATCATACAGCAATAATGAGCATGAACCAAGTATGGAAAAGCAAAGGATATCAGCTTGACAGCTAAGTACAGATTATTTCATGCTAACATGTTTTCCATAGCTACCCTCAGCTGGGAAATTTGGACTATAAAAAACTATACAGGAGGAAAATCAACTTGTTCAAGCTGTGGTGTTGGAGAAGGATCCTGTGAATTCCTTGGACAGCCAACAAATTCTAGAACCTGTAAAACCAGACATGTAGCTGGAAGGCAAAATCTGCCTTACTTATTTTGGCCATATCATGTGGTGAAACTCACTAGAAAAGGCACTTATGCTCAGAATGGTCAGCAATAAAAGGAAACCACACTGCCGGGGAAAAAAATGGCTAGACACCATCAAAACAAATATTACCCAGAGCAAGAAAACAACTGAAAGAATCCATGCAAGATCAGAAAATGTGAACAGCGTTGGACCATTACACAACTGGCAATTACTCCCACCATAGGAACATCATCTCCACCTCCTTTGTACTCTTCTAAATGTAGTACATTCTTGTTGTAGAGATAATCATCATCATCATCATTTCTGGAGCATGAATGAATGAACATAGTAGGACATTCTTTCGTGTCACATATTAGGATACACTTTGGTGTCACTATGGAGAGAAATGTGGGTTGGCAGGGATTGGCTGAAAAAAAGTTCTGAAGAAAACAGAATGGAGCATACAATTTTTCAGCATCAACTAAATATCATGATACTTCGTATAGGTGAATGTTCCCTATCACCTAGGGTTCCCCCAAATCAAATAGAACAATGTTCACATTCACCTTGTATAAAAATTGCTGTGGAATAACAATAAAATGGTTAAAAAAAAGAATAGTGACACTTCAAAAGATACTTGAGTAATGCAATGGAATAACTTGGGATAACGTTAAAACATTTCAAGTGTCTCAATCCAATGATAAATCTGATCCGATGGGTTATAGAAAGCAAAGGAGAAAATATAAATTAGTTAGGATTTGACATTTGCTTCCTGAATCCAACTATTGAGATTTAATTTGCCATTGCTGGATGATCAAAATCAAAAGAAAAATGTTAACTTGAGTAAATTGTGAATATTGTAAGCATTTTAATCAGATTTATATTTAGCAGATTGCTTCTCTTGACAGTAAATTACCAATAATGGGGTTGTTCAACCTTCTAAATAATTATAAATCTTTTTCATTGTTTTCTAAACTGTGGACACTTTTATCAGCTTAATTTGAAATAGTGGATAGAGTTTGTTATGGAGATTTCCTAGGAAATGTTGTTAGCAATTAAGGAACATAGCTTAATGGTTGTACATGTTCAACTATAAGTTCTACCTGAATTACTTTCATGAGCACAGATCCCTTACATGGTATGATTAGCTTGCAAGAGACAATGTGTTAGTTAATTAAGCATAAGCATTTTTGTTGCATGTTGTAATATCTGAAACTGTCATCAGGTAATTATCTAAGATTTGCCCTTACAGCAGCATTATATCACTGTAATTTCATGGTTTTCTTTACCTCTACAGTATATAAACCAGTAGAAAGAGACCAACAGATTATTTTTGTTTTAAGTTATTTCTTATTTTGGAATATTTCTCATAATCATTTTCTCCTTTTTAAAGTATTGTGACAGT
Organism: Diadophis punctatus similis; assembly: GCA_023053685.1. Classification (NCBI taxonomy): domain Eukaryota; kingdom Metazoa; phylum Chordata; class Lepidosauria; order Squamata; family Dipsadidae; genus Diadophis; species Diadophis punctatus. The sequence continues at coordinate 148,417,919 of JALIGW010000003.1, forward strand.
ATCATCTAGTTAATGCAAATGCTACATTGCAGCAACTGTTGGCTATTATTAACTACTGTTATTTAACTAATGTTAATCCACTCTGAACAAATATCGATTGCTATTACAGGAAACAAATGAAAATGTTAATATTACTTTTATCAATGAGTTTTTGATTAGTGTCCCTTTAAATTTCAATGGCTACTTCAATGGGTATCACATTCAAACTGAATTTCATTGATGAGCTTGATGCATTCCTCCCTATTTATTCTTAGTTTTCTGTTTAAGCCACGGGCAAGAGAAATGGGCTTTGTAAACTCTGGTCATAAAATGATGCATAAATGATGTTAATGATGATGAAGATGAGTTGTATATTGAATAAAATCAAGACAAAACTCAAATGTTAGTGATGTTTGCTTATTGCTATTTCTAAAATTACATATTCTTCTTTACTAAAGCATTACTTTTATATGTATCAACATTAATTTATAATCTATTTTTCCATAACTGTCTTAAAACCTACTTGTTTCATTAAGTGAACAATTGTCTGCTTCCTCTGATTAGCCTCAAGGGTTCTATGAAATCTACTTTCTCCACTAATTAATATGAATGTGAACAGACATTTGTTCACTAATAGAGTTAGTTAGTTAGCATATTTCACTTTAATATTAACCAATATAGCTCATGGGATTATCCTCAAGCAAGTAGAGTGTTTTAGATAACATTTGAACATTTTTCTGATGAATATTCTATTAATGAACAGATTTATTATTCTTAATCAAGAACTACATTGTCCATTTTTGATAAACATAGCACTATGTTATTTTTGATAAACATAGCACTGTATGTTTATTTTCCTCTTTCTCTCTCTCTCGTTCTCTCTCTCTCTCTCTCTCACACACACACACCAGAGCAGCAGCAGCGGGAGAAGAAAGAAAGTAGCACGTCCATGGGACCCGAGGCACCCAAAAGCCTCCCATGTGTTGCTCCCAGCCTTCGCCTGCACCTCCATGCCATTTTTGGGTGCCCAGCTTTCCGGGCTCCCCCCCCCCGTCCTTGTCGCGGCTCCAACGGGGCCAGCTTCAGGAGACTCTGGCGGCGCAGGGGCGCAGGCAAAGGTTGGGAGGGGGCTGCAACACACAGGAGGCTCCCCCCGCAGTTCCTCTCTCTCTCTCTCTCTCTCTCTCTCTCTCTCTCCTCTCTCTCTCTCTCTCTCTCTCTCTCTCTCTCTCTCTCTTTCTCTCTCTCTCTCTCTCTCTCTCTCTCTCTCTCTCTCTCACACACACACACACACACACACTTCCTCTTTCTTCCTCTTTCTCTTCCCCTGTCTCTTTCTCTGTCTCACACAATTACACACATACACTCTTCCTCTTTCTTCCTCTTCCTCTTTCTCTCTCTCTCTCTCTCTCTCACACACACACACACACACACACACACACACACACACACTTCCTCTTTATTTCTCTTCCTCTCTCTCTCACACACAACTTCCTCTTCCTCCCTCCCTCCCTCCCTCCCTCCCTCCCTCCCTTCCTTCCTTCCTTCCTTCCTCCCTCCCTCCCTCCCTCCCTCCCCTCCCCCCTCTTTCTCCCTTTCCAAGAGGAACCATTTATTTGCCCACAGCTGAAGGCCAGTGCTTCTGGAGAGAAGCCTTCATGCAATGCGCCTCCCTTGGGTTACATCGCAGCTGGGCTCCTGTCGCCACTGGGAATCACACTGAAAAGCCTCTTCCCAGCCTGCGTGCCCCGGGAGGCAGCGCAGAAAAGGGTGCCACAGAGCTAGTTTGGAGGCAGCAAGGAAATGGAGGCAATTGGTGGTGTTTCAGCGCAGTCAGGCAACCAGCACTAAAGGGAACACCCAGGCGAATGGCCCTGTTGCTGCTGGAAGCCGCGGAGATGAGCCCAGCCAAGGGCGATGCAGCTGCAATTGCGCATCTTTCCTCCTTTCCTTTCCTTTCCTTTCCTTTCCTTTCCTTTCCTTTCCTTTCCTTTCCTTTCCTTTCCTTTCCTGTCCTGTCCTGTCCTGTCCTGTCCTGTCTTCTCTCTCTCTCCCTTCCTCTTTCTTTCTTTCTTTCTTTCTTTCTTTCTTTCTTTCTTTCTTTCTTTCTTTCTTTCTTTCTTTCTTTCTTTCTTTCTTTCTTTCTTTCTTCTTCTCTCTCTCTCTCTCTCTCTCTCTCTCTCTCTCTCTCCTTTCTTTCTTTCTTTCTTTCTTTCTTTCTTTCTTTCTTTCTTTCTTTCTTTCTTTCTTTCTTTCTTTCTTTCTTTCTTTCTTTCTTTCTTTCTTTCCTTCTCTTTCTCTTTTCTCAGCAATGGGAGAAGGAAGAAAGTGCTCTGGGACTGGGAGGGCTGTGCTGTCCTGGAGCATCATTGCTGCCACAGCCGCTCCTCTCGCCTTCCTGGCCTCAGCTCTGAGACCAGCAAAAAAGTGCGGGAGCGGCAATGAGTTCAGGACAGGAGTCTTTGTGCATGGAGGGCAGGCAAGGGGAAGGCAGGGGGTCCCCCCTGCCCCTCCTCTGTGCAACCTGCTGCCGAGCGGTCTCCTTCAAGCCACCCACTTCACTCGTGGGGTGGATGGGCTGGAACTTCCACGCTTCTTTGCTGGTTGAATGGGGTTGAGGCCATTCCCCCCCCCCTTTGCCTTGCTTGAACATACAGCTGCCACACTTACCTGTCGCGGCTCCAATGGCGGCAACTTTGGGAGACGCTGGTGGCTCGGAGGCATGGGCAAAGGCTGGGAGGGGGATGCAACACATGGGGGTGCTGAGTCCACTCCCCTTTGCCTCCCCACACTTGTTTACCCATCCCAGAGAGCTCGTGCTATGCCTCCTTCTGACCCGGCTGCCTTCCTTGCCACGTTGCTCCTGAGCGAAGAAGTGGCAGCTCTGGTTGAGCCATGCCTGCTTCATTCTCTTTAAGAGCCACTTTGCATCTTGTTTGTAAAGCAGCTCTCAAAGAGAACAAAATGGGCATGGCGCACCCAGAGCTGCCACTTCTTCGCAACAGCTGAGGACCTGTTCCTCTTGGAGTTCCAATATGTGGGGAGGGGAGATGGATGCAATGCTGGCAGCTTTGGGGGCTCCTTCCCTCAATGATTCGTTTTCTTACCTCTAGGTGGCTATGCCAACTTTGTCCTTAAAGGCTGGTCTGCACCTTTTGATCTTTCTTGGGTGCGGAGAAAAGCGACCCTGTTTTTGGAATTGGGGAGGGGATCATGGAGCTGCCTCATGAAAACACTTCCCTTCCCTTCTCGATATGACCCAGGCAGGGGTGGAGGGCAGATGGCTTCTGCTCCTGGCCTGGAAGAAGTTTTTGTGCAGTGCAAAAAACCCTGAAATTTTTTTTAAAAAAAACCCTGCCCAAAACAAAATGGCGACACATGTGCAGTGCCAGAAACTTGGCTTTTGCGCATGCGCAGAAGAAAAAAATTCAAAAAAAAATTCAAAAAAAAAATGGTGGCACCCACAGATTGGCACCGAATGAACCGGGTCGGTGACATCATTGTGATATCACCAGTGGGTCGCTACCAGTTCAGGCGAACTGGTCCGAACCAGGAGGAACCCACCCCTGCATGAGCCCATATGTTATCCAGAAAATGAAATGATGGGTAACTAAAAAGATAACTGAGTTAGCCTACCATAGTTTATTCAACTAGTACAATTTTCCATGTACATACTGTACAACACACTGGGACAAAACCAATCACATGGGGTGGGATTATCAACACTCTAACCTAAAATATTGTTGGATTCTTAGCAGTTTAGTATGTTGTGAGAATACAGCCATTGTTTGTGAATACAAAGCAGCTATCTTGGAAACTGGAATATTTCTCTTTTCAGATCAAACTTCAGATTTGTGAGGAGAGGAAGAAAATCTCCCTGTTGCCTAGGTAACTGCATTTCTTTGCCCTCAGCTCAGTTTGCTTTGTTGCCTTTGCCATACCAATTAAGAGCAAATGTGAAGGATGGTTTTATTGTCCTTCACTGATCTCAAGTAGCTAAATCAGATTCCTCCTTAGATGAGAGCTGATTGGCTAGAATGCTAAAGAACAAAATGTGATTTGAACATGCACACAAACACATGCTCACACACAAAGAAGGAAGGAAGTTCAAGGAGATAGCTGTACACAGAAGGGAACTGCAGCAAAAGAAAAATAGGAATGTTGTTAATAATTGGTAGATAGATATAGGGAACATTTTATATCCCTAAAATATTTTTTTCATGAAGTGAAATGTTCATGAACAAAGAATCAGTGATAATCTATTCTGTCTAGATCAGGAGTGTCAAACTCAAGGCCTGCTTAGATCTGGTCTACGGGGTTGCCCTGGAAACACCGAAGGACTGGCCCACAGTGCCTCTGCCAGAGAAAACAGAGCTCAGGAGGGCTATGTGCGGCCCTTAGGCTCCATTTTTGGCCGCGATGCGGCCTCCTCAAGTTCCATTTTCACTGGCAGAGGGCTGCAGGAGGCCATTGCAGCTGAAAATGGAGCCCATATGGGCCACACGCGGCCTCCCCAGGCTGTTTTTGCTGGCAGAGGCTGCAGGAGGCCATCACAACCCAAAACAAAGCCCGGGTGACCTGAGTGACGTCAACTTGTCCATGCCCACCTGGCCCCCCAAGGTCAAACACAACCTTGATGTGGCCCTCAATGAAATCGAGATTGACACCCCTGGTCTAGATTAAGCATTTGGATCCTATAACATGATAGCTGAGGATTCCTAAAGACTGTAATTAAGTTTCCATTTAGTCTCCTGATTTCAATTCACCTGGAAATTATCTATCATCTATCTATCTATCTGTTAGATATTGAGACTACTCAGTCTACTCTCAGGTCTGCTGTTTAAGTGGGAAAAGGGAGACCGCTGATTGGTTGAGCCATCTGACAGCTCCCTATAAAAGGGCCTGGGAGTGACTGGTATCAACACGGTGTCCAGTGGCTACGCTGATGACCTGCTCAGGGAGTCCCAGGATGTCTTCTGTGCCAAGCTCGGCAAGTATGTGGGCACACCTATCTCATTTAGCCTTGATAGCCCCCATTAGGCTCAAGCCTAGGAGAGTGCCTAGATAAGCTCATCAGTCAGGGAATCCTTGAGCCTGTCAATCATGTCCATTGGGAGACCCCACTAGTGACACCAGTCAAGGGGGACTGGTCTTCTACATCTGGGCAGACTATAAATGCACAATAAACAAGGCCCTCCAGCAGAGCGCATACCCTGTACCCATTGTGCAGCATTTACTGCATACACTAGGCCCAGGCACCATCTTTGCCAAGCTAGATGTCGTGCAGGCATATCAACTGCCGGTAGATGGTGCTATGGCAGAGGCACAAACCATTGTGATGCACGGGGGGGTGTTCAAATGTCACCGATTACAATTTGGGATTAGTGTAGCCCCATGGATTTTTCAAGGCATTATGGAACGTCTATTAATTAAGATCCTTGGGGTTGTGCCCTATTTTGACAATGTACTCATCTCTGCCAGCAACGAGCAACAGTTAAAGGATAGGCTGTGTGAAGTCCTCAGCAGATTCAGGGCTGCTGGACTCAAAGTAAAAAGCAGCAAGTGTCAAATAGAGGTCCCAGAGGTAGAATTCCTGAGGTATCAGATTAACGAGACGGCCATGCACCCTACCACCAGCAAGGTTAGGGCTATTAAGGAGGCCCCTACTCCCACAAACAAAACCAAACTGCAGGCATTCCTGAAGGCAGTGCCAGAGCCCACTGCAACAACATAGCTAAGAAGGCATTAAGAGTGGTTAACCTAATCTTGCGTAGCTTCTTCTCTGGTAACATTGTACTCTTAACCAGAGCATACAAAACATTTGCTAGACCGATTCCTGAATACAGCTCATCTGTCTGGAACCCACACTACATATCAGACATTAACACAATTGAGAATGTCCAGAGATACTGTACTTCACAAGAAGAGTATTACATTCCTCTGTTCACAACATAATACCTTACAAAACCAGACTTGAAATTTTGGGACTTGAAAATTTAGAACTACGCTGCCTTCGATCTGACCTAAGTGTAGCTCACAAAATTATCTGCCACAATGTCCTACCTGTTAACAATTACTTCAGCTTCAACCGCAATAATACACAAGCTCACAATAGATACAAACTTAATGTAAACCGCTCCAAACTTGATTGCAAAAAAATTCGACTTCAACAACAGAGTGGTCAATGCCTTGAATACATTACCTGACTCAGTAGTTTCTTCCCCTAACTCCAAAAACTTCAACTTCGGATTATCTACCATCAACCTCACCCCATTCCTAAGAGGTCGGTAAGGGGCGTGCATAAGCACACAATCGTGCCTACCGTTCCTGTCCTAATGTACCCATATATTCATACTTCTTTTACTCTTATTCATGCTTGTACTATTACATATATATTCAATCATGTTTTACTGTTTATACTTTGCTTATAATCATATATGCTTGACAAATAAAAATAAACAAACTAAATAAACAAACAAATCTAACTCTATCTGTCTGTCTGTCTGTCTATCTATCTATCTATCTATCTATCTATCTATCTATCTATCTATCTATCTATCTATCTATCTATCGTCTGTCTATCTATCTATCTATCTATCTATCTATCTATCTATCTATCTATCTATCTATCTATCTATCTATCTATCTATCTATCATCTATTCTCTCTCTCTCTCTCTCTCTCTCTCTCTCTCTCTCTCTCTCTCTCTCTCTCTCTCTCTCTCTCTCTCTCTCTCTCTCTCTCTCTCTCTCTCTCTCTCTCTCTCTCTCTCTCTCTCTCTCTCTCTCTCTATCTATCTATCTATCTCTATCTCACAAACACATCATCCCACCCTTCCATTTTACAAGTACCCATTTTGCATATTTTGTTTCATTGTAGGGAAATTAATTTATTTGAAAATTTCATACCAAATATCCTTTAATATACTGTATATACCGGTAACTCTCTCTGTTAGCTGTGATGGATGCTAAAAGCATGTTCCTACAAGCTTCAGAAAGAAGATGGTTTGGCAAAGAGCTATTCTTTTTGTGTGGCTGAGATGGAACAAAAGGACTGGTTGATTACAGTATCCTCACACAACCTGGAAATATTTATGGAGAAGTAAGCCCCCATAAACCTTAACCAAATATGTATTGAATGTGTTATTTGATGCCAGTGGCACTATATCCTTTTAAGCCTTTTTATTTGATCTCATGATTCAGATTATACCAGGTCATGGAGAAAAATCACTAGAGCAGAAGATATGAAAGGACATTTTCTTCTTTTCCTTTGTTTCTGACTGGGTTTGTTTCTCTGTCATCTCCATTTCTTTGCTTTGTGTTCCTAAAAAAAAAGTTACAAAACTACAAATTTATAAACTTTCCAAGTCTCTGTGAGTTGGATAGCATATAAATTTAACACATGGCTATTGCTGTTATTATTATTTTCAACTAATTACGAACCACACTTAATGAAAATGTTCAAAAATACTGGGCCCAGTGTTGATATGGAGTTCCTTAAAATCTATGGGATTTCTTTTAAATAAGAAAATATTTATAGATGTCTTATTCTAGACAGAATTAGATAAACCTTACCAATATTTTAGAATGCAAAAAAGTACTTGTTATTATTTATATTATAGAAATATGGATATGTGGCTTTAGTTAGACTTCCTTATTTCAGTTTTGTTTTGGTTTGAATGCTAATAGTTATTTTGTTTTGCAAGGAATTAAATGACATTTGAAACAAAAGATAATGTATCTTCTCAAAGTATTGTGATTGACAATCAGTCTGGATTGTGTCCTATAATTTATAAAAAAAAGTGTTGCTATCACTTACCGTTACTTCTCTATGTATCTTTGCTTAATATGAAGGTGAAACATAAAATAGACTATATGTAAAAGTGTCCATTCTAAAGTTCTGATTTCTTTCATTGGAATCCCATTTAGGATTCGCCACTCATCTAGATCTCATGCCCAATTCCTCCAATGTACATCTTATTAAAGCAATTTAGTACACAACTTCTATACGAAACTGGTCTTTTGAGGGGAGGGAAATACATCTTGCTTTGTTTTTTTCTTAATTTTTTTCTTAAACATTTTAAAGAGAAAATAAATAAACAAGAAAGAGGAAAAATGAAAAAAGCGAAGTACAAAGTATATTGCAAAGGGATTGACATATATCATAGAAGTTAAAGTTTTTCACTATTTTATTAATTGACTGAAAATGACTCAGTATATCACGTACATCATTTAAAAATGACATATCACCATGATGCACTAAATATATGATAGTAAGCATAGTATAAATCATAAATTCAGTTGTCCACACTACTTAAAAATCTATTCTAATTTAAAAGATCCTATAGAGATGAAATAATAAGACTCTGATATTCATGTAGAAACTCAGATTTTGGGCATCTATACATACATACCGAAAGCTTTTTAGGATTGTGACTATATATCTGAATTGGGTTAATAATCACAAATGAACTTGGCAGTATGATAATTCTGATTTGTTAGTTTGTCTAAGAACAAATTAAATTTGTATCCAAGTTTGATCTACTTTACAACACAACAGTTGAATAACTGAATAATGGTTACACAAGTGTGTATTATAGAGTTGTATGTCTAATGCCTGACTTCAGGGAATGCTCAACTGTTGAATTTTTAGAGCAATTCAAATCCATCTGAAATTGCCTGACAAGTCTGCTCAGGACACACATTTTCCCGAATTCAAAGGAACGTCAAAAAGATTGAATTGCAATTTATCAAATGGCTACTTCTAACAAAGTAAATAAAATGTTGCCTAAGGGATAGTTCAGATAATGGATCAACATATATATTAGATTTCAGAGCTCATGGAACAATTATAGCAAATAGGCATTTCAAAGCATACAAGAAAGCAGGCATTGGAAAATGGAATTTATGTGACTGAACTACAGTAATCTGCAATGGGAAATAATTTATCTGTTAAACAGTAAAACTTTTCTTGCATGGATGTTTCAATAGGATGCAAAGAGATCATTTAAAATAAAGTAGAAACTGTGCTATTACAAATTCAGTGCAGCCATTGTTATATAAAGCAGTACAGACTCAGTTATAAGCTTTGTTATGTATACATAGTGCAATTCTTCTGTACTTTGAAACAAGAAAGCCTAAAAAGTGATCATAATTGTTTCTACATAGTCTGGTAGCTGAATATAGCATTACTACCTCAAGTCTATTGTTGAATGTATATAGCTGTGATGGCGAACCTATGGCATGTGTGCCGGAGGTGGCACGCAGCGCCCTCTCTGTGGGCATGCGACCCGTTGTCCCAGCTCAGCTCTGCCACGCATGCGTGAGTGCCTCCCACCAGCCAGCTGGTCTTTGGGTCTCTGCCATGCATGTGTGGGGGGAGGGGAGGGGCGCATTCAGGGGGTGCATGCACATATGCGCAGGGGGTGCACACAGGGGAGCACATGTGCATGCGTAGCAGGTGGGCACATGCCGGGGCACACGCAGGAGGCATGACACATGCGGGGGTCACATGCACATGCGTGGGGGCAGGCCGCATGCATGGGGCATGTGCATATGTGTGTGGGGCAGGGCGCATGCGCGGGGGCCGTGTAAGCTTTGCATTGTGAGGGTTTGGGCGCACACGTGCATTCGCACATGCACGCACACACTTTGGGCACTCAGTCTGGGAAAGGTTAGCCATCACTAGTATATAGTATTTAAATCACACACACACATACACACACATAAAGTTTTACTTCCTTTTAATGTCCTTCTAATATCCACTGGTATGGACATTCTGTAATGATTTTAAACTGTTTTTATTTACTGTACTGTTCTTATTCATGCTGTACGCCGCCCTGAGTCCTACGGGATTGGGCGGCCTATAAGAACTTTTAATTAAATTAAATTAAATTAAATTCTTGTTATCTGTTCAGATAATTTTGCTAAACACAAGGATCTGTAACAGCTCTATACCAAGAAACTTCAGAGTGATTATAGAAACCCATCATGCCAGTTCAGTTAGGCAGTAAGTAGTCCTCAACTTACCGCTGATGAAAATTACAAACCCCCAAAAGCTATTTACAACATAATTTCAAGGTCCTTATGTAGGCTTCTGCTTTCAGTCACATGATTGTATTTTGGGCACTCAGCAACTGGTCCACATTTATTGCCGTTTGCAGCACCTTGTGGTCATGTGACTGTGATTTATGTGATTTTGTTGGAAGTGTTTACTTCCAGTTTCTGGCACACAAACTGCTCTATAGCGAGCAATGGGTTTGCTTAATAACCATATCATTTGCTTAATGACCACCACACAAAAAAAGGTTGTAAAATCATGGTGACCTGCTTTTACGACTGTGAAGATTTAAGATGGTAATTGCTGGGTTCAATTAAAGTCGTAACTCGTAGACTACTGTACGCATTTGCAGGCAAACCCAACATGACTGGTTCCATCAGTATTCCTTATCCAGAACCACTTAAGTGCAAACAGAAATCTGCACAATTCTTCAGATGCTTATTCTCCCTTTTTCCAATGAACATTTTTTTAATGTTTCTATAATTTTTTTTCTCCTTTGTATTTCCTTTTATTTCTATGAAGACAACACTTAGGACAAATCAGACAATTTGAATATCCAGCCAATCTAATGTGGCAGGATTGATCTACTTCGGGCTCCTTCAATTAAACCTGGAGAAGCCTGAAAGCATACCTTCTATGTAGCAGCACCTGCTGTCTGGAATGACGTTCCCCCCAAGATCCATCTAGGCCAGTGGTTCCCAACCTTTTTGTGATCGAGTACCACTTGGAGGTCCCGTACAGTCGCCGCGTACCACCTGTTCAAGAGAAACTAAATTCACTTTATTTCCATAATTGTACCGTTCCTTTTTTGGCCCCACGCATCCAGCAACTGGATTCTCGGGCCGCTGGAACCAGGTGGGTGGCGTGTGGCAACAGTTGCAAATCGTTGCCAGATTATCTTGTGTTAGACAGTAAACATTTTTGTGAAGTAAAAAATAACTAACTAAAAATCGTTCATGACCCTGAAAGTGTTCGCATACCACCTGGAAGGCCCTCGCGTACCACTAGTGGTACACGTACCACAGGTTGGGAACCACTGATCTAGGCCCCACTCTGCTGGTGTTTTGAAGGGCCTAAAGACCTAGCTGTTCACTAGGCCTTTGGTGAGGATAACTGAAACCCCCTTTTCTCCCTTTTTTTTATTTCACTGGGAGTCAGGCAGCATATAAACTTAATAAAGATTAAGAATAAAAGGAAAAGAATAAGGTTCAGAAACTTCCTGAGAATAATCCAATGAGAACAAGGTAACCTAGATAATTTGGGCAGTACTGATAACTCAGCCATTAGTGATGAACACTAGAGCTTTCCCACAATACAAATCATTTTTATTTTAAACACATAAATTATACATTACTTCAGGAAGATCTGCTGTAAAGCCTATAAGATAGTGTTAGGATATATACACTTCTAACTTATTATTTTTTAAAAATATTGAAAGCTTTCTTTCCCAAAATGTGTCTTGATCTACAGCCAACAATTGAGCAGTAATATCTAAAGTCAACAATTCTTTAAAATGCATTAATTAAAAATCATAAAGTCTGTGCAGTTTATAATGGAAAAAATACAAATTCCAGAGATTTTGTATCCATGGCTATTGGAAGGGAAAGATTAGGATGTTATTGGGTTCTTTCTTTGAGATGCAAAATGAGCCCCCCACACCCCATTTTCAAAAATATAATCACAGTTCCATGTTAGAATAGTGATATTAAGAATATTAAGCTTAGCCATCTGGATAGCAATAGCAATAGCAATAGCACTTAGACTTATATACCGCTTCATAGTGCTTTACAGCCCACTCTAAGCGGTTTACAGAGTTCAGCATATTGCCCACAACAATCTGGGTCCTCATTTTACCGACCTCAGAAGGATGGAAGGCTGAGTCAACCTTGAGCCAGTGAGATTTGAACAGCTGAACTGCTGAACTAGCAATCAGCTGAAGGTTGCAGTGCTGCTTTTAACCACTGCACCACCTCAGCTCCTTATTAGGTGCACCATCTTGTTTACCTTTGGATTTCTATTATATCAAAACTGAGGTGTTAAAAATTAGCATGAAAACAATAAAAAGTTGTCACAAAGTATACTCATTTTCATATTTAATTGCACATTACTTATATATCAACTGAAAGCATATATGTGAGATATAATATGTGATTTTCTGAACAAGGTGCTGAAGAAAAATTTGATCTCCCCAAATCCACTAACAAGGTATTTTTTTTGTTTTGTTACAGAACTACAGCAAGTTCAAAACACACACATTAAAATCACATCTAAATCTAGACTTGATAGTAGATTAGGGAATTAGAATTGTGTATAAAATACAGTTACCATGAGGAAAGTCAATAATGCATCATGATGCAGCGATTGTTAACAGTTGTATTTGAAAGGGATTTTGCCTAGAAAGTATCTGTAGTTTTACAGATATTCTAGAAGGATCTTTGAGAAAGGGACACATTTTGCAAAATGTATTGGCCATAAATAAAAACTCCTTTACTGGCACTTAGGCTTTTTTTTCTCTTTGGTTCACTTCAGTCCTTGCCTTTCTTCTGCTGTAAAACTTAAAACAACGACAACAATGTCACTAGTATCAATGGCTACCACCATGCAGAGCTACTAAGAAAAATTCCCATTTTTCTTTCCTTGAGGTACCAATTTTACTGTTTTTTTTTAAATAAAGAAAACAGGTCCAGCAATAAACCATTTCATTGTTTTTCCTGTCACTTGCAACAAAAAGGTTTCACAACCTTTCAAATAGTCCAAATGTCTTGCTGTAAAAGGTTTCACACCAAATCTGAAATAGCTCAAATAACTATTACTCATTTAGCTTATTTACAAGCTGCATAAAAAAATAATACAGAAAAAAGTGCCAACATTTTAACAGTGCTCCTGGGAAAGAAAGAAAGAAAGAAAGAAAGAAAGAAAGAAAGAAAGAAAGAAAGAAAGAAAGAAAGAAAGAAAGAAAGAAAGGAAGGAAGGAAGGAAGGAAGGAAGGAAGGAAGGAAGGAAGAAGGGAAGGAGGGAGGGAGAGAGAAAGAAACTTGTTTTTTATGTTTTTCAGTGTTTAAATTCTAAAACATCTCTTTTACTTTATGATACAAAATAGTAGACTAAACTTGTTGCAACTGTACAAAACTGTACAAAACAACTGTGCATCTTAATAAGGGGTGTGCATAAGCGCACAATCGTGCCTACCGTTCCTGTCCTAATGTACCCATATATTCATACCTCTTCTACTCTTATTCATGCTTGTAATATTATATATATATTCAATCATGTTTTACTGTTTGTACTTTGCTTATATTCATTTATGCTTGACAAAATAAACAAATACAAAAAAAATACAAATCTTTGAAGGACTGTGCTAATGCAGAGAGACGGGGGGGAGGGAGGGAGGGACGGAGGGAGACAGAGACAGAGACAGAGAGACAGAGAACAGAGAGCAGAGAGACAGAGAGCAGAGAGAGAGAAAGAGAAAAGTGTCTACATCTGGTCAATCAGATTGTTGGATGAAGACTAATGTTCAAATAACAAAGAATTGACTGATCTAATCCCAGTCTCTAAATGAGCCAAGAAGGATGCATTCTGCAAGAAAAGAATTTTTTGTAATGGCTTTGCTGGGCATCAAACAATGATTTGGTAAGAGGCTATTCCTACTATTACATGCAGTAGGTAATATCAAGCACCAGGAAAATCAGGAGATCCAAACAGTTCAAATGGGTGTAAAGTTTTATTGCGATCTTAAAATCTCTACAAGATTCTGACCTACTAACAGCCAAGGGAAATTAGAGGGAGATAGGAGTAGAAGGAATTAAGGTGGGCTGGACGTACATCTCTTGTGAACACGGAGGGACTCATGACTGATGGTGTATTTGACCCCTCCCTTAAGCTCATCTCCTACTGATAATCAATGCAGAGTTCAATAGAAAAAAAATGAAATGCAGGTAGTTCTTGACTAACAACCACAATTGGAACAGAAACTTATGTTGCTAAGTGAGGTGGTTGTTAAGTGAGTTGTGCTCAATTTTGCAACCTTTTTTTGCTATGGTTATTAAGTGAATCATCACAGTTGTTATGTGAATCACAAAGTCGTTGATTGAATTCATCTTTTCTCATTGACTTTGCTTGCTGAAAGCCAATTGGGAAGGTTGCAAATGGTGATCATGTGATCTCAGGATGCTGCACTTGTCATAAATACATACTGGTGACCAAGTGCCCAAATTTTGATCACATGACCATGGAGAAACTGGGACAGTCATAAATACAAGGACCAATCATAAGTGCAAGGACTGGACATTTCTCAGCACTGTTTTAACTTTGAACGGTCACTAAATGAATGGTTGTAAGTCAAGTATTGCCTGTAGAAAAGAAAGAAAGAAAGAAAGTGTGGGAGCAAACCAGAAAAAACCATCCTGGACAATTACAAACTAGAAAACACAAAGATACAGTATATATCATTTGCATGGGCTGGAGGTGAGTAGAGAAAGTGTCTCTTCCTATTCCTCTTCCTAGCAAAAAATCACTGAAATCTCGCGCGCACACGCATCCCCTTGTGAGATTTTGTTTCCGCGCATGTGCAGGAAGCAAAATCAGCCCAAAAATTCCCCCCCCAAAAGATGGCGCCGTGCGACAGACCGGTGAAGATGGCGCACGCAAATATCACCATCTGCTGGCTGCTACCGGTGCGGTAGGAACCCACCACTGTTGTACTCATGATGGGACAACTTGCAAACATGTTGAATGTGCCCTTCTGAAATCCAAAGATAATAATGAGGATGTTTCCAGGCGGGTGGGGGAAGAGAGCGGGGGCAGCCCCGTGCCGCGACCGCCACCGGCTCCATCGGCTCTGCGATGACCGACAGGTAAGAGCGAACCGGGAGCATTTCACCCCTGCCTGGAATACATTACCTGACCCTGTAGTTTCTTCCCCAAACACCCGAAACTTTAACCTTAAACTGTCTACCATTGACCTCACCCCATTCCTACGAGGTCTGTAAGGAGTGTGCATAAGCGCATCAGCGTGCCTACCATCCCTGTCCTAAAGTCCCCATGTATTCGTAAAATATCATGTACTCAAAACCATGCTTGTACTTCTTATATATTCATATTAATGTTTATACTTTGTCTGTAATCATATACACGCTTGACAAAATAAATAAATAAAAATAAAAATAAAATAAAATCTCTATATGAAGTTTCTGTTTCTGTTTCTTGCATTACTGTGCTAATCTCTATATGAAGTTTCTGTTTCTGTTTCCCTGCAATGATGTAGTATGGGAGGGATTTGGTTAGCATTGCTTTAAATAGCTGGTTTTAAGTGAGACGCTTCAGTTCTTGCCTAGATCTCTTGTTATCACAAACCTTTCAATAAAAACTCCTTTTGGAATAACTGCAGTTTCAAGAGTCCTGCTTTCTTGGGAAGAGGCAAGATCTTACATTGGAGTTTGATCTTGATGGAGCTCAAGATTGACTCAGCCTTCCATCCTTCTGATATCAGTAAAATGAGGACCAAGATTGTTTGGGGCAATATACAGCCACCCAGAGAGTGCT
Organism: Diadophis punctatus similis; assembly: GCA_023053685.1. Classification (NCBI taxonomy): domain Eukaryota; kingdom Metazoa; phylum Chordata; class Lepidosauria; order Squamata; family Dipsadidae; genus Diadophis; species Diadophis punctatus. The sequence goes on from JALIGW010000003.1 coordinate 148,433,500, forward strand.
GTAAAGTCTTATTGCTATTGTAATAGGACAGGCATCTCTCAACACATAAAGCAAAATCAACAAGGAAGAAATGGCTCACTTCATCTTATTGGGGGTAGAATAAGCTTAAAACCCAACCTTATGATGTGTGCTGTAGTGCTATGGTGGCTTCCTTTTGGACATATTTTACATATTCATTCAGTCAGGAATATCACTGCTCTTGTAGATATTCAAGCTGCATACAGAGATGAAATTATTGCAAAACCTGATAGTATTACATAGAAAGGAAACCTGTTCTCTATCATTTATATAATGATCTAAATAACTTATATTTCTTTCTATATTTGTGAAAATGTTGTATTGCCAGGAGTCTTAAGTGGAAGCTGTTTAGAAGTCTGGATTATATATACTAATCTATGTGAACCAGTGTGGTGTAATGTGTATGGTATTTGAACACAAAGTTGGAGACTGTGGGTTCAAGTCCTATCTTAGGAACAAAGCTAGCTGGGTGACCTTGGGCCAGTCATTGTCTTTTAACCTAGGAAGAAGGCAATGGTAAGCCACTTCTAAAAATCTTGTCAGAACCTTGCAGAGACTACTGTAATCCAAGCAGCTCTACACACACACACACACACACACACACACACACACATTGTTCCTTTGACCTTTCTAAGCCTGTTATTTTCCCTTTTTATATATAAAACGAGCAAGTAACATATTCTTCCTCTTTGAGGCAAGTCACATTTGCTTTTAAAGAAACAAATGACAAAGAAATCAAGATGTGGGTCATAGAATTACCTCCAGGGTTTATATGTACGTATTTATTAATCTAACTACTTTACTTTCAGGAGCTCAAGACAGGATACATAGGGATTTCTCTGATTTCTCTGTATTAAGTCCTTTTTTGTTGTTGCTCTTTCAGTTACAAGAGCATTAGGGATGAGGAGGGACAGCAAATTTCTTTAAGTGGCTGAGTAAGATCATCGCTGAGGTGAGATTCATTTTTAATTAACACTTCCCAAACTCCATGCAGTGGCCTAGCCATGCACTGTACCAAATCTGGATTTGTTAATTACATTCCCAATCTTGCTTCTCTTGAGCTCTCATTCCTCATTTTAAAAAAATGTAATCTTCCTTTCAGTGGTTAGCATAAACAAAGGCCTTATTAGCTTTCAGCAGATTCTATTGTAAGCGTATGGTATTCATGTGGAGAAAAGTGTCACATGAACTGCAGGTTCTGTACATCACTTAATATTGGACAGAGACTTCCTGCAGTCTCTTGCAGCTAGGAGGCTGGCTTCAACAGACATCTCTGTGTGAATGTTTGTGTGCATATGGGATATAACTCACCATAATATGCTCTATTATGCAGTATGTCAATCGATCAACCAACCTGAACTGACCCGACAATAGCTACATTCTCTCCCTTCTCCCAAGCAACAGTTATGGAAAACCAGCATTGATGGTCTCTTGTAAAGGATATTATTGCCGAAGCTTTTATAAATGTTTTACATAAATATTGCCCTTGGAGAAATCAAACTCTAAAGAACATGCAGGGGCTGGTAAAGGAGATGGATCCCCCCCAGTAGTTCCACTCTGTTATCAGCTAATCAAATAATGTCATATTATTACCATAACCTATTTGTCCTCTAATTTATGACAGATTAAAATGAACTGAATTTCATGAAGGAAGTGTTTTATTTCACTGCAGGAACAATTCCAAATTCCGTTCTAAATTCAGTTCAAAGTACTGATTTTAACCTTTGAAACTCTACATAATGGAAACCTAAATTATCAAATTACACTCTTATATAAATCTCTGTGTATTGTATATTCGTGTACAGTACAATGGATTTTTTTTTTGTTCTGAATGCAAGGCTTGTGGAGATGAGACAAAGTCTGAACTAAACAGTCATACTTAGATGTTTTGATGAAAAAAAATTATTCCATAAAGCACAATTGTGTGTATCAAATTCTGTGGAATCCTTGGTGTTCTCTGAACTAAGTTGTTTTCTTGCAGACATTTCATTGCCAAACTACTAGCACTGATGATGTTACCTATTTTGATAATGAAATGTCTGCAAGAAAATAGCCAAGCTCAAAGAGCACCAAGGACTCCATAGTTCAACCCTGAGATACAAATATTCTCTTCTATCGGTACATCAAGTTCTACTAAATAGGAATCAATAGAAATTAAATCCTTCATTAGTATTTTGAGTCAATATGTGAGTTGCAAATATGTGAACAATGTGACTATCAATGTTACTGTTGACTGTAGCCCTCGGGGGACTGATAGTAGTAGTATCTATTGATTGTGTGATGAGAATTGGGTATGATTAAAATCAGAATAAACCTGCATCTGTGAGAACAACTATATGTACCATTCAGCTGTTTTTCAATGAAGCTAATGTATTTTGGCACATTTTGTTTTGTAAATTTTTAAAATAATCATTGGCTAGTGTGTCAGTGTAATGTACCATTTTTAGCATGTCATGTGAGATACATCTTTTTTTCTTGGACCAGCCAAAGAAAAAGAAAAACACTCGCCAAGTCCTTATATTGAATCCATATGTTCTCTCTTTCAGTCCAGCAGGACTTTTACCAAAGAATTATGATGATTTATGTGCAGTGCTTTTCTGATAAGAACTGCTGTTCACTGGAGACTGAACTTAGATCAAAAAAACTCATTTAATTTAGGACCATTAGGTTTCCCTTGAATAAGATTGATGTAGACCAATGTCCACTAAATATGAACTGAGGACACACTATGGATGGAATGCAAATGAGGAAATTATAGACTGAAAAAATGAAGTCTAAGAATGTAGTTGGACATTTTATTTAGACTATATGTTCCATATCCAAAGGGGGAAGATCACATGGTCTTCAGCTGCAGGACCCCAAAGGCAAAGAAAAGAAACTTCCAAAAACTATGATATGATACTCCAATTGCATATCCAAAATACATGGTAATGCTATGGAACAACTGTGCTCAGCTTACTATGCTAACAGCAGGCTTTGTAACAGTTGATTTCATTTATATGAACTCATTACACCAGGAAATCTTTGTCAGGATACAGAGACCATATTGACCTGCATTTGGGTTGGATGCCTCTTCATGGGGAAAAGCATCACAAATACTTTTCTGACAAGGATGCTCCTTGCTAAATTCACTGAACTGACTAGGGACATAAACCTGTGGCTTTATAGGTCAATGTTTAAATCTAATTAGCTCAGTTTCTCTGAAATGTACTCCTTATTGCTTGACTCAGCCTTCCATCCTTCCGAGGTTGGTAAAATGAGGACCCAGATTGTTGGGGGCAATATGCTGACTCTGTAAACCGCTTAGAGAGGGCTGTAAAGCACTGTAAAGTGGTATATAAGTTTAAGTGCTATTGCTATTATTACAATTTTAAGGGCAAGCAAAGCAAAATTTGCAAAATGCCCTTGATACTAGTCAACCAATGGCTGTTAAATATCTGCAAAAGATTTCCACACTTTTCTTACACTGTCTGTCTGTCTGTCTGTCTGTCTGTCTGTCTGTCTGTCTGTCTGTCTGTCTCTCTCCTTGTTCAGAAAATTATTGTGACTGATGCTGCCCACCTTCAACACAGGAAGATTTTGTTGTGAGGAAAATGCTTATTTAGAGCAAAACCAAAGCATTTGGAACTAGAAGCAACAAAGTAGACTTTATGAGAAATACTTACAATGATTCACTGGACTCCCTATATAAGTATATAAGTTATGGGACTGGCCCACCCTACCCGTGCTGACTGAAGGGGCATGCTACAGATTTCATCAGTCAAGTAATCCTATCTGACAGGGTTCAGGAGAAGAGCGTTTTCTGCTGTGGCTCCAGTCCTCTGAAACATTGTGTATCTCGAGGTGAGATCTGCTCCCCTTTTGGCTTTCTGAAAGGGCCTGAAGACCAGGCCCTGCCAATTGGCCTGGGGCACCAATAGGGATGTGTCATACTGGAGGAGATTAATGGATTGAGATAAGATTATACCTCCACCCAGTGTATATCTTTCTCCCTTTCTTGTTATCTTTGTTAATTTTAATGTTAATTTTAATATTTATTATTTGAATATTTTTAATGTTTTATCTTGTTCCTTTATTTTGTTGTGAGTTGCCTAAAATTGCCTATCAGCGAGATAGGTGATGTATAAATATAATAAATAATAATCCATAGTAAATAAAATTTGTAATAACGGCACAAATAGCTAACAATAGCACAAGAAGAAGGATTTTCCTCATAATGGCACTTAAGGATGGGTTGTCATTAATTGGTTTGGTTTATTTTAGATATTTATTTTGGATATTTATTGTTACATATGGTCCCCTTTGAAAATTTGTTGCTCGGACTGGCACATCTCCAGGAATGCTTCCTGGCTTGGAATCTGATATGATAGTATAATCCCAGCTTTCCTTCTACCCTGCTGGGCTTATCCTCTTCACTGCTATGATTATCAACTGGATATGTCCATCAGAGAATATTGATATAAAATAGCATAAGCAATCCAAATAGATAAAGGAATTCAATGATTCTGTTGCAGATACTCTTCCCCCCCATATAATCCCCATAATCCTGCCTAATAATGATCAAAGGATGACATCACATAGGCTTAAGCCCCATGATCCAATTGTTTGTTATTCTTTATAAAGTAAGATCTTCATTCAGTGGTAATGTTGTTCCCTGCCTTCTAAGGAGGAAAGAAGATCTTTCAGCTGAGCCCTTGAAGTCAGGATACAGCCTGTGTGAAAAGAGTGATCAAAAGCTTTTAAATTCTGTCTAGTAGGGTATGAGACTACTAGACAGAAGTAGTCTGTAGATAGGTAGAGACAATTTGGTAGGTAGAGACAATTCTTAAAGGCAATGTTAGAATAGTTGGACACTGCAGATTACAGTGTAGAATGTTAAGCTTGTCGAACCTTCTTTGATGGGTGCTACGGAGACAACACAAATGCACTACTCAGAACCTGGAGGCTCCCTCGTTAAAGAGAACATGAACATCTCCTACCTTTTCTTGCATGCCATTTTCCAAGGATGGAATATGGGATGATCTCTGGGTTTAGAAAAGGATTTCTAGGAATTGATTGCTAAACAGAAGCGAAGTCTACTATTAGTTGCGGGTCCTTGGGGTCAGTCTTAAAGATAAATAAATAATTTGTGTGCAGGTTATTTAATGACCAATCTGCAATTCTGAGCCAAGGTGAGATCACTCTGTAGACCTGCTGAAAGGAGAAGAGATGAGTTTGAAGTTCAAGTTAAAAAGTGTCTGCTGTTGAAATTGCTGGCTAAAATAAAACTGTAATCACCTTATCTAACTCTCTAAGAGAAAGGGTCAAAGAGTTAACAATTAGGGTATAGATATGTAATTTACTTCCTGTAGATGTATAGATGACATCTATATCTAGAAGCAATTAAAATGTGTAACTAAATTATGTGTTGCCTCTTTTATGTGGACATTTACTTCCAATTATCTATAATGATGTTGGCTTATGCACATTACATTTTTTCAGACTACAGTTGGATTTGATTGCATTTGATTAAACATATTGTTCATAACATTTACCATTGATATACAATTTTATTTTCATCATGTAATTACTGAAAAAAGATAATGAGAATATCTGGCCTAGACACCTGCAAAATCCTCTTTCCATCTATGCCTGTGCAGTTAAATTACAGATAAGCTAAATTCCTACGTACAGTTGTTCTGTTACTTACACTAATGAGTATTCCATGCACAGACTATGGCGCTTGAATACATACTTCCATTGTCTTCAGGGGTCTGTGGATCATGATTCAGAAAAACAAAAGACAGATTTAATTGTAGCAGACTTTATCTTCTACATGTTTTAATCTAAACCTACAAAACCTACATTCTCTTTCAGTTAAGAGTGATATCTAGTCACTTAGTATTACTACAATTTTTAATAAATGCATATTTAGTTGCTTATATTAAAGAAGAATTCTTTATTATTAAAATCAAGATTAGTTTAATGAATTATGTACTAATATGCAGCAGATTGTTCCAGCACAACTTCTGGTTTTGGGAATTTCTCCCTGAAATTAGTAATATGCATTTTGCCATTCCCAACCAATGATCCTGATCCAGAACTAGAAGTTCATTCATACCTTCCAATCCACTTAATCTATACCCTTCTATATGTAGGAGAGGACCAGACTGAGCCCCAGGGAGGGATCAAACACATAATCAGTCATAAGTTCCTTCATGCTCACAAGATATCTACTGTAAGTCCAGCCCACTATGAATTCTTTATTTACCGCCAAATTGCTTTGACCATTAGTAGTTCAGATTCTTATAGACAGCTTAAGCTTACAATAAATCTTTATACCCATTTGAACTGCCTGGATCTCCCAATTTTCTTGCCCCTTGATAATGTACCTAGTATAACTACATTACATTTAGATGTACACTAGGAACATCTAAACATCTGGGAGCTCACATTATTCCCTTGGCATGAGTACCCGATTATTTGTATGATGTTTGATATAAATATCAACTAAGTCAAGAATAAGCTTAATATTGAAATGAACTGGGAGGGGAGGGAGATCCAAATCTAAGTAATTTTGAACTGATCATTCACTATTTTGAATGAAAACAGAATCTGTGAAAGATAGAAAGAATGCCCAGTCACAAGCCTTTCCTTGATTAAATGTGTATGTTAAGATATTCATGAACTGGGAGAGCTATGTTAACAAGGTTAGCCAATGAATAGGCATAGCAACTAAGTCAGCCAATGGGAGCTAACCACTTCTGAGTCTGTGCAGAGAATTGAAGCTGGAACTTAAGCTTAAGGCTGGGTGTGGCTCTAGTCTCCACTCTGTACTCTTCCACTCTGATCTCTGCTGAAATGAAACTGACTGTTCTCTGCTGTCTGTAACTGCTTGATGAAGAACTCTGCTAATGGTATTGTAAATTCATCTGTTATTATGTTTATAAAGAAGTTATTGAATCCAGCTGAATCAGTCATCTCTGTGTGCTTCTGGTTTTGATTTTGCAACAAACTTTAGGCTATCATGTCACTCACCCACCTATTTTGTGGCATCTGAAACATTAGGATTCATTATGGAATATTCCTAGAAAAGAAAGAAAGAATGAGATAGAAAAATATCCTGGGAGAATAACATGAGGGAAAAGAAAAGTATATAATTTGCCTTGAACTCTTTGGAAGTGAGGTCAAATACCAACATACTATTATATCGATAACAAAATACTAAAATACAATTATGTAAAGAAATAATAAATAGTATCACTATTAGTATTGATAAACTTGGGCCCAAGAATTCAAAGTTCTTTTTGAGCACTATTTCCCTAAAGTTTCTTTTATATTCTTCTCCACATAGCATTTTTGAAATCAATATGAGTAATATCTCACTATTCTAATTTTTTGCTAATTTAGAAAAATGCAAATTGATGATAGCTCTTTGATTTTTCCTTCTGCTTTCAAAATCTTTTCTAATGCCTATGAAGTATTCAGACCTATGATGTATTCAGAGATAAAGAAACTACATTCGAGTGATTTATGTGTTCGTCATATCCAGTTATGTTAAATGTTCAAAGGCATTACTTACTTTTACCCAAAAAATATTTCACCTCTCAAAAGTAATATTCAATCAACATTTAACTCACAGAATGGCAGTTAATGCAGTGGCAAGATTGCTTCATACTGATTTATAGTAGTGTTATAAGGAAATATCCTTTTAGGTTCAGTTCCAAGTGGGGAAAAAGACACTGGATTCATGAAGGTTGCTTGGAAGGAAGGTTTAATGGTGGACAGGAGCACATGGCAGGAGCCCCTGTACAGAAAAGGTAACTTACATGGTTGTGTGGTGAAGAGAAAAAAGAGGAAGAGATATATTGAGTTCCTGGTTTTTATAGTGTAAGTTGGGTCCCACCTCTTAGATTTCCTTTTCCTGTATAGAAATGTATCCCATTGGCTCTCAGACCCCCCAGGGGCATGCTGGGGTGGCTCTTGGCTTTTGTCTAATCCAGCTTTGGCTGAAATGGAAGGGCCTTGGGCAAATCCTATTATGGTTTTGTTATGCAGAAGACTTTCAGCCAGGTGAGAGGAATGTGTGAGCTTAGCAGGGGTGGGGGTTTCCAAGAGGAGTCTTTTGTCTGTTTAAAAAGCATGTTTCCAGATGTTTCCACAGAATATTTCCTACATTTTAATATCTCCTAGGATATCTCATTTCCTAGGAGAGGGGTGGGTGCTAACTTCCTACAATCCCTCATTTTTTTTTTCAAAACATGTGAGTGCAACACATGTTTTGACACAAGCTTCAAATTGATCAGGTCAGGGAGATTTTATGGGTGCTTTCAATTTTCTCTGATGCAGAGGGGAAGACGTTGAAAGAGGCAGTTGAAAGAGGCAGCAGAAGGATTCCTTCAGTGGCTCCCAAAAGGAGAGCTTTCAACCATGATGGTCAATGGCCAGGGCAAAAGTTCTGGAAATAAATTTACAGTATCCAATTTTCCATGCCAATTATGTTCAGATGTTTGATAACACTTTCGATGAGCTCCCAGACAGGTTTCAAGCAAGCACAGGCCCCACAATATTCCCACAGCCATGGTTTACCTTGAAATCACAGGCTGCCCATTTCCAAGGGATGGTTCTTGAATCTGCCCTAGCTCTTACTTTAGTGCATCTAGGATTTGTGAGTCCAAATTGAAGTTAGCCAGTGTGCAATCTAGGCTTTTCCTTTTTTTTTTTTTTTTTTTTTAGAATGAGCCCTGGGACTCTTACTCCTGAGACCACCAGTGCAAAGTACCCTGCTTTACTGGGCAGCAGTCAGGCCTTGGGTTTTCGAAGATCCTTTCTGCTAGCTCTTCAAGTGGGGAAATTGCCTGAGGGGACCTGTCCCCTTCCCCCATGGAATTAGCAGGGAGATATGACTGCCTGGGCTTTAATGCCACAAAGCAGGAGTCAAAACAACAACAACAAAAAAACCAGCAAGCTAAAAGCAGCTTTGGGTGGAGGTAGGTGAGAAAGGGATAACCTCAGTCTAATTCTGAATGGCGTGTCTCTGTGTGTTTGTGTATGCAGCTACAAATTTACCTCCCACTAGACAGAAATCTAAAGTGTACAGAACTCACTGTGGCAACCACTCCCAATACAATTCTTACATGAGTACATTAAACTGATTACAATATAGATGAGACAAGAAAGAGAAACGTTACAATGAATTTCAGTGAATGAAGCAAGGAAAGAAAGAAAACAAAGAAAAAAACTTTACAATGAATTTCTGTGACTGAAGCAAAGAAAGAAAGAAAAACTTTACAATGAATTTCTGTGACTGAAGCAAAGAAAGAAAGAAAAACTTTACAATGAATTTCTGTGACTGAAGCAAAGAAGGAAAGAAAAACTTTACAATGAAGTTCCCCCCTCCCCCCTAGTCTTTTCAGCTGTCTGCTGGGGATTGAAAATAGATGTTTGGTCTTTATTTGTCCATCTCAGGGTCCTTTCATTCATGTCTGCTGGGTGGCCTTAGGTGTTGGTGGTAAGGCTGGTCAGCCAGGCTTGGAAAGATCTGCTCCACTCTGGTTGCTGTGATGACTAGAGGACTAGATTCAAACCCACTTCTGGCTCAAATGGATGGAATGTCTTTACTGGAGGCAGTGTCTGAGCCCATTTGCTCTGCTTCCATAGGCTTCAGGATCATGTGTGCAGGGCTGAAAGACATAAGAACAGGGTCCCTTCCCCCTTTTGCTGGTAATTCTACCACGAGAGGCATTGTAAAAGGATTAGAGATTGGGGGGGGGGTAGATAGCTTGCAGGCAGGGTTTGAGGAAAACAATCAACACATCAGTATCGCAGTTAAATCAATTATAACAAAATGGAGACATCACCGGGGGGAAAAAATGAACAGACATTTCCATCTTAGCAGAGAATTGGCATCCATTAAACATCACAGAAGAGCAATATTAAAACTGTTTGCATGTACATACAGTAAATGTAAAAATGAAATTTTCCTGTAAATTAACTTAAAACATTGTCCCTTAAATTTTGGCTTTTCTTAAAAACACCGAGAGGAATAGGAAAATTGAACTCTGTTCCTTGTCCCAGATCAGGTTGGCCAGTCCTAACTGGGCAAAGACATTTTCCTTTCTTTTCAGTGCTTTTAATTTTCTAACAATTTGAAATTCATATCTCTAGGAAACAGAGATATTTTACAGTTGCAATTACCTCGAGTGCGCACAAGACAAGACAAAGACGTACACAGACACAAAAACATGGACAAAGAGGATGACAGGACACACACACAAGTCCTTCCTGCCATAAATCTCAGTTAAAATTAGGGAAGGCACAAATCTTAACAAACAAACCACGTGGTTACATATAAGAGAGAGAGAAGAAGAGAGAGAGAGAGAAGAAACAAACAAACACCTCAACATTTTTCCTTTTCTGTTTTCTTAAGTACCTTTATTTAGCCAAATTGGCTGTTTTGTTTTGTTTTGTTTCTCTGTGTCATCCCTCAGCAAAGTCCATTTTCTACACAAGTTTCCTGCTTTTACTTTTGCACATTCCTGTCATACAGATATATTCCTGGCGTCCCAGGTTCCAAGCCCTCACAAGGGTCTCCGCCACCCACGAACTAGAGCTTCCCATGATCCTTTAAATGTAAGGTTCACTTTGGCTTAGCTAGTGACGCGCTCAACAGTTTCAGAGACTAAAAAAAACTCTGGGAAGGACTTCCGATTCTCTCGTAGAAGTAAGGCCCCCTTCCTGTAGGGAATCTCTCTAGGTTTATCAGATCCAAAAAGGGGATCTGCGAGGACTAGCCGCCCCTGTACAGCTAGTACTAGGACCTCCACACTCACGGGCTTCACATTTAGAACTGAAAATTCTGGGGTTTGCTTTTGGGATGTGCACATAAAAACGACAACAACAACAACAAAATTTGCTTTCCCACCCTTCAATCACATACATACACACACACACACACAGACATTCTTCCTCCTTCCCTAACAGAAGGTCCTGTGCTCTGTAAACGCTAAACAGAACTTACACAAATCAAAACAGAGAAAGAGAAGACATTAACACATAGGCTGGTAGATGAGAAAGAAACTCTATACTACCAAATGAGGATAAACAAAAATAATTCAATATTATGAAAAGCTGTATGAGCAAGAAGTTTCAGAAAATAAAATTAAAGAATATTTGAAAAAAAAATGGAATTGCCTAAAGTACCAGAAAAGGACAAAAACTATTAAATGAATGAATATCAATGATGGAATTATCAGAAGCAGATCAAGAGACAAAAGAACAACCAAACACCAGGACCAGGTGGGCCAGTGGCAGAATTTTACAAAGATTTTACATACTGAGGTATTGATTGATGTAAAGGTACCACATTCCTGAATGGGAGCAAATATTACTTTGATTCCAAAATAAGATTCAGATTTAATGCAGATAAAACTATAGGCCCATCTCTTCACTGAATGCTGACTATAAAATATATACTTCAATAATGGCAGCAAACTAAAAGGTTCCTAAATGAATTTATACATTCAGCTCTCTTAAGCTTTTTCTAAGAGACAGATTAAAAACAAAATGAGAATGATTTTTAAATACATAAAAAAGGGCACAAGAAAAGGATGCTATTCATTTTCATACTGTAAGTGCTAAATATAAATATTATGGCAGACACAGAAATTAAAGGCATGGAAACTTTGAAAACTAATTTTGCACCAAGAGAGAAATAAAATATGTTAATAACCAACCAAGATGAAGTTGTAGAAGGATTTGAAACTGCATCATTAACATAACAAAAATGATTCAACACAATTGAACACACTAAAGTCTTAGATTTTAAAATAAAGCTGACCTTAATAAACTCAAGAGAAACTTGAGAAAGATTCCTTGGATGAAAGTCCTAAAGGAAAGAAGCAACTCAAGAAGCTTTGTAAACTCTGAAAAAACTTGATTATAAAAGCCAATTGCACAAAAGCAATCAGGAAAAAAAAAACAGAAATCCAAGAAACACCAGCATGGCTGCACAAAGACCTCACTGACAAATTGAATGAATGAAGGACAGATACAAAAATGGAAACAGGGACACATAACTAAAGCAGAATATCAGCAGATAGCAAGAATCTGTAAAGAAAAATCAGGAAACAAAAGCCTTGAATGAACAACGACTTGCAACAAAGTGAAAGATAATATAAAAGATTCTTCCAATACATAAAAAAAACAAGAAGAAAAATCAAGGAAACAGTTGGACCACTAAGGAGAGAAGGCAACACAGAGAAAGCCATGAGTTGCTTAACTCATTCTTTGCATGTCTTCTTGCAAAAAAGAAATGCAACCCAACTAACCAGAAATATAACTGGAAAGGAAAAATAAAACAGACTGTAAACTAAAGTTAAAATAAGCAAAAACAGTAAGAGAACACCAGGTCCCAGAGTCCTAAAGGAGCTGGTAAATGAAATCTCAGAACCACTGCACATCTTAAAAAAAAATCTTGGGACACGGGGACCACCTGAGAAACTGGGAAAAAGCTAATGTGGTTCCCATCTTCAAAAAGAAAGAGAAAAAAAAAACAACTAGACTGAGCCCTATCTAATGCAAAGAAAAGTAAAATCCTACCCCTAGGTAAGGAAAACCAAAAATATAGATAACTATTATAAATTGGTGCAACAAATTAAAACAGATTTGGAGAAGTGGAAAAGAACCACCATAAAATGAGTATCCTGCAATGGCTAGCAGACAAAACAGGGCTGGGGGGGGGAAGGGGGGGAGAAGGGGGGGGAAGGAAATATGAAAGGATTTAGGAAGATACATTAACTTGGTTAAACAAAAAGCATGATTATTTTTTCCCTAAAATGATTTGTACCCAGACAACACACTATTCAATTGAAATTGGAATTTATATATGCCATAAAGTAAAATTAAAAAGCAAAAATTACCCCCCACACACATACACACATGCAAACACACATTTCCCAGTTTTCTATGGTTTAAAGTAAAATTTAGAGGTAGGTACTCACCTTCTTTCCAAGCAGCCCCTGAATCAAAACCCCTTTAAAACCTACTTCCCAATGGCCAAGGCCTAATAAATTTATTTAGGCCAGGATCATTGAAGAGGCTAGCTTGGAAATCCAGCTGGCTCGCCAATTGTTATAAGGAAATATCCTTTTAGGTTCAGTTCCAAGTGGGGAAAAAGACACTGGATTCATGAAGGTTGCTTGGAAGGAAGGTTTAATGGTGGACAGGAGCACATGGCAGGAGCCCCTGTACAGAAAAGGTAACTTACATGGTTGTGTGGTGAAGAGAAAAAAGAGGAAGAGATATATTGAGTTCCTGGTTTTTATAGTGTAAGTTGGGTCCCACCTCTTAGATTTCCTTTTCCTGTATAGAAATGTATCCCATTGGCTCTCAGACCCCCCAGGGGCATGCTGGGGTGGCTCTTGGCTTTTGTCTAATCCAGCTTTGGCTGAAATGGAAGGGCCTTGGGCAAATCCTATTATGGTTTTGTTATGCAGAAGACTTTCAGCCAGGTGAGAGGAATGTGTGAGCTTAGCAGGGGTGGGGGTTTCCAAGAGGAGTCTTTTGTCTGTTTAAAAAGCATGTTTCCAGATGTTTCCACAGAATATTTCCTACATTTTAATATCTCCTAGGATATCTCATTTCCTAGGAGAGGGGTGGGTGCTAACTTCCTACAGTAGAAAGATAAAGTAAGGCATCAAGATCTCTCCCATGCAGTATAAATATTTTATATTTCACTGCTCTTGTTTTCATATATTGCTTTTCACAAAATAGAAATGAAACATTTTTAGAAAAGATCTGAAATTGTGTGATTTCCCTCCCCCTGCTTCTATAATAAGATTTTTATTAGCCCAGCAGCTTCATGTAAATATAAACAAGAGAGGAAAAAGTACCAAGCCCTAGAACATCCCACAGAAGAAGGAGTCCAGACTGGACCTCTGCCCCCTCTCAACATAATTGAAAATGACCCTGGAGGAAGTGAAGAACCAGCAGAAAAATGGGCTGCCTATCCTCAATTCCAGGAGCCACTTCATGAGGATACCATGATCAATGATATGAGACATCAAGAAGAACAAGGATGGACAAACCATTGTCATCCTGCTGCCACCAAAAGTCATCCAAGAATACGATCAATGTCATCTCAGTCCCATACCCAGGCCTGAATTCTGATTGGAAGGCATCCACATAATCTGTGTCCTCCAGGGCTCAGAAGCTCAAAAGACCATCTTCTTTATGATCTTCTCTAAAAAGGTAAAGTTGGAAACTGGATGGTAGAGTCTAGCAATAGCTTCTTGAGGAAGGCTTAAACCATTGTTTCCTTAAGGGATGGTTAAGTCTATCTTCTGTCTTAAAAAGGAATTACCCACTGCGAGAATCCAACCACACATCCCTTCCCCTTGACAAACTAAGAAGGGGATAGATATAATTCCTGTATCTACATGAAAGTATGAATGTTTTCAGCTTTTCATCACTCTGCAAGTCAAAAGGAAATCAGTATAAAGTTGAAAATATTATATTTATGATGTGTACTTTATTAAAAAAATAATTTGAATCAAATATATATGCAAACTATTCCTGAAAGAGAAAAGCAAAGAATTCATTCTGAGATTTAACAGCTGAATCATAAGAAACTATGGGCTCAGCAGAACCTATAATTACAGAATGATGGCATATGACATCATCACACAAATGCCACAGTTACATACTAGTATCTCAACATCTGAAGCAAGTAATGAAAGTCACCAAATGTGTGATGCATTAACATGCATGTGCCATCTTTTGTTTTCCCTAGTCCTATTATGGATGACCTTACCTGAGCTGGAACAGTTGCTCACAGATTGTAATTTATATTCTGATGTCATTAAATTTTATATCACTTTAAATATGACATTATATTTAACAACCTCCAGCTCTAGGTGGTGCCAGCTCTATAATTCCAAATTGTGACATTTTCTCCCTCCGTCCAAATTGGACAATGATTTTGTATTAATGGCCCACATAATAATTTTTAAATGTCACCATGGAGGAAAAATACCTCTCCTAGTACTGTAATAGATTCTAGTGTTGTAATCTCTTAGGATTATGCAGCCTGATGCATTTAGTTGGGAATTTAGATGTTATAAAAGAAGGTCATCCTGAAGGATGAGGAAGTCACTTCAATGAATGGGCCTTTTTTAGGTGCATGAAAACTCCCAGATTATGTCTACATGGTTTTTTTAAATAAAAAAACACACAAACATGCAGCGAGTCTTATGTTGTCATGATTTATACCCCGCAATTATATATTTGGTTAGCCCTTTCATGGCATCTGAAAACAACAATTAATACCTAGGAGAGGTATTTTTCCTCACTTAATATATATGCAACTTGGTGACATTTAAAAATGATCATGTGTGCCATCAATACAAAAATATTATGGTGTTAGGCTCCTTGATGGAAGGAATGGCACCTCCTGCTTGAAAGAGATGGTAGTATACACCCTCCTGAAGATGCCATCCTTGAACACAACCGTTTTCAATAACTGACGCCTCTTTTCCAACCTTCCCTTTTCAGGAAAGGTTATTGAGAGAGTGGCCAGTCGGCACTTCATGAGAATCTGAGCAAATTTAGTATCTAGACAGGTTTCAGGCTAGGATTTAGTACTGAGAGCTTTGATCATGTTTGTAGATAACATGTTAGAAGAGGGGCAGACAGAATGGCAGATCCAAACTTGAGTTTCTTTATCTTTGCAGTTTTCTTTGCAGTATCTTTGACCATGATTTGATTTGACAGCACTCTGAGTTCCCTTTATTATGCAATGCCATCTAGTGAGACAAAGGAAGTCTAAAACTCTTTTATTATGATGGAATAGTATAACGGAATCTTGCAAATCTGATTGTGCTTTAAATTTCTCCCTCCTTATACTCTGGTGAAACTAAGGAGGTGTCTATCTGAGTCTGCCCCTCCTTTCCTTGGATTGGTTTGGCCACGAATTGCGACTTTTCTCCTGTTGATCTTTGAACAATCTGGTTTTTCTCTGCCAAGGTCATTTTCTTTAATTCTCTAGAGGTCTTTCTGGCCTCACATTTCCTGCTCAGTGAACAAGTGGCAGCTGTAGCCAGGAAGGCCTTTGCACAGTTCTGGTATGTCAGTTATCCTTTTGAAGATCAGGAAATTCTTCAGACAATCAGTCATACCCTGGTCACCTTACTGCTTAACTATTGCAAATCAGTCTACATGGGCCTGACCTTGAAAATCAATCTGATGTTTCAACAGACCCATTGTACTTATTTGTACAACAGTGGGCAGTGATAGGCATGCCTCAGAATGCCCATGTAATACCTCTGCTTCAGAGGTGGGTTCCTGCCGGTGAGGTTAATAGCTGTTGTTCGGCGCAGAGCCGAAGACGCTGCTGCCGTTCGCGGCACGGGAGCTTTCCCCGGGCGCTTTCCCCGCCCGCATGGATGCCACCAATTGCATTCTTTTGTCCTCTGCGCATGCGCAAAGCGTTCTGCATGCGCAGAGGGCAAAAAAAAATTGGTGACATCCATGCGGGCGGGGAAAGCGCCCGGGGAAAGCTCCCATGCCGCGAACGGCAGCAGCGTCTTTGGCTCTGCGCCGAACAACAGCTATTAACTGCACCGGCAGGAACAGGCAGGAACCCACCTCTGCTCTGCTTCATAAACTGCAATTTATGCCTCTGGGTGTTATTCAAGGTGATGGTCAGTACTTACCAAGCTCTGGTTACTTGAAGGTCTGCCTCTCTTCCATAATACCTGCCAAGCTGTTTCCATCCAGCACTGGGCTGGTTTCCTTCCGTTAAGAAATACCATCTATTGGGATCTTGAAAGTATGCCTTTGCTGTAACAGCACCTACCCTCTAAAAGGTGCTTCTAAAATTTCTTCAATGAACAGCCTACAGTAGTCTACATGGGACTGCCCTTAAAACCACCCAGAAACTTCAATGGGTCTTGTTAAAACTTCAACAGTTGAATATTTTTAATTATAAAATAACATCTCCTTTATAGAGATAAGATCAGTGACTAATTGATAAATGTACTTGGGTCAAGGCATTACAAAGTTGAAATTAAAAATCTTGCCTTAAGGAGCCATCTGCCACCTGTATTCACAGTATCAAAAAAAAAATTCCTAGTAGATTCACAGTAAGTTTAAGTAATGCCATTGTATAAAAGCTGGCATTCGCATTAGAAACAAAAGAGATATCACATAGGAAACCCATGTAAAGGAAGACATATATCTTATGCATACTCATGCAAAGAAAAACATACAGTATCTATTTATTTTATTTATTAGATTTTTGTCCCACCCTGATTACTTTATAAGTAACTCAAGGTGGCAATCCTGTGAGATGGGCTGGGCTGAGAGAGAGAGAGTGACTGGCCCAAGGTCATCCAGCTGGTTTGTCATGCTTAAAGCAGGACTGGAACTTACAGTCTATTGGTTGTTTTGGTGGGTGTTTTGTAGACTCCGTTCCAAAGAGTTCAAGGTTAGGGTTGGGGTTAGGGTTAGGGTTCAGTTTTTTAAAAAAATACAAATCTGGGCTGAAAATGGCCTAAACTATTACTAAATACACACACTCATAAACACAGACCTTGGTGAGTGAAGTGTAGTTTATAGAGTTATTATTCATTGATTAAATAGTCCTATGATCTAGTGTTGTCATTCAGTTATCTTGACCTGTCTATAAAGGTAATAGTAAAGGATTCTCTGTCTCGTCATGTCTGACTCTAAGGGGAGATGCTCATCTCCATTTCTTAGCTGAGAGAGCCAGCATTGTCTGAAGACATTTCCGTGTTCATGTGGCCAGCATGACTATATGCTGAGGGGCACAGAATGCTGTTATCATCCCACTGAAGTGGTACCTATTGATCTGCATGCTTTTTAAATGCTAGGTGGGCTGGTGCTGAAGCAAGTAACAGGAGCTCACCCTGTTATGTGGCACTTGGGTCTCAAATCTGGGCTGTCAGCCCAGTATCTTTAACAGCTGTACCATCGCCCCTCTGGCCTGCCTATATATATTGTTATTCTTGCAGATCCACTGAAGTTAATTCTTTTCAAATTTCAATACAGCAAGCAGGAGAAAAGCCTACTCCTGATTCTGGTGTCTTTAGTTTTATTGATAGAAAGGACACAACAGGCAGCACTTTGACTTTAAAACAACAACTAAAAAGTATTTCAGCATGAGTGGAGGCACAAACATAATACCTGTCCACTTCAAATCAAACCCTTCTTTTTGAGGGATGGCGCCACTGCTTTGTGGAAACAAGAGCTACATTTGTATCTCTGGGTGTTTTTGTCTTGCATTTGAAGCACGAAGCACACAAACATACACTCACATACATAATTCCTCTGTGCTAATTTGTTGTAGCTGGGAAAACATGTATTTGTTTTGTTGCAACCCTCTTCGGATCCAAATGAAGAAATGTCACTGCTATGATTCACTTACTCCCTAGCAGATGGAATGGAAATGTCATTGATCATTTTATAATCACTTCTTAGTTTTCCTTGCCAGATGTTTAAAAGATCCTGTACTTTTTGGGTACTACATTATGAAATGGACAAAATGTGCATTGCTGTGAGCACTATATTTGAATGTGATAGCTGGACATCATATTTTAATTAGTGTGATGTTTCCTGATCATGGGACATGCATTTCGTCATTTCTATGTATTACATAAGAAGAGGTTGATATACACCATATATTAGTGAGCAGAAATATATTATTGGGATTTTCTCATTATAACATTCATAAATAGAGTGTAAATAACAGAACAATGTATAGTGCTTCAAGGAGAAATTCATCTCATACATGGATATCATCAGTGGTGGGTTCCTACCAGTGTGGTCCACTCTGTCGTTCCAGTAGCAGCCTGCTGATTGCACAATTTGCGTGCAATGGCTCCGGTGCCATCTTCGCTGGTCCATCGCGTGGCGCCATCTTTTTTCCCTAATTTTTGGCCTTTTTTTGCTTCCTGCGCATGCACGGAAGCAAAATCGTGTGAGGGGACACATGCGCATAGCGAGCGTGCGCACGCGTGAAATGTGATGATGCGCTGCAGCACAACGGTAAGCAGGTAAGAGGAACCCGCCCCTGGATATCATTTCCCTGCACCCTGGATATGACAATTACACTCCTCTTTAAGAACACAAACTTAGATGAAGTTAGCAAAGTCAAGGATTTAGCTTTGATAGATATGTAGCTTTACAACACTAGGAGCCATGGTGGCGCAGTGGTTAGAATGCAGTACTGCAGGCTACTTCTGCTGACTGCTGGCTGACTGCAATTTGGCAGTTTGAATCTCACCAGGCTCAAGGTTGACTCAGCCTTCCTTCCTTCTGAGGTCAGTAAAATGAAGACCCAGATTGTTGTGGGCAATAGGCTGATACTGTAAACCACTTAGAGAGGGCTGTAAAGCACTGTGAAGCGGTATATAAGTCTAAGTGCTATTGCTATTTACTGCAGGTATGAAACAGTCCTAATTATGAGAAGATCACTTTCTTTATAAGACTCTAAAGGGAGGAAATAAAAATGTGTAGAACAAAAAACTGAATAAATGAACTCAAGGAAAATGAGATAAAAGCATGGAAATGAGGATCATTAAAATAAACTAGTTCACAAATGAAAGTACCACCACATACACAATTGCAGTTAAGAACTTCTGAGCAGAATTTTATGGTCCCCTGTTGGTGGTTGCTAAGGGTTGGCTCAAATTGGTAGCAATTCCTCTTCTGCTTTCAGAGTCACATAATGGGGCTTCTGCACAAGCTAATACATGGCTGTTCTCCAGTATGGTGAACTATGTGGTCTTATTGCTGGGGAAACATTCAACTTCCAAAACATTCTATATTTATATAACCAACATAAAATCTTGGATCAAAGTTGCTTTTATAGTAAACAAAATATTTCTAACCTGAAACTGAATTAAATAAAATAGAAATAGCAATAGCATTTAGACTTAGACTTACATACCGCTACATAGTTCTTTACAGCCTTCTCTAAGCAGTATACAGAGTCAACCTATTGCCCCCAAGAATCTGGGTCCTCATTTTACCAACCTCAGAAGGATGGAATGCTGAGTCAACCTTGAGCCTGATGAGATTCAAACTGCCAAATTGCAGGCAGCAGTCAGTCAGCAGAAGTAACCTGCAGTACTGCATTCTAACCACAGCACCACCACAGCTCATCAAATCATATTAATTTACTTTTGCCTTCCTAATTCAATTTTTCTTTTCTACATTATAACCCATAAGTCATTTTATTAATGAATAAAGCAAAAACTGTCTAATTAGCATCCACTACAAAGCCATAAAATTATAATCTTAATTACTTGCCCAGTTTATATAGTACAATCACTTTTAAAAAGAAAAGGAAGGAAGGAAGGAAGGAAGGAAGGAAGGAAGGGAGGGAGGGAGGGAGGGAGGGAGGGAGGGAGGGAGGGAGGGAGGGAGGAAGGAAGGAAGTTAGTTTTAAGGTTTCAATCTCCTATCAAATATTGGGGTTAGAGAAAAAATTAAGGCATCAAAAAAACCAAGCTTATTGAATTGCCTTTTGTAGATGCAGAAGTTGAAAAGTATTTTAAACATGACAGGGATTCAAATGAGAGAAAGGGGGAAACAACTTTATTAGGAATCTGTATGACTTGGTGTCACTACAAATTAAAATAATCAGCATTTTCCCTTTTCAAAGGAACTCTTTGTACATCAGATCTGTCATCTCTTTTTATACTATTGTTCAAACTCTTTGCTCCTCTCCAATCTGGTTCCTCAAGGGCTCATTCATTAGTGATAGAATTATAGAATGATAGAGTTGAAAGGAGTTGTTTATGCCATTAAATCCAACCCCCTGATCCACTTAGGAATCCAAATTAAAGCAAAAAGACATCAACAACAGATGGTGTCCAACCTCTGCTTGAATGCATCCAGGAAGCGGAGTCTACATTTTCTGATAATTGGTTCCACTATGAAACTCTGTTGCTGTTAGGAAATGTTTCCTAACATTCAATTGGAAACTGCCTCCGTATTTAAATCAGTTATCCAATGTCCAGTCTACAATGTTCTAGGCTCATAGGATCCAGGCCAGGTTTCAAATATATTCGTTGTTTTCAGGGCAGTTTTGTTTGCAAAAAGAAGAAGGAGAAGGAGAAGGAGAAGGAGAAGGAGAAAGAAGGAGGAGGAGGAGAAGGAGAAAGAAGAAGAAGAAGAAGAAGAAGAAGAAGAAGAAGAAGAAGAAGAAGAAGAAGAAGAAGAAGAAGAAGAAGAAGAAGAAGGTGGAGGAGGAGGAGGAGGAGGAGGAGGAGGAGGAGGAAGGAGAAGGAGAAGGAAGAAGAAAAGGAGGAGGAGGAGAGAAATGTAACACCGCTCCAGATAGTTCTTTGTGAGATTGAATTCTGTCTTAGGTAACTGGATGTCTGAGCTTCAGATTATTATCCAGATCAAGACTCAACCAGCTTCTGTATGACATCCTTTCAAGTATGTGAAGAATGCTACCGTATTCTATTCTCAGTCTTCCCCTTTTAAGGCAAACCTTTCCCAGATTTATAATTTCCCTTCATATGATTTAGTTTCTGGTCTCCTTATCATCTTCATTACTGTTTTCTGAGCATGTCAGTTTGTCTGGATTCTGCTGATGGTGTGTGGCCTGCATGTCGGTGGAACTTGATCAGTTGTTGCAAGCTGGAACAGGTGATAATCTATCCCAGAGGTCTTCAAACTTGGCAACTTTAAGACTTGGGGACTTTAACTCCCAGAATTCTCCAGCCAGCAGAGCTGGCTGGAGAATTCTGGGAATTGAAGTTCCAAAGTCTTAAAGTTGCTAAGTTTGGGGACCCCTGATCTATCCTATGGAGAAGGAAGTATAGATATGATCATTGCCGTCTTTCAGACAGACAAGCCATAAACTCCCTTAGTCTGTCCAATTGCAGAGTTTTAACAATCTATCAAGGACTTCTCCTTTAAATCTACCTTGAAAGGAAAAATAGTCATTTAGATCTCCTTGCAACAAATCCAAAGACAGAGAATTTAACAAACTTCAGGCAAGTCCTGAAACAAGATGTAACTGGGCAGTTTCACAATTCCTCAATGAAGCCGAAATAATAACTACCAAAAGGAATTTATTGAGAAAATAAATATATACAGTAAAAAAAGGCAACACAATGATCCCAATCATAGAAGTGAAAATAAAATAGTTAGCTTAGCTAAACTGATCATGACTTCCCCCTTCCAGGTAGTCCAAATGAGCAGTCATAGACTTTTAAAAAATGAC
Source organism: Diadophis punctatus similis (assembly GCA_023053685.1). NCBI lineage: Eukaryota > Metazoa > Chordata > Lepidosauria > Squamata > Dipsadidae > Diadophis > Diadophis punctatus. The sequence goes on from JALIGW010000003.1 coordinate 148,455,758, forward strand.
AGAAGTTATGTATATTTTAATAAGTGCTAGATTTATTTTAGTCCAATCCTAATATCAATGAATTCAGTAATTTTGTTCAAAAGCGAGTTGGAAAATTCATGTAGCATTTTCGGGAGACATAGTATTGTAAATATACTGAACATGTTCCTTGTGGCATTCAATCTGAAACTGAACAGGAAGAAGAGCTTGAACCAAGACGATGGTCAGATAAAAGAAATCTGTAAGAAAAGTAAGTATCACAGACAAGACCCTCTCTAATTCTTACGAAGATAAAGAGAAGGAGTTGGAAGTACATGCAGACTTACAAGATTCTTTATAATCAAGGTAATACTAGCCTATTCTGTATTACTAGTACAGAATAATACTAGTACAGCTAATACTGTAATACTAGTATTAGCCTAATACTAGTCTGGTCTATTTAGAAGTATTTTTGTACTCCCAATTTGCTAGCCCTATATTTATCAATGCAGGTAGCAAATTATTTTTGCTCCCAAACCTAAATTAGATTTTGCTCCCAAATCTAAATTCTTCTCAATATGAACTTTGGTCATTGCGGTGATCACTGCAGTGCAGAAGCCTCTGACACAAACTTTATTGAGGCAAAAATAGCAAAAATGAATTGTGACTTTACGATGCATACACAAGCCTTTTGTAATTGCAACCCAGTGTTGGATTTAGATATATAAGTCTTATGATCTCCATTATTATGTTGCTGTAATGCATGTTTTGTCATTTGCTTCCCATTGCCTGGAATGGGACATCCCATATTTAACCACTGCATGGGCTGTTAGTATACAAAAGTAGTAGATGCATAGTAGGTGCTGGGAATATATGTTGGATTAATACTAGAAGCAGAGACACTGAGGAGTTCACAGGGAAGGCATTTCTCAGGCTAATAACTTAGTTTCTATTTTTAATTGACAATTTGTGTAGCATCCATGATTAATGAATGTTCAGTATATTCGGTATAAAAACTTTACAAACCTGCCCTTGGCATGGACACCACATGAATATTGCATACATACCTGCTGTCCATCCGAGGAAGCATTACATGTTCAGAGTATTACCTGTATTTATTTTTAATAAGACTTGTAATGACCACATTCGTTTTCAATCCCTCTTTCTTAGAAATCTCTTATTGCTATTGACCCCTGAAGGGCACTTCAGTTTGCATCTACATGTGGGGAAACAGCCAGCCCGCCCCCTTCTATTGCCATTGTAGCATACTGCTTTAACCAGGGATGGGTTCTAACTTACCTCGCCGCCAGTTCGCTTTCTCCCGCGCCATGTGGCTGCACGCGTGTGCATGCACAATGCCAAAAATTCACACACACAAAAAAAACTGGAAGCAAGATGGCGGTGCATGCGCAGTGCCAGAAACTCAGCTTCTGTGCATGTGCAGAAGAAAAAAATCAGCAAAAAATTCCAAAAAAAGATGGCAGCGTCCATGGACCCGCACCGACAGAACCGGCTCCGTGACGTCACCAGCTGTTTGCTACCAGTTCTATAGAACCGGTGTGAACCAGGAGGAAGCCACCTCTGGCTTTAACCCTAAAACTTTACTCAAGATATTTCTGCAGTCACTACACTAGTGACTGCAGAAATATCTTGTCAAATATCAGTGACAAGAATTTGATGGATCATTGTATAGTCTCTACATCATTATATAATGCTATGCAAGCTTGATAGGTTGCCCTAAATGTCGTTGGAGCAGGGTTTTTTCCCTCAGTGGAACAGTGTGGCTGACAATCTGGGACACTTTTGGAAACAGCTGCATGATCTCGGAAAAACAAAAGGTACATCTGCTCTCTTCAAAAAGAGGCACTTTTTATGCAGCTCCATATGTCCTAAAGCACTTCTTCTGAAGAATTTGCCCAGCCCTATGAGAGAATATCTATTGTGATAGTTCTATGCACATTATAATTGTATAAGACATGTGCAGCTTAGACATCACACAGGTATGTCAGAACGCTCATAAATCTTTGGGTGTTTGCCCCTTCCTGCATACCACATACCGCAATGACAGGAAATTGCTGAGGGTTTGTAAAATACAATATGTGGAGGTCAAGCTTCCCTCAGCTTGGTAGCTTCACATTTACAGATAGCAGAAGCTCTTATTTCAATGTTATGGTGTACGGTGTCCATATCCATGTTAATATCCAAAAAATCTGTTTCTTTTCTCACCAGGCTGCATAAGTGCCATCTGTCAGTGCTAATCTCGATTTTGGAGCATTAAGTACATAAGATATTAAAAATGAAGGAGAGAAGTGTGGTATTTTGTTTTCTAATGTTTTCTGTCTATCAGCTTATGTACTTTAACATCTATTTTTGTGAGAGGAATGACAAAAAGCATCTAAAAAGCAATTTGTGAAGGAGAATCATGTCAAAGATAGATTCGGTTTTCTAGCGCCTTCTCTTTGTATTTTCTGTTAGATGCTTTAAACAAACTGTCTAGCTTGCTTTAAAAATAATACAGAGGAGGGAAAAAAACCATGTTAAGCATTTTGGATTTAAAATACGGTACCTTTCTGAGTTCATTCCTATACGCATTGCTATGTATTTAAAACTTCTTAATTTTGTTTCAGATTTGGTTAATGGATTTTTTTTTGTATATTCAGAATGTTATATCTTTATGAGTCCCTTCCTAGTTTTATCTCACAGGTAATCCTCAATTTATGACCATTCGTTCAGAGACCGTTTGAAGTTACAATGTTGCTGAAGAGGGAATTTATGATCTGTGCCTGAAATTATGACCATTGCAGCATACCAGGTTGATGTGATCAAAATTCAGATGCTGTACTTATGACCACACATAGACCCCTTTCTTGCCAACCTTTCCCCATCTATGTCGTTTGGGCCACCTGCCACCCTGAGTTCTACCACGCCAACTGACCTTTGCCATCTTCTTGCTCCTGCTATTGACAAGGCATGCCTGACCATGCCCCTTGCCCCAGGAAACCTCTTTGTGCCACACTACTGACCCATGCTGGGACAGGGTTTGCTGGCATGCCACAGATCTGGGGCTGCTTCCTACTTGCTCAATTCTTGCGGCATCCCAGGCTGAGGGAAGTGGGTTTCCTGGAATACTGTGGATCTGAGGCTTTTGATTAATTGCTTCTGCTTCTTCAAATACCCCATTTATTGTGCCAATATATCAGAGTGTAATGATTAATTAATGCAGAATCTCTTATATAGAATCTTTGTTATCAGATGCTTAAAGATAAAAAAAGTACTCTGAGGATTCAGATCTGTCCAAATGCTAATTCATATTACACAATTTGGCTTCAACTGCCATTTGGTTTAACCCAAGGCATCACTAAAGAGTTTGCTTTTATTAATAGAAACTCTGGTTATGGTTTTATTGTTAATTTGTTAATTTGTTTATTAAACCTATATGCCGCCCATCTCTTTTAGGTGACTTACAATCAATAAAAGCAACAAGACAAAGTATTAAAGCATTAACATAATCAGTATTAACACAAAATTGACTTAAAAATTAACAAAGGTGGCAAGGAATGGAGAGATGATACTTCTACTCTCTGCCTAACCAGGGATCATTCCTTTATATACAGTATATATAACACACTAGAGAACTACTTAAATATATGATTTCAAACATAGGTCTCAGTTACTGCCTTTCAGAACTGCAGTATCTAGCAGAAACCAATTCACCCTAAGTTTAATCTCCATCTTGAGAATGGAACTAAATTGAGACCTTATAGCTACATTTACTCCCACGTGTTTATACTTTCTGTCCTTCCCCATCCACTGGTCCATGTATCATGCAGTCTGATGAATAATACTGGAGAATTTCAAACCTTATGCCCTGTTTTGTGACCGGTTGATGCTTCCCATGGGATCTTCCCAAAGAATAAACAAACAAAAACGCAGGCAGTGCTGAGATTTTCTAGCCTGTCAATTCCAGCGGAGTCCAATCTTGGAGATGCTCACTCCCTAATAAACCACGAGCATGTGTTACATTTGCCTGTGCACACATATTTATACAATTTGTTAGCAGTCACATTCTAGGACAGAGCAAGGTCAGGACGAAGCACCACGCTGAGTGGGAGTACCCCCAAGGTTACATATCCCTGGCAAACACAATGTGAGTCAGAGGGTGGGTGGCTGGAGTATGTGAGAATTGCTACGGTGCTCTCCTCGTCTCTGGCTGTAACAACTTGCTGCAGTATCATCTTTCATAATACCGAGGATGGGAAAAGCAAAATGATATGCATGCAAAGGGCATTTCAGATTATTTTTTCCTACAGTTGACAGTGCTGGGTTTATTTGGCATATGTGCCTGGAATATGCAGGCTGCTCATTTTGCAGATAGCCTGTCAGCAACTGCTACGGGCTAAGCATTTAAGCAGTTGCAATGTGGCTAATGGCTTCTGTGCCCAATGCTTAATGTGTTTTAGACACAACGAACACATTACAGCTGCAGTTTCTAAAGAGTTTATTGGAAACCAGAGAACCCTGAATCTGGCCATATTGAGGAATCCCGCTAGCTTTAGATTTGTCACTTGCCTTCCCTTTATTTAACAACTATATTTTCCAGCTGAAAACTCCCGACAGAAGCTTTGTACTTTGGTTATCTGCTTTTTTAAAAAATGGGCCTGAACTAATAATTTAGAGCCTAAAATAACAGGAATGAGAGTGAAATTCAAGCCCCAGAAAACAAATGTTTCCAATGAGCTGTATTTGATGTTTGAAGGCTTTTAATGTAAGAAATAACTCCAAATTGCACATATCGATGCAATCCAGAGGGAAGTGTTGGCTTTATTTCATATATTGGGAATGGTTTGTGTCTGAAATTAGCTGACAAGCTTTGGTGAAAAATCTAAATATTTTATTTACTATAAAACTAGCTAGAAGGAAACATGACAAAGAGTCTTGCCCCACTCCTGTTGGCCGTTATGGCAAGTTTGCATATTTTCTGTTGTGGTCATTTAGTAATAAAAGATTGCATGATATTCATACTGCCGTATAATGGACTATCCATTCCTTTACCATTGATAGAAATTGATAAAGAATACCGATGGTGCTATACTTACTTAAGAACACCAAAATGTACATTTAAATCAGCCTCAAGGACAGCAGAATGCTACAAAAGTTGAGGGGGAGGAAGCCAGTTCTCCAAAAGCCATATAAAAGTTTCTAATTAAATGGCACCCAGTTGCATATGTTTTCATCCTCCAACATTGCTTTCACACCAAAGCACTTTCAAAAGATTGCCAGGAATAATAATAATAATAATAATAATAATAATAATAATAATAATAATAATAATAATAATAATAATAATAATAATAATAATAATAATAATAATAATAATAATAATAATAATAATAATAACAACAACAACAACAACAACAACAACAACAACAACAACAACAAATCATCTAAAAGGAAGAGGAACATTAATTAACTCTTCATCTGCTTCCTGCCTTTCCTCTCAAAGCATGTCCTCTCAGCTGCTTTTCCCCCTATAACAACAGAGTTAAACATATTTTCAACCTTGTTCTTCCATACAAATATCAAGACTAATTCTGTTTGTAGAGGTTTGATTTTTAGGGAACCCTTGAAGAACATGTCAACAACTTAAAAATAGCTGTAGAAAAAGATTTCTCTGCCACAAAAAGTAAAACCTGAAGGGTGGTGCGGTGGCCTAGAAGTGGAGCTCTCGCCTCACAATCAGGAGGCTGTGAGTTCGATCCTTGGTAGAGGCAGATATTTCTCTCTCTAAGCACAATGAGAATATATCTCCTGAACAAAACTCCTCATTGGTGACAGGAACGGCATCCGGGCAGTAAACACTCTGGTAGCTCCATTCAGTTGCCCACCCCGCAAGTGATTATGGGTCGTTAAAAGAAGGTAATGATGAAAAAGTAAAACCTAAACCAAGAAAAAGTTTTAGCTTTTGAAAGACATATTGGAAAATTCTGGTGTGAAATTTCCAGTTTAGTTTGTATCCTATACACTCCCATTCAATTCCTCTATCTACATAAGAGCAAGCACACATACCAGTCTGTTCAGCTGGAATATATACATAAATTATTAAATATCATAAGACCTGAAAACAGTTAATTGGCAAAATAAGATAAAAGACATGGAGAGGGCAAGACATGAACAATAGGCAAGAATTTACATTCTCTTCAGTAGAAGGCACAGAACTTTCCAGAGCCACTGGAAACAGTACTGTGAATTATTAGCACGGGAATCCCAAAATGAGTGGCCTTTAGTTATTCCAGTTTCAACCCTTTTATATAGAAAGCCATAACAGGGTAGAGATAGAAAGACGGACACTGGGCCGTCCTTCCTCTGTTCTGCCTCATGAAGTAAAACAATACGATGAACAGAAATGATGCATCCAATAATGAATAAAAGAAAAACACAGAAATCCGCAACAGCAACTTTATTAATGCCAGACAAACTACTGATAAATTCTAACGGAAGCCCTGAGCCATCACAAACTGGAGTTATTCTGCTGCTTTCTTTGATAACTGCCTCTAAGAACTGAGGCAAATTACGTCTCCCATTCATCACCCTTTCTGCATGCTGTGAAGATGGAGAGAGAACATTACAATGACGAGAGATCACAGAAGGGAGCAAAATCCTATTAATGATGGGCCTGGAAGTTTCAAGAATCACTGGCTCCTTTTAGTGTCCTATCTTGGATTTTGGGGAGTGGAGACAAGAATTGCTGCTCTTGCTCTGAGAAGCTTCACGATTACATTGATGAGGTAACGCTTTCATAAAGCCAATTAGAGAAAAAGCAACGCTTTCTTGCTTTTACTTAGCAGCCTTTTGGGAAGCAGAAAAAGGACCCATGTGCTGTCAGGATTCTTGGGGGGGGTGGAGTAATAGGCAAGGAAAGAAGCTTATGTTTCATCTGGAATCCTTTAATATTACCGAAGCCGTTTGAAGGGGAAATTCAGTTTAACCTTTTATGTAATGGAGCCAGCTCAATAACGCAGCTTAAGATAAGTGGACATATTCACTTTCATGGAAATAGCCCTTCAAATAGTTTTTGCAGATGAAATTTCTTTTAACTAGGGTCAGAGGAAAATGAAAAAAAAAAAGGGAAATGGTCTTCATCTGGGGAAAAAATATTGATATATTTTTAAATTTAAATTATTATTATCCTTTTTTAATTTGTGGACATGAGCAAGAAACACTTTTGTATTTATGTTAGAGAAAAGTAATCCAAATGTAGATGAAATCTGAAAGGAGACGGCATAGTTCAGTGATGGCGAACCTTTTTTCCCTCGGGTGCCAAAATAGTGCGCGCACGCGCTATCACGCTCGTGCGTGCCCACACCCATAATTCAAAGCCCCCCACTTGCCCCATCCCCCTGTGCATGCGTGCCTGACCCCCCCACTCCCCCATTTCCTGACTTCCACTGGGCCCAGTAGGCCCATTTTTTGCTCTCCCCAGGCTCCAGGGGCTTTTGGGGAACTTGAAGAGGGCGAAAATGCCCCCCCTGCCACCCCGGAAGCCCTCCGGAGGCCCAAATTGTCCTCCCAGAGCCTCCACGTGAGCAAAAAATCAGCTAGCATGCACGCACATGCGCGCTGGAGCTGAGCTAGGGCAATGGCTCGCGTGCCGGCAGATATGGCTCCGCGTGCCACCTGTGGCACCCGTGCCACAGGTTCGCCATCACTGGCATAGTTTAACCCATTTTCTCACAACTATTAGCAATAAGCAATAGCACTTAGACTTATATATCGCTTCACAGGGCTTTATAGCCCTCTCTAAGCAGTTTACAGAGTCAGCATATCACCGCCAACAATCTGGGTCCTTATTTTACTGACCTCAGAATGATGGAAGGCTGAGTCAACCTTGAGCCCGTGAGAATCAAACTGCTGGCAGTCAGCAGAATTAGCCTGCAATACTGCATTCTAACCACTGCACCACCATGGCTCTTTTTACATGGCATTTGGTGGGGAAATTTTAGGACTGGAATCAGGAAATAACAAGTCTGTCTCAGAAAAGAGACAGTTGTAATCAGACCGCTCTTGGTTGCTTCAATGAGAACAGTTCTTGTGATTAGGTCATCTTCAATACTTCGTCGTAATGGCTTGAATGGAGGATGAATAGAAACAAATATCACACTTTGTTCACACTATCAGCAAATTGTGACCTACTCCTAGGGCTGCTGTAACTTTTCTACATTTCAATCAACTTAAACAGATTGATATTTATTTTTCAATATCTCAGATTACATGACCTTTTCATTTATTTCTTCCTTCCATCTATGCTTTCTTCTCCCACCATACTTCACACAATAATTTTTCAGTTTCTTTAATCAATTATCCCACAATTTATAATATTAATTAGTTTTTCTCTGACTGACTGTCTCCTATTGGGATCTAGCACTCATGTTTCGGGTCAACATTTCATTGTATCATTTGGCATAAGATGCAAAGCTTATTAATTTATTTTAGACTGATTTCGTTTCTTTCTTGTTTATAAAGGCTATAAAACAGTACTGTTTCCAGACTCTGCAAAGTTTTATGTGAAAGATGGCATACAGACAACATGAAAGATCAACAGCCAAGAAGCCAAATCATTCTAGACAAATAATAATCATGGACACTAACTAGCACTCTGATCCCCATGCCTACAAAGACATCCACATCCCATGAGCCTACCAAAAACCTTCCAACCTAATCTCAACATGAATGATTTTCTAAAGGGCAGGCCCATCAACAGAAATGGCTCATTTCCTGGATCCTGCAAGGTGACATTCTTTGGCTGATGGGACCACAACATGCCTCTCCTACTGTTCCTATGGGGTGGGTAGAAAGAAATGAGGGAAGTGGTTCCGTAAAAGGGCGTTGTTACTTACCTGAACGCCCATTCTCGTAGGGTGGCGCTAGCCTCCAAGATTGGGATGACCTCATCCATTAGCCAATCAGGACTGAGTCTGACCTCATATAAAAGCTGTCACTGTGTCATAATCCCCCTCTTGAGATGAAGGAGTAGGTCAGACCCATAGTTTTTTCCCACGCACACCTTCAGTATGTATAACACCCAAAAGGGAGGGACTTGGAGGCTAGCGCCACCCTACGAGAATGGGCGTTCAGGTAAGTAACAATGCCCTTTCTCCATAGTGGGTGGCGCTAGCCTCCAAGATTGGGACATACCAAAGCCGTATCGTCCCCTAGGGAGGGTTGTCACCAGAATCGTCTACCCCGTCAGGAGGTACCATGGTCTGCAAGACCCTGCGCCCAAAATCCGCCTCTGCCGAGGCAAAGGAGTCCACTTTGTAATGTCTAATGAAGGGCAACGGAGAAGACCACATCGCCGCTCGGCACAGTTCCTCCAAGGAGGCATTAGTAGTCCAAGCTGCCGTGGTGGCGGTGCTATGCGTCGAGTGTGCCGTCAGACGCGGTGGACAAGGCAAGTCCTGCTGTCGGTAAACGTCCGCGATCACCGCACATATCCAGCGACCGACCATCACTGCTGATGCCTTGCGGCCCATGGACGAGGCGTGGAACCCCACGAACAAGGACTCCGAGAGGCGGAATGGCGCCGTGCGGACAATGTAAATTTTGATTGCCCGCCTCACGTCGACAGTGTGCCACTTGCGCTCGGACGGTGTTGCAGGCGGGGAGCATAAGGAAGGAAGAACCACCTTCTGCGCCCTGTGGAAGTACGTATTGATCTTGGGCAGGAATGTGGGGTCAAGGCATAGCACCACCCGGTCCGGATGAAAGATACAGAGATCGTCCCGGACGGATAGAGCTGCTAGTTCGGATATCCTCCGGGCTGTCGTGATCGCAACCAAGAAGGCGACCTTATGCGTAAGGTGCTGCAGTGATACTGTCCGCAGCGGCTCATAAGGGGCCTCGGTGAGGGCCAGAAGGACCTTCTGCAGGTCCCAGGAGGGGTACCGATGTACCACTGGAGGCGAAATGATGACTGCCGCCCTCAAGAAGCGAACGACCAGAGGATGAGTTGACAGGGGCGCAGAAGAGTGGCAGGAAAGGACCGTTGAAACAGCCGCCACCTGCCGTCGCAAAGTGCTGGGTGAGAGACCCTTGTCGAGGCCCGCCTGTAGAAATTGCAGTACCCGTATGACCGAAAGGTCGACCGGGTTAACGCCGGCCCCAACACACCATTCGTGGAATGTTCTCCAGGTGGAGTTGTAGATGCAGATGGTGGAGGCCCGGCATGAAGAGAGAAGAGTACAGATGATGCTCTTGGGTACGCCACGTAGAGTTAGGGTGCGCCGCTCAAGCGCCAGGCGGTCAGTTGGAGCCACTGCGGATCTGGGTGCTGCACTGACCCCTGGGAGAGCGACATTGCGGTCGGCGGGATCCGCCATGACGGGCCGGTCGAGAGTGATTTGAGATCCGCAAACCAGGCCCGGCGCGGCCAGTGGGGGGCCAACAGGATCAGCTCCGCCTGCTCGTCCAGCATCTTCCGGATAACACGGGGAATGAGGGGAAGAGGCGGAAAAGCATAGAGGAGGCCCCTGGGCCACGGGCAACGGAGGGCATCCGTGTCCACCACCCCGGGTGTCCGGTACCGCGTGAAGAAACGCGGGAGCTTGGTATTCAGCGGGGTTGCAAAGAGGTCGGCCACCGGAGTGCCAAATCTGGACGTCAGCTCCAGAAAGATGTCTGGGTGTAGAGCCCACTCCGCCGTGTCGACATCGTGGCGGCTGAGCCAGTCCACTGTGCGGTTCGACACCCCCGAAATGTGCTCCGCCCTGAGCGAGAGGAGGTGTCGCTCCGCCCATAGGCCCAAGTCCTTGGCCTCATTCAGAAGACGACGTGAGACCATCCCCCCTGCCTGTTGACGTGGGCGTTGGTGGTTACGTTGTCCGTCAACAGGAGGACATGCTGCCCGGCCAAGAGGTGCTGGAATTGCCGGAGGGCCAGGTATGCCGCCCGTAGCTCCAGGAGGTTGATGCTGGCCGTTGACTCCGCCGCGGTCCAGGTGCCTTGCGCCACGTGTGATGATGTGTGAGCACCCCACCCGTAGAGGCTGGCGTCCGATGTCACCGTCACCCGGCGAGGCTCGAGGAAGCAGGAACCCTTGCTGATCGCCGGAGACCGCCACCAATGCAGAGACCGCCGAACCGCTGCCGGGAGCTGGACCTTTGCCGATGAGTTGGACTTGTTCGCCCGCTGAAATGGCAAAAGAAACCATTGGAGGTCTCTGGAGTGCAGTTGTGCCCAAGGTGTGATGTGTATCGCGGATATCATCTTTCCCAACAGGGAGGACAGGAGGTTCAAAGGTATCCGCCCCTGTCCGAGGACCTGTTGGGTTAGAGAGGAGAGACTGTTCTGTCGGTCCAACGATAGATACACCCTGCACTCCAGAGAGTCCACAATGGCCCCCAAGTGGGTGATGCGGGTGGAGGGGAGCAGGTGGCTCTTCTCCAGGTTGAGGGAGAAGCCATGGTATTGCAGAACGCCCATGGTGGTCTGCAGGTCCACCTCCGCCCGGGCCATGGAAGACGACTGGATTAAAATGTCGTCAAGATAACACTGTATTCAAACCGGCACTGCCCTCAGGTGCGCTGCAAGGGCGGCCAGAATCTTGATAAAGACCCTGGGTGCCAAGGAGAGGCCGAATGGTAGGGCCGAATACTGATAGTGTTCGTTGTCATATGAGAACCGCAGGAACTTTTGGTGGGAAGGCCAAATCGGGACATGTAAATACGCCTCAGTGAGGTCGATGGAGCACATAAAGTCACCTTTACAGATACCGTCCAATATGGACTGTAAAGTATGCATCTTAAATTTCTTGTACACCAAGAACTTATTCAGGCGCTTGAGGTCCAAGACCGCTCTCCACCCACCCGACGATTTCTCCACGAGGAACAAATTGGAATAGAATCCTTGCCCCTGTTGGTCCTCTGGGACCCGCTGGATGGCCTCAATCTCCAACAGATGCTGGATGGCTTCGCGCATCTGGGCCTGTTTCTGCGGGTTGGAGGACTGGGAGCACCTCATGAAGGAATCTGGGGGGGTGGAGAGGAAGTCTAGGGCGAGACAGAGTGTCAGGGTCTCGCGGACCCAAGCGTCCGTAGTAATCTCCTCCCACCGCCTAGCGAAAAAACGCAGGCGACCCCCAATGGGAGAAGCTGGGTCCACTACTTGTAGCGGCGGAAGGGGCGACCACCTGCCTTCCGAAAAGGGCGCTTGGAGGATTGGCTGGAATTGGCCCTGTCCTGTCCCTGAGTCTGACGGGGCGAAGCCCGCGATCTGTTCTGATTGTACGGAGGCGCCCGATATTGGCGCCTGGGGAACGCCGGGGCAGGGGTCTGTGGCTTGGCCTGCGCCTTCCTGGTAGAGTTGGGCAAGACCTTGCGCTTGTCCTTTGTCTCAATGAGGTAGGGGTCAAGGGCCTCACCGAAAAGCGATTTGTTTGCCACTGGAGCCCCGGCTAGCCGCCACTTGTGACGGCAGTCCGCGGGCCAACTCCTCAGCCAGTGTATTCTGCGCGCCACCACAGATGTTCCCATGGCCCTGGCCGCGAACCGGGTGGCCTGCAGCGTGGCGTCCGAGGTGAACTGCGAGGCAGCGATGAGTTTGTTGATGTCTTGCCTCGCTCGGACGTCCGAGGGGGGCAGGTGCTCCTGCAGAGCCTTCAGCCAGTGAATGGACGTCCGACAAAAAAAGGACGCCGTCGCAGAGGCCTTGACAGCCCAGACGGCTGCCTGGTGGGTCTTCTGCAGGGCTTGTTCCGTGTGCCTGTCCTTGGGGCGGAGCAACTCCTCGGAGTCCCCGGGCATCTGGGTGGGAGAGTACAGAGCCTTGATAGCGGACTCCACCGGGGGAACTGGCAGATGTTGAGCCAGAGCGGTGGAGACGTTAAAAAACTGCTTGTCTGCTGCAGAGGGGGTGACGCCGGCTGTCGGTGAAACCCACTGCTTGAGCACCGACTCCACAAACAGTTTGGGAGCGGGTACCACTTCAACCTGGGAGGTGGTCTCCTCAAAGAGGGGGTCCTCCAGCTCCTCTCCGGCTGGTGGTAGTTCCTTTGTGGAGAACTTGGCCGTGGCCCTGGCCTTATGGAGCAACGACTTGAATAAGGCCGGGTGACCACTGGGGCTTCTGGGGCGAGGTCCTCATCCTCAGAGAGTTCCAAGTCCGCGACCCCTCCTGGCGCCTGGTTGTCCTGGGCGTGAAGCAACAATGGGGACCCTGGATCGGCGTCAGCCAGTGGTGGTGGGTCGGCAGCTGGAATGACCGGTGGTTTGGGCTGAGATGGTTGGATGGCCGGCGAAGGGGGAGGTGCTGCCTGGGCTACATGCCTCATACCTGCCTCTATGCCCTGGGCGATGGCCGCTTGAATCAGGGCCTGGACCTCAGGACTGTAGAATTGAGAGTGTGTAGCTGCGGGCAGCTGGGCCTCAGTGTTGCTTGACCCGGGTCTGGGGTCCTCCCAGATATCATCCTCCTCCCCCAGGCAGAGATCAGGGTTATCCAGGGAGAGGGTGCCCGAGGAGCACCTGTCCCTCTGGCCAGAGGTGCCAGAGGGCTCATGGTGCGCGGTGGGTGGTGCGACAGCAGGGGGCGCTGTGGTGCGTTCTGGATCCCTGGAGGCCTTGTCCCTGTCCTTGCTAGAGCGGCTGCTCTTGGAAGGAGTCTTGGCCTTGTCTGGCTCACACCTGAGGGGGGAGCGGTCCCGATGGCTAGATGAGGAGGGTGGTGATTTGGCAGCCCCACCCTCCTTATCCCTGGCCTGCCTGGGCTTATTCCTGCCCGAGGAGGCCTTGTCGGACATGCTGGCAGGGACTTGGGCTGGCAGTGAGGAGGTGGTAAAGAGGGCGCTATTACGGCCCAACGAGTACCCAGCCGGTCCTGAAGGCTTGGAGCTCTCTGCCGATGTTGGAGGGACTGGCTGCCTCCCGGAATGCTGCCTCCGCTGCTCGATGACCCTGTGGCCCGATCGGGAGGCGCGAGGCGAGAGAGACCGGTGCGGCGAGGATCCACTTCGCCCTGAAGCTGCGGGCCAGCTGGGTCAATGACGCGCCGCAGGGGGATTCCCTGCGACGCGAGCGGGTGGACTGCGGCTGCGCCAAGGCTCGAGAGCCGCCCTCCGGCTGGTGACGTCGACGGCGGGAGTTCCTGGCTCTGACGGAGGGTCGGTGTTGTGCGCCTGCGCGAGGAGCCGCTCGGCACAACAGCTGAGGGGCGGGTGAGTCGCTCCTCCAGGCGGGAAACCTCGGCCGCTCGCAACCAATCAAGGAAGGGCCTCGCAGTCGATTAACTGCCGAAGAGGCCGCAAGACACCCAACGGGGCCTAATTAGGCCTGGAAGCCGACCCAAAGCTGGAAGCTTCACGAGGGCGGCGATGAGCTGGCTGATGCCCGGCTGTCCCTCAGTGAGGAGGGGCAGTCGCGCAGGCCGATGTGCCGCCGAGTGGACCGCCAAACACTCGCCCTCACGAGGGTCGCTCCCAAGGGGCAGACAGGGGTCTGTGGGCCCAGGAATGGGAGCGGAGACAGAGAAGAGACCAGGCCGCTCAAGCGCTAGGCTTCTGTGGTAGTCGTGAAATAAAGGTCTCTCTCATGCGGAAGTGGCACAAAAAAACCACCCTGGCTGCTGGTCACTCAAGCGCCTGGCTTCTGTGACTAATGATGGAATCAGGAATGCCAGGCCGCAATGTGAGGCTAACAGCCAGCCACTTAAGGTGGCAATAGGCCTTGGACCAGGCCGAAGCCTGTCCAGGTATTCCCAACACCCCCGATGGAATTGGGTGGGTGGGAATTCACTCACATTCAATGATGAGTTGATAGTTGATCCGAAAACAGTAGAATCAGTAGAAGGTGATAAAACTGCGAAGATGGGAGAAAACAATCCTAGGCTAGGACTGAGTCGAAAGAGGGGGATTATGACACAGTGACAGCTTTTATATGAGGTCAGACTCAGTCCTGATTGGCTAATGGATGAGGTCATCCCAATCTTGGAGGCTAGCGCCACCCACTATGGAGAATAACCTTGCCATATGCCATATAGTTAGCGATTTAGTGGATAAAACTATCTTTTCAGAAAGAAGATCAATTGTACATTTCCAAAACCCAGTCCTTAATATCAGGAATTATGGTACTTTTCCAATTTACCAAAATATTTTTTGCTAGCTCTCCCCCACTATGTCCAATATAACCACAATTACTTAAAAAAAAAAACCAAGTAAATCACAAAACAAATTCTATGGGTTGATAACTCCTCCCAACCCACCCCCAACCCCCCACCCACCTTTTTTTTTTTATATTTCCATCAAAGAAAATTTGAAATCTATTCTCAGGAAGTCCAATAAACTTGAAATAGAATTTTTTGTTGCTTCTAATCTTTAATCAATTGCTAACATCTCAGTTTTCTTAAGAACTTGCAACTGTTATGTAATGATATTGGATAGTTTTTTAGTCCATAGATCATAGATTCCAGTGGTATTAATTTTAAAATATTCCTTAACTTTTGATATCATATGTTGCAGATTTAATTACAGTTGTGGGTTCTATCAAATAAGATACCTTTGAATTAGTCAAAGTGTATGGACCACATCAATCCATTACAATTTGTTTAAGTATCAATTTGGTGTAGTGTTAAGGCATCAGAGTAGAAACTAGGAGACTGTGAATTCTAGTCTCACTTTAGGCACAAAGCCGGATGGGTGATTTTGGGCCAGTCGCTCTCTAGGAAAGAGGCAATGGCAAACCATTGGACATGATCAACAAAAGAAAAGAAAATTGAAAATATTGCCACTGTTGTGGATTAAGAATTCTATTTGATGCTGAGAAAAATCTTTAATATAATCTTTACATATCAAATGATTTAAACTGAGTATCTCAGATGCCACTTATAAAATCCAATAAAAGATTTTAGTACTTTTAAAAAAAATCTTCAAAAGAGATAATCATGGGTATCAACATCAAAACCAAACTATACCCCAACAGAGTCTAAAGATTTCTTGCACTCCATGGTCCTGGAAACAGAACATTTTTTTTCTATTATATAGTACATTGATCCAAGAACTTGCTATTATGTTAATGAAGATAAACTTTCTTGCAACTTTCTGACAAGCAAAGTCAATGGGGAAACCAGATTCAATTAACAACCGTGTTACTAATTTATCAACTGCAGTTAAGTGCAGTGATTCACTTAACAGATGTCTCAAGAAAGTCATAAAATGAGGCAAAACTCACTTAACAAATATCTCACTTAGCAACATAAATTTTGGGCTCAATTGTTGAGGATTGCATGTATTTTCTTAATCAAAGATTGAGTGGCACATAGCATTCATTTTAAAATACAATACTGTATATTTTAAAACAGATAATACTTAGTGAAAGATGGCTGCATAAGATGAAGACAACTTGTCAAATAAACATGTTTAATTTTTTTGTTTTAGATGATTCATTTAATCTCTTTTCGAAGTTCTTTTATGAATAGTTTTTCCTTTTCTCTATTTACATGTAAGTTAATTATTTCTGGTTTGACTGCAGTAAGCACGGATATAGTGAATTAATTGCTCTCATGGGATATTTTAGAAGGTAAGATTAGCAATGCTGGATTAAGCCTAGCTTTATTTACTCTACATTTATAATTTTACTATGGTCAACCAGATCCCTCTAGCATGTTCACAGTTTTAAATTCCACAAAGAAATTAAACAAGTTAATTGCATCTTTTGGGAAGAATTTCTTTTATCTGTTGTAAATCTTCTTCCAATCAGATACAAGGGGGAGGAAAACTCCCTGTCCACTTTGTTCATGACATACTTGGTTTTTATATTTTGATCATTGTTACCCCTTAATCATTTCTTCAGATATTCCAGAGGCAGACTTGTATTTGTCTAAGAATAATACATTGTTTTTTGTATTAATTTTTAAATAATCCATGGCCTGAAATTTTCCTCTTTTTTGGAACAGCACTTAGTAGATAACAGAGGTATCTACAATCGGACCAGTTCGCCCAAACCGGTAGTAAAAAATGCTACCGGTACAGGCGAACCAGTATATCCGATGATCAGCTGTGCAACGATCAGCTGTGCCGCGTGATCTAGATTAGGGTTAATCTAATCTAAATTAGGGTTAATCTAATCTAAATCCATGGCACAGCTGATCCCCCCCCTCGCTGTTCTACTTACCATTGCGGACATTGATGGCTTCAAAATGTTCCTTTTGCAGCGCTGCACGGTAGTGCCTGCGGTGGGCATGCGTGCACGAAGTGCAAACAAAGAGAACCAATAGTAGACTTCAGAGGATTTCACACCTGGTAGATACCTTCACTTTGAATACACTATGACCTATATAAATACTTTTCCTGGTTAGTTATGTGTAATACAGAACCCCAACTGCATATATGTGGTTAGAAATTTTTGTCTCAACATAAAATCCACAAAAATTGGATGATTCACTTGTTTAAAGAAAACTTTCTAGATTTCTTCACAGTTTTGATTTTCACCTTTTATTTTTTAGTTTTTTTTCTCCTCCGGTAAAGTCTTTTTATTAGTTTATAATATAAAATACAAAAATACAAGCAAAAGCACATAATAGGAAAAACAAGGGAGGGAAAAGGGAAGAGAAAAGTGTAGGAAAGAAAGGAAAAAGAAAGAAAAGGCATTGCCTTCTGACTCCCTTTGGTGTACTAGAATCAGATAGTAACGTCAACCTTCAACTTTTTATTTTACATAGTGGTATAAAATAGCCATTTCTATAGCAACAAATCTATCTAATCAGTAAAACCCAATATCAAAGTTTCATTTTTTTTCTACCTCAAGTACAAAGTCCAGAAGGGGTTTCCAAGTTGAAACAAAAGTAATTGTGTGTTTTTTCTTTAATTCAAAGAAGTCAATTTAGCCATCTCTGATAACTCCATCACTTTCTGTAGCCTTTCGTCCATTGTGGGATTCAAAGTGTCCTTCCATTTTTGTGCATAAAGTAATCTTGCTGCCATCACCATATATTACATCAAAGTTCCAACCCCCCCCACAAGTCCTTTTCCATTAAACCCCAAAGTTTCTAGTTTTATCTTTACATTCACTTTAAGAATCGTCTGTATTAGGATATGAATCCTACTCCAATATTTCTTTGCTTTATCGCATGTCCACCATAAGTGATTATTTTCCCCTTTCTAAATAGTTTGATATAATGTATAAGTTTGGGCAGCTTGCTGCTTGCCTCTGCGTTAAAAGCCTTACAAGCGTGTTAAAAATATTGATTTTAGTTCAAAACCAGAGCAAACAAACTTCTTTCTTTCTCTGGAGAAAATCCTATTCTTTGTTTACGATTTTTTTCCAGTTATCAATCAATCAATAGATAAGCAAGTCTTCTTATTCTTTATTTACTCAAAAAACCTTCATGGGGAATTTTACCAAAGGCATTTTAAAAGTTCAAGTATACAACATCAATAGGGTCAAGTTTAGCTATGTGTGTGGGTATAATTTCCTCCTGTCCCCCCAAAATTATACCTTTACAAAAGTTGATGAGACAGGATTTATTTTTGAAAAATCCAAATACATACATACATACATACATACATACATACATACATACATACATACATACAAAGTTATGTATGTATGTATGTATGTATGTATGTATGTATGTATGTATGTATGTATGTATGTACTGTATGTATTTAGTGTGCTGCCATCTCATTTAAATGTTTTCTGTTTTAAAACTTATTACTGTATGTACTTGATTACAACTTCCATCAGTTTTCATGGAACAGACATTAAATTGGCTGGCTAGTAATTTCCCAGGTATCCCAAGCTCCTTTTCAAAATTTGATACTATATTAGGTACACTACCTTTCAGTCCTGTGACATGAAGCCTGATTTGAGGAGTCCATTGTATGTTTTTTGCTAGGAGGTACACAATTTCCATTTGAATTCTTTAAGAACTCTTTTGGTGGATGCCATCTGGCTCCTGGAGATAAGTCACTATGTAGTCTATCATGATGTTCTATGATATTTTCTCTTGTTATCTCAATTGGCTTTAGTGGTTCTCTTCCTGAGTGATTCTCTTCCTGAGAAAATCAATACAGGCTCAACTATCTCCTATATCTTCTGCAGTTCAGACAGGTGCATAGAATTTATTCAGTTTCTCAGCCATTTCTATGCCTTTCTTGAGCATCCATTAACTTTATTTTCATTTAATAGACCAACTTCCTCCCTGGCAATTTTTCTGCTTTGATCATGTTTTAAGAAATTGTTATTGTTTCCCAGCATTTGAATTCCTTCTTGTTTTCCTTGGCTAAAGCAAGTTTTCTATTTCCTTAAGAAAGCATTCTTAATTTTTATAGCTTCTTGATCACTATGAGAAAGCTATGCTGGCTTCACATGTCACTGAACCTTTTTTATATCATGGAATATATTCAACTGAAGTTTACTTATTGTGATTCAAAAATAACCGCCAGTTGTTATGCACAGTTTTGGACCAGAAAGATAGATGAGTATCTCCATATTTAATACTTTTAGGAAAATACTGCAGGAGAATATTAAAATTCTTAATTTGCATCCCAGATTCATCTCCAGAAATGAATTTTGGCTAGGCTGAGGTTTTGATCAGTACATATTGGGTTAAACGTATTTTAGGTTTGTTATCACAGTGGTGAAAAATATCTATTTTTCAGTGTAATGTGCTTTGAGAATATAATTGCGTCTATATTTTTTTCAAGTTCAAGTATTTGATGAGAACATCAGAAAACATATGCTAAATAACAGCAGAAATTTGCCTAGTCCATTCAACTTTACCATGAAAATTCACTAGGTAGATATAAAGCAATAATTTAATTTGCATAATCTCAATTTAAAAGTCATCCATCCCACAAAATGGTGGCAACTCTTTATGGGGGGGGGGATCCACAGTGTGACTGTCAATTGTATTTAATTGTGCCACTGAATATGCATAGGGCAATTATTTGATATTTGTATACAGTAATGTTATTGTATGACCTTTCTTTCTATAAGGATATTAATGCGAAACATACTTTTAAATAATTGATGCATACATTAGAACTCTAAGTCTCCTGGAAGGGGAAAATAGTTTTTGATAGATTTATCAACTCTTTATTAAAACACTATTTTTTCCATGGGGAAAAGAAAAACCACATGAAGATTAGGAGCTGATATTGTGCATGAGTAGTAAATCAATTTCTTTAATAGGTACTGCTTAATCTCAGAACTCAGATCAAAATCTCAGTCTTGATACTGATTCAGCCATATGAAATATAGCCCATGGTGTGACATTTTTTTCAGATAATTTAGCAGACTTGTTTATTTTGTTCTTTATATATTCATATTTCAATTTTATATGTTATTATATCTATCTATCTATCTATCTATCTATCTATCTATCTATCTATCTATCTATCTATCTATCTATCTATCTATCTATCTATCTATCTATCTATCTATCTAGTGTCAGAGTATACAAGTAGTGATAAAAAGATGTTAGAAATAATGAAACAAAGAAAGGCGTGTAATCACAAAACAAAAAGGAATTTATTATAAATCATAAATATGATCTTAGATAATTGTCAGGATAATTTATATCACTGCATTTGTTTTCACTTCATAGTTGACAGATATGTTTTTGAATGCCTGTGGCAAAACATGTCACAGTTGTAATTTTAATTTTAATAGTGTATTGGCATTTTTCAGCTTCAAAGAATTGATTGAATAGATTACAGTATATTCTTGAGAGAGAAATGAATTTGTTCATATCCAAATGCTTCCAAGATGCTTAAGCTTAACAAAGCATTTAATTTTATGGACTACTTAGAAGAGATTCTGGATTTTGGAAGTCTTGATTTTTTGTCAGGACCTCCTTAATGCATGCTTAAATAACAACAACAACAACAACAACAACGACTGTTATCTGTCAAAAGATTTAAGTAATGTTTTGCTTCCCTGTCCAAGTTTTAAAAGTAGCTTAAAGTAATTTTTAAAAGTTATAGGTGAGACATATTGAAGGTTTCTTATTAATTTACTATACAATTTCTACTAGTTAGAGCTGCATTAACAAAATAATTGTTAAATGAATCTGAATAATGTGCTATTATAAAACGTTTCTCTCTTCTTACACTATAGAAGCAAAATAAAACCATCATTTAAAAAACTGGTGAATTAGCTCTACATGAACAATTATTTTTTCTATATGCTACTGTATGTAATATTATTTTAAAAAATTGACCTGGATCTTGATTTAATAAAGAGGAACAGGTTTTACCTACATATGTTATCTGTAATTGGTTTGATCTAATATTTATTATATGAACTTAGGTTTTTAGGCATATTTATAAACAAAGTATACCTAAAGCCAACTAATATTTATTTTTAACTATAACTTGGAGAAAGGATTAAGACCTGTATCACCTGTCCCTGTCTAAAATTTCATATTTCCTGTTTATAGATGACAGAAGAATTACCAGAGAATAACTGTTTTGTATCAAAGTCAAACAAAGGTTGTCATTACCAGTGATCTAGATCTCAAATATATGTCTATGGAGATCTTCAGTCATCCAGGTCATGATTGTTCCAAAGGTACTTTTTCAAGAGGCAACTGGACTTTCTGGTTTTTCTTTGAAGATGTTTTGCTTCTTCAGGTCTTGGTAAAGAGAGCTGAAGAAGCTTCTTGGATGAGAAGCGAAACATCTTCAAAGATAAACCAGGAAGTCCAGTTGCCTCTTGAAAAAGTCTCAAATGCATAAGTAAAAAAATAAATTATATTGATAAATAAGAGCAGTGGGAGAAATGACAATAAGCAGTAATTTGCATGTTTATTAGAACCTAACTTGTTTAAAATTCTGGATTACATGAATATGTGGTCTTGATATTATCCATATGCTTGCTGGTAATAGAAAAAAAGAAAACCTTATATCTTGGTTAATATGATTTTGTTTCATTAGTGGCAATTTGTAGGGCTGACCAAAATTGTCTCCTAAATTTCTCCATGCTACAGGATAATTTTAGAGGAAGGAATGAGAAGTGGGGATATTGTTATTGTTGAGTTTTTGCTAAAGCAAGTAAAGGTTAAGGTTTTCCATGTCTAGTTGTGTTTGTCTCTAGGGGGTGGTGCTCATTTCCATTTCTTAGCTGAGGGAGCCAGCATTGTCTGAAGATACTTCCTTGGTCATGTGCCTGGCATGAGCCAAGGAGCACAGAACACCGTTAGCTTCCCACCAAAGTAATACCCAGGGGTGGGTTCCTACCGGTGCAGTCCACTCTGTCATTCCAGTAGCGGCCCACCGATTGCGCAATTTGCGCATGATGGCTCCGGTACAGTCTTCGCCGGTGCGTCGTACGACGCCATCTTTTTTTTTTGAATTTTTGGCCTTTTTTTGCTTCCTGCGCATGCATGGAAGCAAAATCTCACAAGGGGACGCGCGTGCACGTGTGCACGCATCCCCTTGTGAGATTTCAGCGATTTTTTTCTTCCTGCGCATGCGCGGAAGCAAAATCGCATGAGGGGACATGCGCACATTGTGAGTGTGCGCATGCGCGAAACTTGATGATGGCAGGTAAGAGGAACCTGCCCCTGGTAATACCTATTCATCTACTCATATTTGCATGCTTTCAGACTGCTAGGTGGGCTGGAGCTGGGGCAAGTAATGGGAGGTCAAGAGTCATATCTGTCACGTGGTGCTCAGGGGTCATATCTGGGCTGTTGTCTTAAATCAGTATCTAAAGCAGGGCTGTCAAACTCCCAGCCCGCGGGCTGGATGCATCGCGTGCTGGCCATGCCCACACCTGGTTTAGCGAAGGGCAAAAAAGTCCTGATATGTCATGTGACACTGCCATGATGACATGAGTTTGACACCCCTGCTCTAAAGCATGTAAAATCCTCCTAACAGTTGGAAGAGACAACAGGGAGCATTATGTTCTGCAAAATATTGCATGAATTAATGTTACATAAGACTATTTTCTCCTTATCCTTTTCCTCCTTTCTCTGCCATATGCCCCTATAGTAAAATTAGGGAGGATGGCACATAATCCATCAATGAAATCAATTTCTTAAAAGAATCCTCCTTTTTCCAGTGGGACCACCAATTGATAGTACAGTAGGAACATTTTACATGACATAGAAAATACAATTCCATAGGGGAAAAGTGAAAAATGTTATAAATATAATGTTGGAACAATGATATGTGTATGCAATTTCTAGTCTCAAATTAGGGATAAATCCTGTCAATATTTTACTGCCTCACTCAATAGTATCTACTAAATAAAGTCACTAACTGCAGTTCAATGACAAGTATGACAGACAGGTCTTTTGCATTGAAATAATAGTTTACTGGAAAAGTAGGGAGGGGGAATGACCTCAGGCTTGCCAGTTAGCCTATTATTATTTTTTTCTTCTACAAACACTCCTTCCAAAATTATAATCAATTCCCATAAGCTTAAAGCAACACCATAAATACAGGGAACATTTATCTTACATTCGTCTATTCTGACAATGCTAAGAAACAAGAGTTATGGATTTTTAAGGTTGACACAATAGTACATGCCCTCATGCTAGAGATTAGTATCTGACAAAGTTCTCTATAAGAAATGTCATTCTTTGACATTTTCATTCCTACTTAACTCATAAATTTTACATGGGTTATAGTAGGATTTCATTCACATCGCAACAGCTGAAAAAGCCAGAAAGAAAAGCACGTTGCTTTGACTTTCTAAAATATTTCTGTTTCGTTAGTTACCATCAAAAAATGGTATAAACCATGGTTTCCCAAACTGCAAGCTGTACCTCTTTTGGGAAGGTGAGACAGAGTGAATTTGAATATTTCAACTGAAGTCCCTATATCCGTGGTGGCGAACCTATGGCACGCGTGCCAGAGGTGGCACGCGGAGCCATAGAAGCCGGCACGCGAGGGTTCCCACCGGCAAACCGGAAGTGCGAAAAAACGCACTTCTGGTTTGCCGGTGTGCTGTTTTTTGCACTCCGGAGGGTTCAGGGAAGCTCCCTGAAGCTCCGGAATGCAAAAAACTACAAAACGGACAAACCGGAAGTGCACTTTTCGCACTTCCGGTTTCTCCGTTTTGTAGTTTTTTGCATTCCGGAGCTTCAGGGAGCTTCCCTGAACCCTCCGGAGTGCAAAAAACAGCATACCGGCAAACCGGAAGTGCGTTTTTTCGCACTTCCGGTTTGCCGGTTTCGTCGTTCCAGGCTCCGGTAAGCCTTTGTGCGGGGGTGGGGGGGTGCGCATGCGCAGGGGGCAGCATGGGGGGTGTTGTGCGCATGCGTGGGGGGAGGAGGGAATGGGTGTGGGCACGTGAGCGCGCGCGAGCACGCCCCCCCCCACCTTTTTTGGCACGCGAGCCGAAAAAGGTTCGCCACCACTGCCCTATATCATTATCATCTTTCCTATTACCTCTTATTCCTTTAGCATCTTATGACTATCACTTTGTTGTTTGTATCTTATGATTTACATTGGTTGTTTTATTTAGTATCTTATGGCTATTACTGAGTGCTGTATCTTATGATTTATGATGTTTATGATCATGATTTATCACTTGTTGCTTGCACGTACACTGAGAGTTATGCACTAGAGACAAATTCCTTGTGCGACCAATCGCATGTGGCCAGTAAAGAATTCTATTCTGTTCTAAAGATTATTAGTTATATTCAGCGTGTTTTACTCTGCTCTGTGGAAACTTCACAGAGGAGGTGTTCGAACAGAAAATGGCAAAAGAAGGAATAATCCCTCTTTTTCCCCAGTCTAAAATTGGTTGGTATTAACATTTTAAATTATTCATGGTTCTTTCTATCTTCAACAAGTAAGTTTAATGCAAAATACTGCTAGGCACCCACACTACTATCTCTGCAAGTTTACAGTAGCATTCCCGACCCCTAATTAATATTTCCTGTCTGGTGTCTTAATATTTTTTTAATTACAGTATGACTTGTCTAATTACCACTGCATTTTAATAGAATTAATTTGGCTTTCAGTGCATTATTTGATACTTAATGCATACCTATGTCTACTCTAGAGATTTTGGGGAACCGATTTTTTGAGAAACTCCTTCGCCCGAATTTTTTTAAAGAAAAGAAATAGTCAAATGTTAAATGTATGACTCCAGTGCCAAAAGAATAATTTATTCTGATGAAAAGAAGGCTTTCTATTGTGTTTTTCTCTTTTTATTTTCCCAATCTAATGCTGTGGTAGCATTTAAAAAATAATAATCTTGAGCAATAACAGATCACATTTCATTGCAAAAAGAAGCAGAACATGATTAAATAAAGACTTTTATTTCCTGGCTTAATGGAAGGATTGAGTAATACCAGACAAAAATTGCAGCACTAAATGAATACTTCCACTAATATAAATAATCAGGAAAAATACCCACAAAGGAGTGGAATAAACTAAGATGTTGTATAACAGCAGCTTGTGTGAGAAGTTAAAATAATATGGATACTAAACTGTTGGAAGCCAGAAGGAATGAAGCTGTTTGAAACTGGTACTATCCATGAAAGTACTGTTTTTTAAAGAATAATTCTGTTTCCAAATAGCCACTTTATAGAACAATAAGCTGAATGTATAATATAACATTTCAATGCTTGTTTCTTTGCTTTAATTTTTTTTTGCAAGCTGTCTTGAATCCCTACGGTTATGTAGCATTGTAGGAGGAAAGCTGTGTTAGCAAGAAGAAGTGTGGCAGCACCTTTTCCGAAAAAAAAGTTTTTAGTCAAATGGAAAAGTTGTTAGGAGAATCCTCATGATGAGATGAATGGCTATATAGATTCTTTAAACAATCAGATTCAGACAAAACTGCAAAGTAATTTTGTCCATTGGATTTAAAAGAAAACATCATGAGAAAATTAAAGCCAGACAAGTTATATCAGTGATGGCAAACCTATGGCACGCGTGCCACAGGTGGCACACGGAGCCATATCTGAGGGCACGCGAGGCGTTGCCCTATGTCAGCGCGCATATGCGTGCTGGCCAGCTGATTTTTGGCCTTCTTTTCAGCCTTTTTCTCTCTTCCCAGGCTTCAGAAAAGCCTCCTGAACCCTGGAGATGGTGAAAAACAGACCAACAGCCCAACTGGAAGTTCATTTCTGAACTTCTGCTTGGGCCATTTTTCGCTCTCCCCAGGCTTCAGGAGGCTTTCCTGAACCCTGGGGAGAGCAAAAAACAGCCCAATGTCCAGAGGCTTCAGTGAGGCCTGTGCGCATGCGCGGGGGCAGCAGTGCGGGGGGTTGTGCACATGCATGAGGGGAGCGCGGGGGTTGTGCATATGCATGGGGGGAGAGCATTGCATTATGGATGTGGGCACATGCACGCACGCAATCATGCGCGCAAGCACCCTTTTGGCACCCGAGCCAAAAAAGATTTGCCATCACTGAGTCATATTCTATCAGATCTAGTGCAATATTAATATTTCAGGATTAGGGTGTTATAAGCCTGTCTGCTATTTTGCATATCATAAAGTGTTTGTGTGTTTGAGGGAGGAACCAAACCATTGGATTTATGAAGCTATGGATTAAGAGGAAAACATTCTTCTTTTTCTTGTTTTTTTTTAAATATGTATTTCTCTTGGGAGACTACAAAATAGGAAAAAAAATCCTGCAACAAAGCCAAAAACAGATCCACAGTTATGTAAATATTGGAAAACCTTGTATTAGCACTAGTGCTTCTTTTTATTAGTTTCATTGAGGCCCTAAATGTTTCTCTGCATACTATTGGTCTCTTCAAGATATTATATTTTAAGATTTGTCACTACACATTCCTATTTAAGACGCACAGATACATTTTGCTCAGTATCATACCTGCATTTGTGGAATTGCTGAGATTTTAAACTACTGCTTAATCTTAAATATGCCAAAAGATAGCAGATATGGAAGAACTGAAGTAGGAGAACTATTTTAACCATCAGCATCTTCACCACAGCAACTTAGCACCATGAAAAAAAGAAAATATTACTGCTTACTAAATCAAGGCCATTGGTACTTTCCAATAGATTTTTCGCTCTATTCGAAGTTGAATATAAATTTAAAAAAATAAACAAATAAAGTATCTTATTTAAACGATGAGCTTCAGATATTAAAGCTACCTAGCACAATAGTTATGTTGTAGTTAAAACAAGTGATTTTTTTTTACAAATACATAATAGAGTCCCAAAATATATTGCCTATTAATTATAAATGATCAATGCATGGGGAATTAATATTCTTCTATTTTAAATACCTACAGAGGGAGAGAAGGGCCACAAGGTTCAGGTAATTATAACAGAGGACAGACCAGCGGTGGGTTGCTCTCGGTTCAAACCGGTTCTTAGAACCAGTAGTGGCGGTGGCGGGAAGCTCCGCCCACACGCCTGGGATGCTTCTGCGTATGCACAGAAGCATCACGTGCAAGTGCGTGCCCGAACCGGTGGCAAAGTAATTCATAACCCACCACTGTGACAGACGTTAACATTCATATAAGATTTAATTTAATTTAATTTAATTCAGTGGCTTTGAGTCGTTCCCGACTCTAGGGGGCCGTGTTCATCTTCGTTTCTAAGGCGAAGAGCCAGTGCTGTCTGATGACGATTCCGTGGTCATGTGGCTGGCATGACTAAACACCAAAGATGCACGGAACACTGTTACCTTCCCACCAAGGTGGTCCCTATTTTTCTACTTGCATTTTTACATGCTTTCAAACTGCTAGGTTGGCAGAAGCTGGGACAAGTAACGGGAGCTCACTCGGTTATGCGGCGCTAGGGATTCAAACCACTGAACTGCCGACCTTCTGATCGACAAGCTTAGCATCTTAGCCACTAAGCCACCGTGTCCCTTTTAACATTTATATAGAAGCATGCTAATGTCAATGCAGAGAGCTGACATCCCATTATAAACAGAAGTTCTTCTTCCAAGGAAGGAAATGCTCAGTGTGCATGTCTACTCTGTACACACTTCAGAGTCTGAGTGCCTGACAAAGATGCCTTGTTTAGCATGCACAAAGATGGCTTTGAAGCACTCAAGGGCAAGATGCTTGTTATATATGAAATGCCTGTGGGTGATCAATTATTAAAGGTACATTCTTTGTTAGTAAAGAGATGTCATAATAGCCTGGCATGAGGTGAATATTCTCATTAAGCACCTATGGTGCTTTGAGGATAAATGTCAAGTTGCATAACCATCTTAGTGAAGAAGATTAATCGTCTCTGGTGTATGTATGTAGGTATGTGTGTTTCTCATATGAAATTAATTAGCTATTTCATATCAAGAAATACACATTTTCAACCTTTAAAAATATGCATATTTTAGCAAACCTACACCTATCCAATGAAATCATTAATTAAAAAAAGAACCAAAAGTGTGATTTGGAAACAGCTGGAGTACCTTAGTTCCAGAAATAATGACTTTTTTCCAACCCTCAGTGGCTTACTCCTTTATCCAACATGCATTGTTTCCTTTTTTTATTAAAAATCATAATATTGATAATTTGTGCTAGATTAATATTGTATATTTCTCCTTGAATAGGATGAGTCTGAAAGATCTGTGTGAGTGACTTAGATAATGTTCCCAATACAGTAACATCAAAGGTTATGGTGTCTTTCTTTGGCATGGGTGAGGTGCCTTTGAATCATGGTTGGCTCCTGGTGAGTGCCTACAGGTTTCTTTGGTAAGGGTTTTTTAGAGATGGCTTGCCATTGATCCTCCATAGGGATGACAGAGTGACTGGCCCAAGGTAACCCTGCTGTATTTCAGGGCTAAGGCTGTATTAGAACTCATCGTCTCCTGCTTTCTAGCCTGGTGCCTTAACCATTGGACCAAACTGGCCCTATTATTGCACAATAGGCTTAATTTCACATGCTATAAAATAATATTTAGGATAATCTAATGCAGATTAGAGCCTACATGGAAAGGGTTGATGCCAGATGTTCATGCTGGTTTTAGAAAAGACCAAGGGAGAAGAGATATTATTTTTCTTGCACACTGGATAATTGAGAAAACAAAACAAAACAAAACAAAAACCAAGAAAAGTTAATGTGTGCTTCATTGAAAATAGGAAGGATTTCAATAGTGTCAGCTGTGTTATATATTTAGGAAAATGGGAAGCCCATAACTTTTCATTGTCCCCATTTGAAGTCTATACAAAAAATAGAAAGCCACAGTCCACATGTACCAAGGCAAAACAGACTAGCTCCAGGTCGACAAAGGAGTATGACTAGGCTGTATACAATATTCATATTTGATTAATTGATATGCTGAAATACGAATTGAGGGTGGCTAGATTGGAGGAAGGTAAGTGTGGCTTTAAACATCTAAGCTATGCTGATGTTACTACACTGATAGTTGAAAGTGCAAATGATTTGCAAGGTCTAGTAATAAAAGTCAAGAAGCAGTGAATATGAGTGGGATTCATATTAAATAAAATGAAGATCAAGCTAATCCAAAAGGTGCAACAACCAGTATTAGTACTGACAATGAAGTTATTGAAGTTGGGAAGGAGGTGGTTAGCTTCTGCCTTTTAGAGTCAACTAAATAATAAAAGACCCAGATAGTCATGAAATATGTCCTAGAACAGCACTTGGAGGACATGGAAAAGATATTCAGATGGATGACATATCTATACCTACCAAAACTTAGACTTGTGCAGGCAGTGACTTTTTGGAAGCAGAAGTTCAACTTTGAAGAAGTGCAATAAAAAGTATTAACATTTTTAAGCAGTGATGAAATCCAATTTTTTTAACTACCGGTTCTGTGGCCATGGCTTGGTGGGCGTGATGTGGCTTGGTGGGCGTGCTCGATGAGGGTGGCAGGGGAAGGATACTGCAAAATCTCCATTCCCACCCCACTCCAGGGGAAGGATATTGCAAAATCTCAATTCCCACCCCATTCTGGGGCCAGCCAGAGGTGATATTTGCCGGTTCTCTGAACTACTCAAAATTTCTGCTACCAGTTCTCCAGAACATGTCAGAACCTGCTGGATTTCACCCCTGCTAAGGTTTTGTGTTGGGGGATATTTCTGAGAATATCATGGACAGCCAAGAAAATAAACAAATGGATGATGGAACAAATTAATTCAGGGTTGTCACTCAAGGTACAAATGACTAAGCTTACATTACCAAATTCTGCACACATTGTGGAAAGACCCAGTTCTCTTGTAAAGTCTGTAAAGATGGGGGGGGGGAGAAGAACAGCAAGGTGGATGGTGTTAATTACAGTGCTAATGGGTGCACCTAGGAATAGCTGAAGGTTAGCTAAGAATTGGCACTGATGTAATGGCACATAATCAATCAATCAATCAATCAAATATTTTAACAGCCATTTGTGCATCATAAGCATTTTAAATGCAAAATAATTGTGGAGAAAAAATTCATTTGGTATTTGCAAAAAACATCCCAGCAGTTCCTATGAAGAAGAACTGAAATGCTATCAAACAATTTGTCTTGAACTCCCTAAAGCTTAGAAATCACAAAAGTATTGAGGCAAGAGTTCCTGCCAATGGGGAAATTAGCTATCCATAAGTTACACACAACCACAACCTTCTGCCCATAACCAAAGGTTAATTTTATGGTAGCTTCAAATATACTACACAAATAATTAGAAACATGATGATGATGATGATGATGGTGATGATGATGATGATGATGATAGTGTTGGGGATAATGGGGATGGTGGTGGAGGAGGTGATGGTGGAAGAGGAGGAGGAAGAGGCATCCTCTACCTTTTTCTTTTCTTATTGTTTCAATGGATATTCTCTATTGCCTTTTGAATATATTATTTTTATTCTCTTAAAAATGGTTCAAGCTTGTCCCAGTTTATCATTTATATTTGCCATTGAAGCATCTAATTTCCAAAAGGTAAGTTTTTATGACTTCATGAATGTATTTTAACATCCCAATCAATTCTTCATAGATTCACACCACCATATTGTTGAATTTACAATTGTTAAAGGCTTAATTTTTTTAATTAAGTTTAAATCCATATAGTCTCTTTGTATTTCAATGTGCCAATCTCCAATTTTAGACTATTCCATTCCTTTTCAAAGTACTATTATCTTCTATCATCAAAACAAGACACCATCAAACACAGTAGCACAACACACACTCCTTTCAAATCCTTTCAAGCTCCAAGTTATCTTCTTGTATGCAAGGTCAATCTCCAGCAATCAGCAAGTCCTAACTTTCCACAAGCTGTTGCAATGTTTTCTTTTAGTCAGCAGATGGCGTTGCTGGTTTCCCAATATAACAAGCCAGATCTTTTACAAAAATCTCCAAAATATTTTAAATTCACTTGAAAAATATTTTTTCTAAATCCATTATTCTTTTTCAAATTTCTCTAGTTTTCACCAAGTCCAATTGCAAATATATCAACAATCTTCTTGGGCTTTAATCTTCATTTATTCAACCCTCTCTATGGTATTCCCAATTGCTAGATAGCCGCTAGTTTCCATTCTGGGATATCTTTTACTATCTCCTTTTAAGTCTTCTTTTATCCTTAAATTTGCCAGTCACTCACCCGACTCCAGCATGTTACTTCTACTCCGCTCCTGCACAAACGCTTAGATCTTCTCACCCAGGCAAACCACAATCTCTTTACTTCAATCTTTCCATTGTGGCCATCTCAGCTAATGGCGACTAATTGCCTCTTCACAGCTGCCGGTCGAGAGGCTGGTGCTGGCTTCCTGGGGGGTTTGCAAATCCCCCTGGACCACCGACCGGTGCTTCTCTTCTTCACCCCCCCTCCAGGGGGGTTTCAGCCCAGTTCCAATGGATCCGGGCCCCTGAGCGACTTGAAATTTGACATTTCCCACGGAGATTCCAAGGGAAACGTCATGGTGCTGAGACATTGGCCACGCCTCCCCTAGTTCAACGTACTCTTAAACATAGCCAACAAACTGAGATAAGGTGAAAAGATTACTTTTTACATTAAGGCTTTCTCCCAGATAACCCTTTAGATACTTCATATTTCTGCTCTATTAGATAAACAGTTTTGGTACAGAAAATAATTGCCCAGGAATTCCATGATAAATTGTGAAAGTATTAAGTAAGCTGTGCTTTTTTTTCCAGGTTACATCTTAAAGAAAATTATTTGTAGGTTGCAGTTGCTTAAAATTAACTTGAGGAATATTTATTATCATGGTGTTAAATAGATTTTGCTGCACTTCTGCATCATATGATACTGTATATGAGATTTTTTAATGCCGTTTCTAATGAGATTTTTTTTTAAAAAAGACATACGAAGTCTGAAATTCAAGGTTTATAAAGCACAATTAATATAGGAATATCCTTCCTTGGCATCCTGGCTAGATGGGACAGCTTTTTGAAAGCAGAAATTTTTCAGTACAAGTAAGTCTGATTGAAATCAATGTTGCAGATTTAGAAAACTTTATTTTTATTATTTTTATTATTTTTATTATTTTTATTATTTTATTATTTTTATTTTTCATTCTTGATATTTATCTGAGTTGTTTCCATAGTGTCCTTTTCCTTTAATGTTAATGGGTTAAATTATTCTTGAAAATCCATGTAAATTTCACCCTAATTATTGTCTTCACATTCCCTTTACCACCAAACCAATAGTGCATTCTAATTTTTATATCAGTTTCTAATGATTTGGAGGACTTTCTTGCAACTTTTATTTAAATGAGGAGGAAGCTGTATTTTGGATTGCATTTTTACTTCGTACCCCCTGAATAAATATGTGAACGTTTCATATGTACTGTAAACTTCCAGAATTAACACGTAAAGGTTTATGAATTTTTCATTGATGTTCTTAGTTTAAAAAAAAATTACACAAAAATGCACATATTAAGAAAAAAAATCCATTAAATAAATTTATTTATTTATTTATTTATTTATTTATTTATTTATTTATTTATTTATTTATTTATTTATTTATTTATTTATTTATTTATTTATTTATTTATTTATTTATTTATTGTTCATACTTCTATGCCGCCCAACTCCCGAATGATGTATGCTAGAGAAAGTAACATTAAAAAGTAGATATATGGGGGAAATAAGTGTTATCAAAATATCAGAATAAATGCAGAGTTTCATGCATGTTCAAAATTCAGACATGCAGATGTTGAACAGTAACATTGTAGAATTGAATGCACAGGGAACAGTCATGAATCAGTCTGAAATGTTTTTGTTTTTATTCATTTTCTAAGTACATCTTGACATTGCTTTGCCTTGCCATTCCATTGTCATGACCAACTGTAATCTGCTAAATCTACTTTTTTCTAACCAAGTTATGAAGTTTATACAATTAGACCTAGTGTTGTTGGCAGGTGGAAGAGGACAAGGAAGGGAATCTATACAAATCCGCAGCAACAAGGGAGAGCGATTCTAACCCCAAAAGGAGAAATTCATTCCGTTAGCACTGACTGCAAGGATTTTGATTAAGAATTTCCTCTCCATACAAAGCAGCGTTAATATCAGCATGTCAGGTCCCTGTTGGAATACTGCCATTCTGAGCTGGGGCGGGCGGAGGGGGAGGCTTTGTGGGTTGAATGTTTTGTATGCTTTTGCTGTAACTGCTTGGGAGTTTGTGGGAGGAGAATCAGCCATATGCACAGAGTCCCTCTCAGCCAAGGTTGCAGTGCTCCGAGGACAATCTCTTCTCACCATCCTGCCTCAGAGTTTGCAAAACACCTTTGCAGCATTTTATGGACATGGGGTATTGGGGTGGGGGGTTGAAGGGGAAAGTTAGCCTAATGCTTCCTTTGTGAATTTCAGACTCCCCCTGACTTCTCTGCAATCACTATCTCTCAGTAAAAGTTCCTTTTGAAATGGAAACTGCTTCAAAAGTTTTATTTTCTTGAGAAGGTAGCTGACGCAGGTCCTTACATAGCAGTAGATCCTGTTAATAAAGAAAGAACTAGCTATACAGAGTCATGGTAGATGTTAGTATAGTTTTGGGTGATTTAAAAATGTGAACGATAGGGAAACATTTTCATAGGAAGCTGCACCGACATACAATAAACTCACACCACCAATGTCCCCTTTATGGTTACTGTACAGAGAAATACAATTCAGAGTTCAGTCTACAATTCTCATTTCATCCAGGATCTCCATGCCAGCTTCCTAATAATGGTACAATAGTTGTATGCACACTTTTATGCATACAGTCCACATGCTGAAATTAAAACAGTGAGATATTAAATGTTCTATATTGGTAGGAGAATTTACTTGCTACCTCTGAGAAAGGGAAGATGGGTTATGGAGTAGTCGTTTTCAGTGTTTTACTGCTGCTGGTCCAGCATCCATCATTTGAAACTTCCAGTTCAATTTTCCTAAGAAAAGAGCTGGTTTGACATTCTTGAAGCCCTCTTGATAAGGAGGAATCGGAGAACATGGTGTTCCTCCACCATCATGTTGCATAATTTTTCAGAGATTCCATAGGAGAGAAATAACAGCTGTCATCCTAAAACTGTCAGGAGTTTCTTTTTAAAAGTTATACTAAGTGCAAGATTAATTAGAATAAAAGTATATTTGAATATGAGTCAGAGCAATTAACTGGGGTTAAAGTGAAGATGATTATGTACTGCTGACTTTATTTCTTTGATCTGAAAAATAATATAGGGTGGGGTTGTTTTTTTTTGCAAAATAATGAATAATGCTGACATTTTCAGAATATTTTTGGATTGACCTTTGGGCCAATCTTTTTCCAAGCTATTACATGTACTAATAAAAACCTGTGAAAAACATTACTCTGTTTAATAAAGATCACTGTTAATTATAGACTGTAGACTCAACTAATGTAAACTTACTATCAGCTCCATTTCAAATAAAGCAAGCGTTTCACAGTTAAATTAAACAGTAATGTCCAGCAGGCACATCCGTAAAATATATGCTGTCCTTGTTGAACTTATTCCAGCTGATTTATTTTAGTAATACATGACAATTTCTCTGGAGTCACATACCATCTAAAAATTATTTTTACATCTCCCACCCCACCCCCTGTAATTTGGATGAAGTTTTGATTCTGTCAGGAGCAGAAGGAAGACTCCATGGGAGTTGATGCATTCCCAAAGCAGTAGATACAAATAGCTTGGAATTTGAAAGAGAAACCGCATCTGTTCCAAAACTACTTACTTGTTACTGAACTTAACAATGGTTGGGAATTATTTTGTACAATACGTGTTCCTAAAACATATTGATCCCTACAAACTTTTAACACAATTTCTAAATATTTCAGTTCCACTATAAAGTCATGTATGCAAGATGGACAACTATATAAAATTTTATAAACAAATTTACAAAAATAAAAATAAAGGCTTCTAGTTGATTGTGGCTCATATTTTCTCTCTACCTTTTGATCCTGTAATGTTGAATATTAACAGAATAATAGAATGTTTGTTTTTCTTCCTTCTTTTTTTCTTTCACAGTAGATTTCTTTCAGGCCTTTCCTAAAGTCTTCGTCCCCTGCTTTGCTCTTCTTCTGTCCTTCATTCTAGCAACGCTATTATGTTTTTTTAAAAATAATTTTATTAAGAATTATATTATGCAAGTAAAACTTATAGAAAAAAATAAAGATATATTTTAAAAAATTAAAAAATGGAAGGAGAAAAAGTAGAAAAAGATAAAAATAGAAAAAAGGGGAAAAATCACCCCCTTCTTCCCCAGCAAAATAGTCAACATTATCACCACCTCTTAACGTAAAACTAAATATCTTTTCATTCCATATCATACTACAGTTTTCATAAATTCATCTCTAAACCTCTAAAAAGCAAAAGACTAACAGGGGTTATCAGAAATTATATTATAAATCTATATATATAAAAGCCAAATGCCACTCACACATCATCATGAAATCTCCAGAACCATAAAGCCTACAAACTTGAAACTTGGCACGTATGTTCCACTTGGCTTCTAGGTGCTTACTAAGAAAGGATTTTTTGAAATGACCATCAGATCATTAGTCATTTCTTATATTATTATTAACACACTCTGATGCTAAGGAGTTAGAAATTCCCCCTCCCCACCTGAAAAGAACTCTGTTCCAACTGCCAGTGGGTGTGGCCAACACGTGACTCATCCGGCCTGTGGGCTGGGAGTTTAGACATTCTACTCCATGCTAAGGAGTTCAGTTTTGTAGCGAATCACGGGTATCCAACTACTAGTTTTAAGTTAAAAGAGCTGTGGTGGCACAGTGCTTAGAATGCAGCTCAAGTTTGTCTCAGCCTTCCATCCTTCTGAGGTTGGTAAAATGAGACCCAGATTGTTGGGGGTGATATGCTGACTCTGTAAATCACTTACAGAGTTCTGTAAAGCACTATGAAGCAATATATACCGTATTTTTCGGAGCATAAGATGCACCGGAGTATAAGACGCACCTTAGTTTTTGGGGAGGAAAATAGGGGAAAACAATCTGCCTACCAGGTATTCATCCTTAGTCTGGTCAGCTTCAGCACATTATTTTATCCCCTGGTTAGGACTTAAAAAAACCTTCTTCTGAGAGAGTAACAATGAAAGAGCATGCAAGCCAGTAAGAGCTGGGAAGATAGTTAGCACCTATAGTTAGGGCTAGAAAAAAAACTTATTTGGAGCAGCTTCAGCACATTATTTTATCTCCTGGTTAGGACTTTAAAAAACCTTCTTCTGAGAGAATAACAATGAAAGAACCTGCAAGCCAGTAAGAGCTGGGAAGATCGTTAGCACCTAGTTAGAGCTAGAAAAAAACTTATTCAGAGCAAGTAGAGCAATGAAAAAAACCCTGCAAAGACTTAGGGCTGGAAAAACATTCTTCTGAGAGAGTAACAATGAAAGAGCCTGCAAGCCAGTAAGAGCTGGGAAGATAGTTAGCACCTGGTATGGGCTAGAAAAAAACTTATTCGGAGCAAGTAGAGCAATGATAAAAAATTCTGCAAAGACTTAGGGCTGGAAAAACATTCTTTGGAGAGAGTAACAATGAAAAAGCCTGCAAGGTACGAGCTGGGAAGATCTGTTAGCACCTAGTTAGGGCTGGAAAAAAAAAAGCTACATTCGAAGTATAAGACACACCCAAATTTTCAGCCACTTTTAGGGAGGAAAAAGGTGCGTCTTATACTCCAAAAAATACGGTCAGTCTAAGTGCTAGTGCTAGTGCTATTACACCGTACTTTCCCTTTAA
Organism: Diadophis punctatus similis; assembly: GCA_023053685.1. Lineage (NCBI taxonomy): Eukaryota > Metazoa > Chordata > Lepidosauria > Squamata > Dipsadidae > Diadophis > Diadophis punctatus. The sequence goes on from JALIGW010000003.1 coordinate 148,492,784, forward strand.
ATAAACCCCATTCCCTCTCTTCAAATAATCAAGGTTCAGACCCAGTCAAAAACCAAATAAACCTTACCAGAAATATCCATTGTCATCCAGCCCTAATCAAGAAGATATTAAACATCCCTTCAAACAACAGTCCATTAATTTAACCTTAATCAGATACATTAATTTTGCATTCTTTCTTCTTTCTGTAGGCAATCTTCAATGAATTCAAATCTTCAATGAAGATTTTAGCATCTGTCTTCTCATAATCTCCTTCTCTCAGAGTTCTTCAGCTTTATCAAAACTTCTTTGTACTTCCAAATGTAGCAACTCTAGCAAACTCCTCTTGTAGATTCGGTTTAAGGGAATAATCCAAATCAGTCATCTGCTTTATTATTTTTATTTCTTTGTCAGTTTTGAATCGACATCTTTCATTTGTAAATTCCTTGTTTTCATCTCTTTCTTGTAAACTGTGATATTTAATTCTGCCTGTAAATCAGTTTCAGTTTTATTCAATGGGGCTTAATCCTCTGCAATTACAGAAGCAATGCTAATAAAGTGTTAAATGCAGTGGTGGGTTGCTACTGGTTCGCCCCGCGCACATCTCCGAACTGGTAGCAAAGGTAAGTGAAACCCATTACTGGTTAAATAGTTTTTTTTTAAAAAAAAACTCCTGTCACTATCAGTGAAACATTTGAGTCACACACTTCTAGTGGGGCCTAATGGCCAACCAAATTCCTGTAAAACAGAAGAACACATTGTGGCTGAAAAGTACCATATTACAGGAATTGGACAGCTGAAATCTTTCTGGAATTAAATAGAGATCTTCAGATTAACCATGTGCTCAGTTCAGCTGCATTTTTGCAAGCAGATGACAAAAGATATGTTTTTGTGGTTAGCTTGCAATTGGCTAATAGTAGCAGGATTTTGTCATGCTTATAGCCACTGATGTCACTTATATTAATTCTAAGTTCAACTAGCTCATGTCTTAATCATTTGGACTTTATATTTTTATTCTTTGACTTTCTTTAAATATTAAGAAGAAACGCTTTATTGAAATAACTGAGTGAACGTCTTTCAGTTTTTAAAAAAACAGTTTAACTAGAAATGTAAGCATTTCTATATCTTTAATATACAACAAATGGGTGATTATTGTTGGCTTTGGAAAGTTTCAGACGGATTGGGGACTCAGATGGACTTGACTTAAGATTTGGATGTTGATTGAAAGAATTCTTTTCCTTGAGAAAAACATCTGTTTATGTTCTGTACTGATAAAAAGCCTTTGAAGATTACAGTTACTGGGCACCATATGACTACTTTAAAAGAAACGTCTGGCAAAGCATTTTTGTTAGCACAGAAAAAGATAAAAATGGTAAAATAGTCTTGCATATTGCTCTATTTCTTGAATTTGGTTGACTCTCTCCTCATTTGTTGAACTGGATCTTTATTCCTTGTATTTATTTTGCTTTATTTTATTGTTTTATTTATATCAAGTTTTATCCCACAAATAACTCAAGGGGATAAAGATATCCAACAAATAAACCTCCTCTTATTTCATCCCTCTGAGATGGGTTGGGCTGAGAGTGAGTGATTTGGCCCAAGATCACCTAATTGGTTTTCATGGGTATGGCAAGACCACCACTGTGCTCTTTCTGGTTTTTCCTATGGTTTGGACTGATACTCCTCCCACTTTCTGGCTCTCACACCAGGGGAGGGGTGTAAAACTCACAGCATCCGAGTGGAATCATGTGACGTATTGGGACTTTTCCCCCTTCACTAAACCAGGTGTGGGCATGGCCAGCACACAACACATCCAGCCTGTGGGCCGGGAGTTTGACAGCCCTGCACCAGGGTAACAATCTTCCCCCAGTCACCTTCCTCTAGTTTCTTCTGCTCTTTGGATGCTTTGAAAATACTCTGCTTGGAGCTCAGATGGAGTATGCTCTAGCATCATCCCAAGCTGTGTTTCTTAGAACAGTATTCATAGCAGCAGCATGTAATTCTAATTACAATAATCAGTCAATACACAATATACACATCTATAGCAGAGCCCAGATGAAGGGCATTTCCTGAATTGTCTTGTATCTTTCCTAAGAAACCTATTATAGCATTCTTACAACCATACAATGTACATGCACTGTTAGACATCCAATAGAGCTTAAACTAAGTAACAGGTTTCAATAATTACCAGGGTGAGATATTTATGTGAAATAAAGGGTATAGTTGAAGCTAAAGTAGTTGAAAGAATTTGAAACAGGTGTAACAACTTAGTTTATAAATTTTTTTGATGACAGCACATATTCCAAATACAAAAACTCAAGTTTATCTCAGGTGTGTATTTTATTTTAAATTTATCTAATTGCTAGGACCTAATGAAATTTATTTAAGGGTCATCATCTGCAAAGAGACCAATTACATGTTCATTCCCTTTATCTTCAAGCTTTTCATATGCTGATTATATCTACTTTAGAGATTAGGAGTTTTATAGATAACATGAATAATTGTGAGGGAAATGGACAGCCCTGATTAGTGCCCCTGCTTCATTGTGAAATATTCTTAATTGCAGGCATTTATTTGAAAGGAAACTAGAAATTACTTTTCCCTTCCAATATTTTCAGGAAAAAACTGTGTGACATGTAACATCTGTGGGTTATGTCATCATCCCAAGCATTGTGCTTATTTAACTGGTAATAATACTATTTTTCTTGCAGTAGTGGAATCACACAAAAATACACAATAGGAAGGAAGGCTACCAATCAATTCATTCTCCCTTCATTATTCAAATCTTAATATGCTTGGGACAGGAAAAAAAAGATTATTGGAAATTTCTGCTTCAATTGCTACTGGGCTTTGCAGAATAAATATAATCTCTCCAATTACTGAGAGTAAAGCAAAATGTATTTATCTTGGAGACAGACTTGTTCATTGATTCAATAATAGTAATTGTGGATTATAGACTGTAGAGGACACCAGTCTCTTATATATAACTAAAAGTGAAATGAGAAGATGGGATAGTCAATAAACATGGTGAAGTGGTGAACCACTTATTGGTTGGTTGTTGGTTGGTTTCTGGGCCAATTACCGTAATCAGTAAAACCAACATAGGCATGCATGACAAGCCACAATGACACCAAAAGACAATATGCGCATCATGAAGTCATCACAGGATGACTTGTTTACATATTTGGATCAGGACATCCGATTAAAAGTATACATTACATGATTGCAATGGTGGTACCATTTGCCCCTCCATCCCATTCCCAGGATATTCTAGAAAGAGGAATTCCCTGTGGTTGACTAAAAAAAAAAAAGATGCTGTTATGATGCTCAAGTAGGAAAGTGAATTTAAATTAGGGCCATGAATCCTGGGCCCATGCAATTCTAAATATCACTTATTAATGTCTGAGGTGACTGCAATTTAATTTAGCAACTTGTGCATAATGAAGAGAATGACCTTGATGGAAAGAGCTGTTAATAAAGCAACAAGCAAAGGAACTTTGCAGAAGCCGAGGGGGTTGGGGGAGAGGGCTGAAAGGGACAACCTACAAATTCTTATGTTGATAAAAGGAAGGGCAGGAAAAGCATATTCAGACTTCCCAGATTCTGATATTATAACCAATCTTAATAAAAGTAGGTTTGGGAAGTATGATCTCTATATTCAGCATTGTGTTGACACTGATTTCTCATCCCCGGTGTAGCACATTTATTATTCCAGAACTTTTAAAGACTTGATTCTTGGAGCAATAAATTAAAATGTTTTGATTCTTTCCCTTTTCCTCAGGGCAGTTGTGTGTGTGTGTGTGTGTGTGTGTGTGTGTGTGTGTGTGTGTGTGTGTGTGTGTGTGTGTATACACATGTACATACACATACACTTGCTGAAGCTAAACTGGTCAGATTTAAGTCAGATTTGTAACAAACAGATTGATTAAAACAACAACAACACTTCCCCCACTATTTATTGATAGTTTTGCTGGAAGAACAAGGTGAGCAGAGTTCAAAAATAAGCATAACCTGCCAATGTGCAGAACAAATGCTCAGAAAAAGAAATAACACCGAACTAAAATAATAGATACAAACAAGAAGCATCTGTGCCAGATATTTTATGTTTATTTATTTAGTAATGCTTGCAGCTTTAGCATAGTTTCTCACAAATCATTTTGGCACAGTGCTGGCTAAGCCAAGTATTACATTTTTTATAGCAATAAAAAGGAGAAAAGTGCATAACTATTCCTAGACTGTATTCTGTGCATGTGGATAAAAATACTTTCAAAATTACCAGTTTAGACTGTTCCTTGCTAATGATTTAAAACAAATTTGTGGAACTATTCTAATGCAGAATTCACCTATTGTGGCAGTCAGCAGCAATAAATAATTGTATTAGTCTCCATCATTCTGAGGTGGAAAAATAAGAATATTAAGTTTAAGAAAACTGCATGAAAAAAAAGGTTTAGAAAGAGGAATATGCAACAAAGTATGTTGAGTTTGGCTGAATATAAATAAACCATTATTAGAGTTAGTGGGAAAATCATACATCGGGGAAACTAGTTCACTTTTGAACATAATTGTATACAAATCTCTGTATTGTGGATACTTTCAGAATCTGGATGGAAATAATGATGATTTTGTCATTGACAAAGAACACATTTCAACAGATCCCCTTTGTCCGCCAGTGAGTATATTTATGGAAAACAGCAGAATAATTCTGTTTCTGTTTGTACAATGGTAGAAAAGTTACATTATATTTTTCTGTGCCATGTGTAACCTAGTGTCTCCACCATTTTTTCTGTTGATATTGCAGAGTCATACCTTTCAGTAGTTTGAGTGTACAGATGTTTAATTTGTCACTAAACATTATCTTAAGCTTAGTGATAAATCACTTAAACGTGAGCCAGCAGTGTGCAGCAGTAGCCAAAAAAGCTAATATAATCCTTGGTTGTATAAACAGAGGCACAGGATCAAAATCATGTGAAGTATTAGTACCACTCTATAAAGCCTTAGTAAGGTCACACCTGGAATACTGCATCCAGTTTTGGTCACCACATTACAAAAAAAGATGCTGAGACATTGAAAAAAGTGCATAGAAGAGCAACTAAGATGATTAAAGGCCTGGAGACAAAAACATATGAAGAACAGTTGCAGGAATTGGCCAGTCTAGAGAAAAGAAGGACTAGGTGTCACATGATAGCAGTGTTTTAATATTTGAGGGGCTGCCACAAAGAAGAGGGGGTGGCAACTTGTTTTCCAAAGCACCAGAAGGCAAGGTAAGAAACAATGGATGGAAATTAATTAAGGATAGAAGCAACCTGGAATTAAGGAGAAACTTCCTAACAGTGAGAACAATTCTGAAGCTTCCCTTCAGAAATTGCAGAGGCTTCATCACTGGAGGTTTTTAAGAAAAGACTGGACAACCACCTATCTGAAATTGTATAGGGTCTCTTGCTTGAGCAGGGGGTTGGACTAGAAGACCTCCAAGATCCCTTCCAGCTCTATTCTGATTAACAATGGGAACCACTACTTTCCTTCCCTGCACACCAAGACAACTAGACACAAGAACAGGTTTTTCCCAAACGCCATCACTCTGCTAAACAAATAATTCCATCACCACTATCAAACTATTCACTAAGGCTGCATTACTATTACTATTAATCTTCTCATTGTTCCTATCACCCATCTCCTCCCACTTATGACTGTAACTTGTTGCTTGTATCCTTACAATTTATATTAATATTGATTGTTTCCTGATTGCTTATTTGTACCCTATGACAATCATTAAGTGTTGTACCTCATGAATCTTGACAAATGTATCTTTTCTTTTATGTACACTGAGAGCATATGAACCAAAGACAAATTCCTTGTGTGTCCAATCACACTTGGTCAATAAAGAATTCTATTCATTCTATTCTAACTCATTTATCTACTATATTCTAGTATGATATATATAAAGTCATTGTATAATGTAGAATGGCTTTAAACTATTTACAAGTGGAAGAATGAGGGTAAGTGAGGTTTTAACTTTGAATCACAATTATTGTAGCATATTACAAATCTCTAGGTCAAGGACTTTGTGACACATTCTGAATTTTACAAAAGCTTTTTTAAGAGGTGAATTGAAGTATTCTATATACAAATTCATTCACGTATTATATATTAAATCATTTCTTTTAAATTTCAAATCAAGCAGTACTGGGATGGGCAATCCTTTTGTTACTATAGTCTACTTTTTTTCCCAGCAGCTCAGTGTATCTAAACAGGAAGAACCAAAAAGAAGTGGAAAAATAATCAGGAGGACAAAAACAAGTGCAAAGAGGAAGTAAAAAGAATGAGGATACAACCAGCAGGATTAAGATTTCAGTATGGAAAAAATATAGGATGTATTAAAAGTAGTTGGACATTGCAAACAAATAACTAGTTTTATTTTTTACTCTGACCTGATTTTTACCCAATGTATCTTGGATTGTATACAAAAGACTTCTAATCTTTCAAATTATTTAAACCTTTAAAGCTTTTGAATTTTTCAAAATATTTTGTAGTCTTGAAGTGATCCTAAGAATCCTTTGCCAAAAATGGCAGAATATTAAACTTCAATTATTTATGTTTTGCCTCTAAATTTACAGATTATTAAAACCTTCTCAGAAATATCTTGACTCATTCTTCTTATTCTGCAAGCTCGGAGAATGAAGGTTGCTGGAATTTGTGCTTTACAAAACACATCTGTTTAATTCTAAACTATTAATTCTGGCAAACAACCACTTGCTTTACAGGCTGGTTTATTCAATTAAAAATTTGAGTCAATTACTTAAAAAACACAACCCTGTTAATGTACATGCACGCCAGTGGTGGGTTCCTATTGGTGCGGTCCAGTGCGCTGTTCCGGTAGGGACCCACTGATTGCGCAATTTGCACGCAATGGCTCCGGTGCCGTCTTTGCCGGTCCGTCGTGCGGCACCATCTGTTTTCCTGGATTTTTGGCCATTTTTTGCTTCTTGTGCATGTGCAGAAGCAAAATCTCACGAGGGGACGCTCGCGCGTGCAAGATTTCGGCAATTTTTTGCTTCCGCGCATGCGGGAAAGAATCAAAACATTGTTCTTTATAGTTTCACACACACTTTTTAACATCAAGAATATTTCTTCATATGCTTCTATCACCCCCTATAAATCCATTTTATAACAATTTAATAAAAATTACTCCGTGTATTTCTATAGTTCCAACGTCTCAATATTTTAAAAATCCTGCTTAATAAGATTTCATCAATCCCATAATTATACCTCCAAGCCCCCTAAATTTATGATCTTTAAAATTCTTTAGTAATTTACAGCCTTATAGTTTTCCAATTATATATCTTCCCAATTGTCCAAATTTTAAAGTCTTATTTAACTTTTCTTCTTTTCTCTTTTCTTCTATCACCTTTCTTCTTTTGTCTCATAGAATGTTCTGTTTAAAAATATTAATAGTCCAAATCCAAATTAATCCACTAGATTCCTCCAACCTTTCAGATCCATAATCCAATAGCCAATTTTAATAAAACTTAGTTAATTGCAAGTTAGTTCCTTTTAGAAATTTTCAGAAGGGAAAAAAACTCATTAAGTATTCTCGAATTATCCAAGTTGTCTTCTAACATAAAGTCAAGGTCAGGCTGTCTTCCAGATGTTGTTAATTCTATTCTGTGTATTATACTTTGTGAGTATTGGGTTCACTTTCACTGAGTATACTGCGGCTATAGTCCTGTAATACTTCTCTTCTTCCAGTGGATGGCTCTCTTGTTCCCAAATCCAACATTAAACAATCTGTCAAAAACAGCTGATTATCCGATAAATCCAGGGGATTTAGAAATACAAATAAGCAAGACAGTTTTTCTCAAAAATCACCTTTCAAATTATGTAAGCTTTTTTCAGGCTTTCTGTGTTTTAAAGCTTCCATTGGACTTCTTTCGCCTCTTGGTTTTCAGCCCCCCCCCTCTGTATATTTAATCGCTGCTTACTTAGGCTTGGAAGTTCTCTTTTTAAATTCTTATACTTAAATCAGGTCTTTAGAGTAAAAGTTGGTAATTATCTCACCCAGTTTCAATGCTCTGTCCACGATCTGCTCCAGCACAAATGTTACAGTCCCTGTTGTCCCAGCTTTTTGACTGCCAAAAATGGTCGTCGTCCCTACTGGGAGAGCTTGCTTCGGACCTAACGAGGAAATTGCGAGTTCCTCATGGTCAGCGAAGCATCTCTCCTTCCTTCACCACCCCTACAAGATGGCTATGACCCCGTAGGGTCTCCCAACCATGGGGTACCAGCTGGATTTCACAAGGATTTGTGGAGCCCTCTTTTTTCCAGCCGTTCTTGCCGCAACGTCAACTGGAAACTCTGAAATAATGTTAAACATGTTAAATAATAAATTGCTTTCTTTATTGTTTATTGGTCAAGGATGCCCCCATTTGACAATTTCTGGTTGTGGGCACAAACCTTCACTGATTATCTAGATGCTGACATCCAACTCAGGATTACTGTATATAAAACTATTTAAAAATCATTGTGGAAATATCAGTGTTGATATATTACTATCCAGAAGTTAGTAACTTCCAAAAATTATTCACATGTTTAAAAATATAATCTCTCATGATTCATCAGTAGGATGTAGGATGATTGTGTGTGATGCAGAAGGGAGCTTTGTTTTGTGCATGTGATAGCAACAGCAATAGCACTTAGTTATATACTGTTTCATAGGGCTTTACAGCAGGGGTGAAATCCTCCCGGTTCGCCTGGGCCAGTCCTTCGGCGTCTAGCCGATGGAACTGGCGGCGGTCGCGGCGCGGAACTTCTCCCGCCCGCTTTCCCGGCTTTCCCGGGCGGCTGAACACAATCATTCGGGTTATTTTTCCCTCTGTGCATGCGCGCGCATGCACAGAGGGAAAAATAACCCGAATGGCGGCGGTCAGCCGGGCCGGGAAAGCGGGCGGGAGAAGCTCCGCGCCGCCACCGCCGCCAGTTCCATCTGCTATAAGCCGAAGGACTGGCCCGGGCGAACCGGGAGGATTTCACCCCTGCTTTACAGCCCTTTCTAACCAGTTTACAGAGACAGCATATTGCCCCCAAAAATCTGGGTCCTCATTTTACCAACCTCAGAAGGATGAGTCAACCTTGGACTGGTCAGGATCGAACTCCAGGCTGTGAACAGAGTTAGTCTGCCATATTACACTCTCTTTCCCTTTCCATCCAATGACATGCCAGATGGGATAATTGTTATTGTTAATGGACGGAAACTAATTAAGGAGAGAACCAACCTAGAACTAAGGAGACATTTCCAATTTTAGTTAGAAAAATTAATCAGTAGAATAACTTGCCTCCAGAAGTTGTAGTTATTCCAACACTGGAGGTTTTTAAGAAAAGATTGGACAACCATTTGTCTGGAATGGTATAGGGTTTCCTGATTGAGCATGGGATTGGACTAGAAGGTCGCTTCCAACTCTGTTATTTTGTTAGGGGAATACTGACCTTCCAGAAGACTGATAGACCTATATTCACTCAAACAATTTTCTGTCTCAGGCAAGAGCTTGGAGTCACCCAACCCTGCCTCCTTGCATGTTACAGACAATGATTGGATGTCATAGGAGGGCAGGGAAAATGAAACCAGGAGATCCACTGATTATTGTCATGAAACTGTGCTATGTTAAAAACTGTAAGCATAGCACTAAATGTTACACTCTAAAGGCAATTCAATTTATGTTGACAGACTTTTCTGCCAACTCAAGGACAAAACAAATGCATATTAATTTACCCATGAGTATTTGCCCTTACTCTTTACTTTAGGTCAGTAGGACATTGACAGACATTGAATGATGTCTGGTCTGTTAGCAGTTTGGCAGCTGGTGAAGAAATGAAAAGATGAAAAGTAGCTCATTGATTCACCAAAATGCATTGCTTGGCACTTCTTTGGTATAAGTCACAAAATTCCTTTATAGATAAAAAAATATTCTTCCTTCTTATAAATTATTTGATAATTCAGCTGCAAAGGTCATGTGCAGTCTCTACATTCATTATATCAAGAAGGTTCCTGTTAATAGAGAGAGTTTGATAGGGATGCAATTTAGCACCATCTGTATTTAACTATTACATCATTATCCCCCCTCCCCGATGAACTATCTCTCTCACCAGCCACCAAAATTGACATAGAAACATATCATAATTTTCTTATATGCAGAAAATGTTTTCCACATTTCTATCAGCCTAAAAAAAAGAATGTTGTGTGCTGGCTGAATATTGCAATAAAGAAGCATTTGATATTATAAAACCAAGATATTGGTGTTTGCTAAGCAGTGTAAAACATATATTTGGAAATTAAACAATTATCCAATTAAGAAGATAAAATTATTTAAATATCTTGTATTTCATGCTGCAACCAATATGTAAGATGCTTAGGGACTATATAGTGAAATCCTACTCCCTAAAAGATCTGCCACAGCTGTTCAAACTTTATATACCAAAAGAGTATTATCGTTATCGTTGTTGTTATTATTTTATTGTTAATTATTGTTTTTTATCTCTTTTATTCATTAAACATGAAACTCAGTCAACTGAACATTTAAAAAGGTGTCAGAAATACCACTGACTGGTGCTAATGGTTGATACGGGTTGCTGCCAGCATCCTAGGTATCAACCAAGTATCTTCTTAAAATGTACGATGTTCCGTGTTGCACAGTTTTTTGCAGTTCCGCTGGTGTTAGTGCAGGAAGCTGCAATTTCTTGATGTATTTTGTAAAATTATTGGACGTGGTACCAAGTGCCCCGATGACAATGGGTATCACTGTTACATGCGTCATCCATAATCACAGAGTTTCGACGGCCAGGTTGTGATATTTCGTGATTTTTTTCCAGTTCCTTTTCTTTGACTCTGGTGTTTCCTGGTACAGTGATATCAATAAATTGTATGCTTTGGTTTTCGACAACTGTGATATCTGGCGTGTTGTGTTCCAAATGATGATCCATCTGTTGTTGTTGGTTTTTTTTTAAAAAAAGTATTATTATCTTTATTATCATTATTCAATAAAATCCATATACATCTTTTGCCTCATTGGAAAGGGTTCACAAGCTTTCTAGGACCATATTTCAAGTCCCATGTTGCCTTTCCAATGTTATCCTATGTCACAAGTCTGGCATCAGTAAAAGGGCCTTCAGTACCTTGATACATCTTTGCCTACTGAATTAAACTGCTTTCCTTCCCAGCAGATCAAATTCCCTGGGTCCTTTCTGATAATCATGTTTCAATTTGGATCAAGACAACACAATAAGAAACTTTTAGCAATTACAATTAATTCAAGTGCACATCCTAGGGCATAACCGTGTGGTATAAGCAATCAAACAATTCCTTAAAGACATTGATATTCAGTCAGATCTGATGTGGCTTCCTAAAGGTGTTTTGAATTAGCTCTCACACCACTTCCCGAGATGCTAGATATTTAAATCAAATTATTGTCCCCAAACTGAAGAGGGTCTTAGTACAGTTCAATGCATTTAGAGAGGATTGGATTCAAATAAAGGTAATTGATTCAAATCTAGTGTATGCCCATGCATAAGAGGAACCACTAATGTCTTGTTATACCTGCTTTAATTCTTTACAATACAGAATTATACTGTTATATAATTCTATACAGCTAATCCTTGACTTACAATAGCTCATTTAGTGCAGGGGTGGGTTCTAATTTTTTATTACCGGTTCTGTGGGCATGTCTTATTTCATGGGCATGGCTTGGAGTCAGGTGGGAGTGGCTTCAGGTGGGCGAGGCTTGGTGGTTAGGTGACTGGATGGGTGTGGCCAACTTGTAAAATGTGGTGAAACTCACTTAACAACGCTCTTGTTTAGCAACCAAAATTTTAGGCTCAATCTTTCTTTCTTTCTTTCTTTCTTTCTTTCTTTCTTTCTTTCTTTCTTTCTTTCTTTCTTTCTTTCTTTCTTTCTTTCTTTCTTTCTTTCTTTCTTCCCTCCCTTCTTTCTTTTTCTTTTCTTTTTCTTTCTCCCTTCCTTTCTTCTTTCCTTTCCTTTCCTTCTTTCCTTTCCCTTTTCCTCCTTTCCTTTCCCTTTTCCTCCTCCTTTCCTTTCCTTTCCTTCTTTTCTTTTCTTTCCTTTCCTTCCCCCTTTCTTTCTTTCTTTCTTTCTTTCTTTCTTTCTTTCTTTCTTTCTTTCTTTCTTTCTTTCCTTCCTTCCTTCCTTCCTTCCTTCCTTCCTTCCTTCCTTCCTTCCTTCCTTTCATTCTTCTTTCTTTCCTCTCTCTCCCTTCCTCTTTCTTTCTTTCTTTCTTTCTTTCTTTCTTTCTTTCTTTCTTTCTTTCTTTCTTTCTTTCTTTCTTTCTTTCTTTCTTTCTTTCTTTCTTCCTCTTTCTCTCATCTCGGCAACAGGAGAAGGAAGAAAGTGCTCTGGGACTTGGAGGGAGGGCGGTCCGACCCAGCAGTGGTGCATCCTCTGTCATGTGCCATTGCCACCCCCACCACCCCCCTCATCTTCCTGGCTTCCACTCCGGGACCAGCAAAGAAGCGTGGTTGAGTGGGGCCGGGGCGTTAGTGTGGGAGCGGCGAATAATTCAGGGCAGGAGGCGGTTTGTCTTTGTGCACAGAGGGCAGGTGAGGGGAGGGGGTCCCCCACCTCCAGCGCCCCTCCTCCGTGCAACCTGCTGCTGCTGAGCGGTCTCCTTCATGCCACCCACTTCACTCATGGGGTGGATGGGCTGGAACTTCCGTACTTCTTTGCTGGTGCAGTTGAGTGGGACCAGGGCCATTTCCCCCCTTGCCCTGCCTGAACATACAGCTGCCGTGCCTGCCTCTTGCCTGTCACGGCTTCAACGCCGGTGGCTTTGGGAGATACAGGCTTGTCTGGAGCTGCTCCCCTGCAGTTGAGCCTATGGCTTGTCTCTGCTGCCCCTGGGCTTGTCTCTGCTGCAGGCAAGAGGCGGGGAATGGCTCATCTGGAATAGCTCCCTCGCACCTGGGGGCAACAGGGACAAGCCGCGGGCTTAGCAGGGCAGGAAGGTGCATCTCTCCAGCCCGACCTAGCTGCACCCTGCCCCACATCATCTGATGCAAGTGCGTGGCCTGGGGGTGGTGCTGAAGGAGGGGTGGGGCACAGCAGATGCACTGAAAGGTGCCCAGGGCACCAAGGACTGGATGGGGGAAGATGCCTGGGGCAGGGCGGGGTTGGGTGGGGCTGAAGAGATGCAGGTTCCTGCCCCGCCGGGGTCCCAGGCCGGCTCGCCATCTGTCAGGGGGCCCACTTTCCCAGGGAGCGTTCCCTGGAAAGGCAGAGAGCCCCGCTGGCGCTACCCTGGTGGAGATGCCTTGGTGAGCAGCGTGGAGAGGAGCTACCACCCAGGGAGACATGCAATAGGGCTGTCCAACTTTGCTTCTCTCTCCCCCACCGGGCGCAACAACCTCCTTTGCTTTTGAGGGTCTCCAACCCAAACCATGTACTCCCAGGATGCGAGGATGGGGGCTTCTCCTGGGGAGGGGGCGCGAGAGATCCTCTGTAAGGTGGATGACGTGTGCTGTGCCCCTTCCCACCTCCCGACTCGATCCTCTGGGACAGGGGACCTCAAACATGGCAATGGCGGAGTACAGCACTCGGGCCTCTCCCGTGCTTCCTGGAGAATGCCTCTGCTGATGGGCAGCCAGCTACTGTGGTGCCTCCGCCGGCTCAGGAAATGCTTTGGGTGGTGCTATCCCAGTGGGGGGTGGCAGTGCCGGGTGAAAGGGGAGCTCCAGGCAGTGGCCGGTGGGGGGTGGGGTGGCCCTCAGGGCCCTGGGTAAGTGCAGGCTTTCCAGATGGAACTTACACAAAGCACTGTGCTGCAAAAGACTCTCTCTCCCAGGCAAAAGCAGCAGGGGGGAGAAGCAGCAGCCGCTGATCTGGAGAGCACATGATGGAGCCCTCCATGTGTTTTCTAGTGACCTGTTTTCTCTGCCACACACTGTTGCTGGGAGAGAGAGAGAGTCTTTTGCAGCCCTGCGTTTTTGGTCCTGGTAAGTCCAGAAAGTGCTGCACCAGAGAGAAACAGGATTCAACCTGTTTCTCTCTGCCGGGCTTTCCGGATGGGACTTATACAGAGAAACAGCCAGGTTGAAGGCCGGTACTTTCAGCACCCACGAGGAACTAACACTTGGAGCAGTTTTGGAGCTTGTTAAGGAGGAGGACCACTCCTCGGCCCCAGCCATGTGTTTTGAAGCCCGGGCTGCTTGGAGTGAAAAGCTATTGCAATAGCCCAGGCTTGAAAATGCATGTCTGGGGCCGAGGAGCAGTCCTCCTCAACAAGCTCCAAAACTGCTCCAAGCGTTGGTTCCTTGTGGGCACTGGCATGCCTTCCCCTCTGCCACCAGCTGTGGGAGGAAGGTAAGGTTGCGAGCCCGGTTGGCCAAGCTCCGGGGATGGGGCGGGAGGGCTAGCGTGACCGCGACTTACCTGTAGGCAGAGGAGGCAGCTCAGTTGGGGCACAGGGCAGGCACCATGTAGGAACTGGGAAGGCAGCTTAGGCGGTGAGAAGTGAGTGAGTGGGCAGGTGAGTGGGTGGGGCGAGCAAAAACATGCGCAGTGGTGAAAATTCTAAAAAATTCCCCCAAAAAGCCAAAAACAAGATGGTGGCGCATGTGCAGTGCTGGAAACTCAGCTTCTGCGCATGCGCAGAAGGAAAAAAAATCAGCAAAAAATTTCAAAAAATAATAATAATAAAAAAAAATGGCAGCGTCCACAGACCAGCACCGACAGAACCGGCTCCATGACATCACTGTGACGTCACCAGAGGTTTGCTACCGGTTCTATAGAACCGGTGCGAACTTGGAGGAACCCACCTCTGATTTAGTGACCATTCAAACTTACAACAGCACTGAATGAAGTGACTTATGATCATTTTTCACACTTACAACTGTTGCAGCATCCCCTTGATCACATCAAAGTTTGGATGCTTGGCAACTGGTTCATATTTATGACCGTTGCAGTGTCCAGGGGACACATGATCAGCTTCTGTGACCTACTGACAAGTAAAGTCAATGGGGAAGCCAAATTAACTTAATAACAATGTTACTAACTTAACAACTGCAATGATTCACTTAACAATTATGGCAAGACAGGTCATAAAATGGGACAAAACTCACTTAACAAATGTTTCACTTAGCAACATAAATTTTGGGTTCAGTTGTGGTCATAACTCAAGAACTACTTGTATTGACATCTGCCATAAGCTCATAAACCCATGCCTAACCAAATTGAGTTGAATATGACTCAATTAAAAATATCAAAAGAGAAAACTGAACCCTATAGATTGTGTTTGTAGACATGTTAGATATTGCTTCAGTGGAAACTTTTGTGACATCTGGTACATTATAATTGTGTCCAGACACCAACAAAATCCACAATTGGTCATATTTTTCATAGCAGGGGAAGGAATGTGCCTCTTGCTAACGATGACAGTCCCTGAAATATCAAGTGTGATTTGAACAACATTTTTGCAAAGTTTTTTTTAGCCAAAAATACAAGTATATTAAAAATAGCAGTCATACATCCACATAAAATGTCTAACGCCTGTCTGCCTTTAGTCATTTCCCTTAATATTGTTGTTTCTCCTGGTAATTGGCTCTCATGACTTTCATAGAGTGATTCTCTAAGGCAAAAAACAATTAGAAAAGCAGCCTAAAATTATTTTAAGATACAGTATTTCCATTCCTACTCAAGGGCTTCTTATTTTCTTCTCCAGCCAGGAAAGTAGAGTGCAATAAAGTTGAATAATATCTGTATTCTCAGCAAGAGGGGTAAATGATATAATCTTTACAGAATTTTTTTTAAAATCCACTTAATACAAATAGTTTCCCAACAGGCTATCACAGCAGGTTGCATCTTATAAAATCCTGACTCAAGCTAGAACAAGCTAAACACAGCTAAACCCCAAGGCTGTGCTATCCTTGTTAGCTCTCTTTAAATAAGCCCAGGTGCTTATTTATAATCACTCCAGCAAAATTAGTTTTATTTTTAAAGAGAGAAGATTCACAAATGGAAGATAAATAATCCAGTATGATCTATCAGTTAATCGGAGGGTCAGAAGGGAGACAATACAGCCTCTTCTTAGATCTGATAGGTATCAGAAATTCTTTAACAATATAGAGAGAAAAATACAGTATGTGTGTCTCCTTTCAGGAGATTCCAGAATTAATGGGCCAGACCCTTCAACTCACCTCACCTGACTCACCCAATCAAACCAACTAATGTCTAACACAGTTCTCCCCATCACCATGGTTACTGAACTCAAGGCACATAGGTTATACAATCAGTCAGGAAGTGTGTTAAGGGAACAACTCTGGGGAGAGTATATGTGCAACTTGGGTTGTATCAGGGGTGAAATTCAGCAGGTTTTGACAGGTTCTGCAGAACCGGTAGCGGAAAATTTGAGTAGTTTGGAGAACCGGCAAATACCACCTCTGGCTGGCCCCAGAGTGGGGTGGGAATGGAGATTTTGCAGTATCCTTCCCCTGCCACACCCGCCAAGCCACGCCCACAGAACCGGTAGGGAAACATTTTGAATTTCACCCCTGGGTTATATATTGTTAAGAGCATTATACAAATAAGGATTTGGGCAGGCAATTTAGAGCTGAATGTTTGGCAACTGCTTCCAATAGTACTATTTCTAGGAAAGGTAAACCAAGTGTGTTTGCAATAGGTCTTGTTAAAACTATGACTAGGGTCTGGCTATATTTAATGTTTATTAGGATTGTCTCCCCCTAAAACAGCAGCAAATTTCTTGCAAACAGGACTAATTTTCAAGCAATAGGGTGGAAAAGTTCTTCCTGAGATGGGTTATTGATTATTTCCTTATAATATAGTTTGATAAGTGGCATCATGGGTTGTGAGATGACTATATGAGGTGCAGTGCTAAAGCAATAACAGTTATGTCAACACACTAAAAGAGAGAACCTTATTACTTTTTATTAGACTCTGTCAATCCTCAAGGACAAATTTAGGGGATGTATTGAGAGGAAATTAAATATTTTAGTGGTATCTGTTTTTCTGAAATGATCCTCTTGGTTCAGTTCTTAGCTCAGGACTGGCAGAGAGAAGAAATCAATTCAGTGGCTGGAAAGAAAGAGTCACACAACAAGAACCAGTGCTACTAGTTTGGAGAAAATAGGTATGTCCATATATTAAGCCTTCAACTGCTTGCTTAAGGATTTTTATGCAGACACTGGCCATTGTGTTTAGGACATTAACTCCTAAAGGAGATAAGATCAATATAAAACAAAACAAAACAAAAACCCTGGAGGAACACTGCTTTGTAAACTAGAGGAATACTGAAATTCCTCAAGAGAATTGGGCCTTAAATATCCTTTTATATCCTTTCTTGTGTCCCTTGGAAATGATGTAAGAAGTAGATTTTTATTTTTTAAACTGAGGGAAATCTGAATATTCAATGATGAGTTTGAAGCATGCAGTTTGTTTCAGTTGCTGCTTTGCGAATCTCTTGTGGCTGTATGAACTAACAAAAATTAATACTGTTAGAAAATCCATAGACCTTCATTGGAAGTGAGACTTAAAAACGAAAAGCAAAGTTGGTGTAACTTCATTATCCAACTTGGATAAATCACAAATGAACAGTACTTTTCCACTGTCTCTCAATGCCCTTGATGGGCTGGTAAAACAGCCCCCCCACATGTTATTCATTTTGATTGAATGTTGTTTCTTTTTCAAATAGAAAGTTTTAGTTAAAATCTAAATCCAAGAGAAAATATATGAGGCAACTTTTCTTGCTCGGCTTTTAGATATGATGTTGACCTCTAAGATACTGGCTTGCTGTTATCTGAAAATCTGCTAAACACCCTTCTCATACTCTAGATCTCCTTTATATATATATAAAAAGGAAGTGTGTGTGTGTGTATGTTCCAGCATAACTCTGGAATGCAATTTCAACCAAACTTGGTAGACAGATGACTCACTATCTGGAAACAAATACTGTGGGGGTAACACACCCCTAGCATCCTTAGGTGTGTGTGTGTGTGTGTGTCTGTATCTCTGTGTGTGTGTGTCTGTGTTCCAGCATAACTCTGGAATGCCTGGGCCACTGAAATGAAAAGGAATGAATTATATCTATAGTGTCAAATCACAGTACTTTTGACAGAGATACTGTGCATTTTAGATTCAAGTTCTGTTCAGATACAGCCTGTTGTGCCTTAAAATGGCTTCTACTGTACAGCACAGTGGAGTTGCCATGGTAATGGCTTCACAGTACTCCACAAGGGGGCTCCCTCTGGTAAGGGGGATTGGTTGTTTAAAAAAAACCGAAACAAACAAACAAATAAAAAATAAACCACCTAGGCCCTCAGCTTCAAGCAAAGAGGGCAAATTGTGGGGGGGGGGTTTCCTGCTAATGCAGATAATCACCCCAAAGGCTTTTTCCTGTTGTCTAATAAAGGATTGGGATAAATAAATACCCAGGCAACGCTGGGTTATCAGCTAGTTTCTTATAAAAATGTTGAATAGCACTAAGTCAAGTGCAGAGCCTTCAGAAACCCCACTTAATACTTCCCTCAGAATCTCTCTTTGGATATAGTTGCTCAACCAATTGCAAATTAACAGGCAAGGAGTAGCCTTACATGTTATCTGCCAGGTTATCATGAGAGACCTTTCACTGAAATCAAGATGCTATACATCAACAGAATTACCTTGGTCAGCCAGACTAGTGAAATCTGTCACCAAAAAAGAAATGAAATTACCTTGACACAACTTATTCTTGACTCCTGATAATAGCAGCATTCTCACCTAAGTTCTTGTAGACAATTTCTTGAAAATTTGTACTAATATCTGTTCTAATTAAAATTGAAATTAACTAATCTATAGTGTATTTCCCTAGGTCTTTCCTTTTCCCTTATCTTTAGAGTTCTGTTGCATTTAGAGAAATGTCCACTGGCATTTCATCAGTTCTCCAGTAATTTTCGAAGCTGTGTCAGTAATTCTGAGATCACTTCTTCCTATTCCTTCCACACTCTGATATGTAATTTGTTTGGGCACATCACTGCTTAAAACCTATTGATCAAATTACTCTTCAGTATTTCAGTGTATTCTTAGGAATGTACCATATTTTCCAAGGAAATTAAAAATATTTATCTTCCAGATGTTTAATGCCAAATGAGATAATTAGTCTTCTATACATGTACGTGCATGTACGGACACACAGATAAACACATAGATAAATTTGATTAAAAAACAAAAAGCAGAATGAAATAATTGTGAGGCTACAGCTAAAACTCATATTTTTTTAAAATAAATGTGATTCTTCTGCCTTCAAAAATACGTGTTTGAACTTGAATATCTTTCTAGTTTAAAAAGAGAGAGGGCTTCTTCCTAGATTGTTTGCCAGTCTTCTTTTATCATATTCTATTAGATGAAAAGAGTTTTTCTTCCTTTTCCCCCCTTTTATTCTCAATTTCATTTTTGACTTGTACAGCCTTCAACATCATGGTGCTATGTTGTCATAAAATCCAACTGAGGTACAATTGAAAGTTAGTCAAATATTTCAGCTTTATGCCAGTAAGTGGTATGGCAGAAGGCCAGAGATTCAATTGCATTCTCAATCGCATTCATTTTTCTATGCAGAATGTAATCATTATTCACCAGCGCTTCCAAAGAAGAACAATTATTCTTCCAAGCCAAATGGTATCTTCTTCAAGTGAATCCCAACTCCTGATGATTTTGTGGCCATTTTCTTGACATCAGAATGATAGTGATTGGCCACTACTACCTTTTGAGAGACTTCTTAGTTTGGATCATAGACTTGAGATGTCCTGGTGATGTCTTATCCAAGAATGGGTTGTGGAAGCCTGCATGCTACTGAGTGAGAACCACTTCATACTATATTACAAGTAATGTACTAGCTTCCAATGTACTTTGGAATGTACAATGGAGTACAATGTACTCCAATGAAGAGCTGAAGTGGTGCAGTGGTTAAATGCAGCCATTGCAGGCTGACTGCTAGTTCAACAGTTCAGCTGTTCAAATCTCACTAGGCTCAAGGTTGACTCAGCCTTCCATCTTTCCGAGGTGGGTAAAATGAGGACCCAGATTGTTGGGGGCAATATGCTGAACTCTGTAAACCGCTTAGAGAGTGCTGTAAAGCACTATGAAGCGGTATATAAGAAAAGTGCTATTGCTATTACTTTCAAGTACAATTCAAAGTACTAGTTGTAAGTAACAAAGTCTTTTGTATCTCATGTTTTCAGAACCTGTTTTTTTCCAAATAGAGTTAGGAGGGACGTTAAAGGTCTTCTAATCCAACACATATTCAATGCTGTGTCTGCTATAGGCTCTCTGACTAAAGAAGACCCAACCTCTGTTTCAAGATTTGCAATGGAAATCTTATATGATAGCCTGTCCCACTTCCTGGCAGTTCATACAATGATGAACTTCCTTCTGATGCCTAGTTGGAAATTGCTACTTTGTAGTTTTAACCCATTGATTTAAGTTCAATTGCTTCCCTATATGATAACCCATCCTATGTTTTTTTACTGGAGAAGGAGTGCTTTTGGGTCTTCCTTATTGTGATGTTGAGGTAAGACACCCAAGCAAATCTTCTTGGTGCCAGCCATGATCCTGTGCTCTCTGAGGTCAAGAACAAACCTCTGTTATTAGTTTTTAGGAAGGCAATAGAGATGGTGCTTTCTTAATCAAGTGTTTGGGAATAATTTTCTGTTATTTTATATTTGGTTTTAGGCTTTTTTTATTTTATGGGATTATCATTGAGTTTTTGAGGGATTGTTTTGAATTATAACTTTATGACATCATCTGTCCAGAATGTTGAAATGGGGATACATGTAAAAATTTGCCATAAATAAATAAAAACTAATTTGGGACAACCCAATTCACGTGAGGGCTGTTACCTGCTATGGGTGGGGGTTTAAATAGGACATGCCAAAAATATAGATAGGATCACCAATAGCTTCTTGCATAGGTTTCAAGATTCCATTTTATTGTTCCGTATTTAAAGGAAGAATGGATGAATATGGCAAAATACTGTATATTAACCAACAGCATAAACAGTTGAGTCATTTGGCTAATGTAAAATGTCATTTATAATTTTGATTGTGAGAATCAAATCAGGAAATTATATTCTGAATACAACATACTCTTCGAATATGGTGCAAAATTACTAGAAACTTATGAAAAAGAAACAACACAGTACAAGATAAAAGCAACAAGTGGTTAAACACATTAATTTATAATTTACAGTCCATATTTGATAATATTTTATGTAGGAATGTTTGAGAAATTTACCAGTAGTTTTCCTTAATTTAAATATAAATTATATGATCTGTTCCTCTTGGGCTATACAGAGAGAAAATGAGCTAAAAAGTACTTCAGAGGTTGTGTTGTGGGTTTCATTAGTTAAAGAGATTGAAATGGTCATTCAAATGTATTGTAAACATGTATTTTGCAAGAAAAAACTTTGCATAAAATTTTGAGTAGAGTATCAGTGATATTTGTAAAAAAAATATGCTTCATTAATGACAAAACAACGTAGATGAATAGATAAATAATATGGACTAGAAATTAAACTCCAATTGGACCAGAATGGATAAACTTTTTGTGTGCCTAATGAACCATAGTACAATTGTTCTAGATTAGTATAGAAACCATACTAGAGGAAGGAGAGGCATAGTCTAGTTTCCATTCAGGAGGGATTGTCATCTGAGAGGATCCAGGAAGGGAGCCTTTTCTGTCATGGTCTCCACCCTCTGAAACATCTTCCCTGGATATCAGATTCTCAGATCCTCTGGCTTTTTGCCATTGAGTTTGAGGCCTTGGTATTGTGAGGGAACCTTTTCCTTTAATGAATTGATATGAATGTTGTTATGAGTTGTTGCCTGACTGCTATTTTATGCTATTTATAATTTTATCTGATTATTTCATTTCATTTATTTTATTTTTAGCTGCAATTGAGATGGGCAGCCATTCAAATTTAATACTTACGGTACATTGTATATATCTGTGCATAGTTCCATCATATTGTCATCTTCTCTTTTTGGATAAAATATGACTATAAATTGCAACACTGAAATATAAGTCAATGTAGGCAAGAAGGAAGAAGGAAGCAGGAAGAAGAAGAGGGAAAAGGCTATGGTAAGAGGGAAACCAAGCATTATTTAATGTGTTCTACAACAATGTTACTTTTTTTTAAAGTGTTAGTCATATAGATGCTATGCTTGCAATATATTGATTTAAATATTATTATAGTTCATCAAGAATCAGAGGTTTAGACTGGATTTGGCATTTTTATATAATCTATTGAGTCCTACCTAAAGATCTGGATAGGCAAATGTTATTGTTTGATGGTGTTAAAGATATCGTTGCAGGATGTAAGTTATTCCGAATAAAGTTGACTTTGGCAATTGACTAATGGGATTTTATTGATGTTGATAGCCGGTCTCCTGATGTTTTGGAATTGCACCCATGATGCCTATCACTCTTTGCATTGTCTTTGCTTTCTTTTGCCATAGTCGTTCTACTTCTATTTGCAGATCTTTGTATTTTGTGATCCCCCCCCCAGTTCTTTCTCTTCTATCTGCTGTCTACAGGTAGTGCCAAATCCACTATTTTATTATTTATTTTATGAAACTCAGTCAACTGAACATTTAAAGATGTGTCATAAATACCATTGACTAGTGCTAATGGTTGATATGGGTTGTTTCCAGCATCCTAGGTATCATCCTAGGTTTTGGTGGTGTTGTTTTTGTTGTTGTTGTATTGTTATTATCTTTCCAACTCTGGTGGACTTTTATATATATATATATATATATATATATATATATATATATATATATATATATATATATATATATATATATATATATATATATATATATATATATATATATTTGGGTAATTTAAAACATTCCAAATCTTGACTGCTCTCTTTTCTTAGGAGATGTTTATGGCATGGATAAACATTTGCTCCAAAAGTAAGGACCATTTTACTTCAAATGCCTTACTCAAGGGCTACTTATTATTAGCAGATGTGACTGTCTTGAATAAATAAACTGCAGTCTCTACAGATTAATCCTAAAGGCTGCTGCTGAAACAAACAGCCTTTAAACAAACAAGAAACAGTGCAGAGCAGCTTCCCAACAGGAGAAACCTTTACAGTTAATTAACACTTTGGACCAACATTTGATTGGCTATCTTTTCTGGTTGCTAAGGAACACTCACACTTAACAATTTAAAGCTTAGTTTGTAGGAGGTAGTGTGATCTATACGATTGCTATTCAACACATAACCAATCATACAGCAGTGCTTCTACATTGTGACTTTCCTCAACAATCTCCAATTATTGTAATGCTTCCCCAAGTAGCAGAAGGGAAAGGAAGTGATTCTCTCCCTGATGTCTATTCGAGCCTGTCATCATTGGTTATGAAGTATCCCTTTATGATGAAAGAGGAACGGACAAATTGTGTGGTGGGAACAGTCCCAAATTTCCCCAGGATATCCAATTGCTTATGCACAGCCGTGCATCCAATAAAGCCCACTGCCATTTACAGTGCTTGATGTAAAATTAAAGACTATAATCAAACTAACAGATTCTGAAAGGTATCCAAGCAAGCAGTCTGTACCAGACTGCTAGATGTTTATAAAACTATTTTCATCTGAAACATCTAATGACAATGTTGTTATGACACCTCCACTAAAATCTGGCAATGAAGAAATACCAGGGGAAAAAACCACCTCTTTATCTTTTTTGGACTTTTCTTCAAGGTCTCAGTGTGGCTTTATGGTGTGAGTCATACAACTAATGAAGTCCCCAAAGTGTGAGAACCTTTGTATGACAATTGGCATCAGCCCTAGACTTTAACTGCTCTCTTCTGCCATACAGATTAAAAATACAAAAGTATAGATGAATCCAATGAATTAACAATAAATTGCTTATTTGAAATTGGAGTGTAATTTTATGCTTAAAACATTTCAAAAGTAATTAGGTTCAAATGTTAATAATAATTTGGCTTAATGTGTCAGGGTTGTCTTTGTGTTTTGTGATCACATTGTATTTTATATCCAATTCCTGTCATTTCATTTGTCAGAATGAATTTTGACAAAGAAAAAAAAATCTTGGTATGCTTTTTTTTAGTGATGCTTTTCTACCTCTCAGAGGATACTTCTAGTCTGAGAAATGCACTGGTCACCTGTTTGCTTCTGAATGCAATTCAAGGTGCTAGTTGTCACCTTTAAAAAACCCCACATGGCTGACAACCAGGAAATCTATAAAATAAGATAATCCCATATAAGATATAGGATTATCTTATACCAGTGGTCTCTGCTATCCAATAAGATTGGGAAGCATAGGCTTTCTCTAGGATCTTTCTTAATCAGGTTGTCATTTTCAGTCTTCTCAGTTTTAAATCCCCCTTTTTTTCAAATATACTTTATTAATTTTTAAATATTTATAAAATCACAATAAATCTTTGAGCGATTCTACATTGTCACAAGTGCATTGATATCTCATTGTTACATTAATACATTACATATTTACATATTTACAGTGTTCTATGTTCTTATCTGATTATCCTTTTTTTTGCTTTCTTTGTTCTATCCACTGATACCATTTTTCCCATATGTTATTGTAATTTGAATCTTTTTGTCCTCTTAGCTCTATCGTAAGTTTATCCATTTCAGCGCAGTCAAAAAAAATTTTAATTATTAAACTTTCTATAGGTGATTTGGATTTTTTCCAGCATTGTGCATAAGCGAGTCTAGCTGCAGTAGTAATGTGTAGGATAAGATATTTAATGTTCTTATTGTATTTATTTTTGAATATTCCCAGTAATAGGAGCTCCGGTGTGAATTCTATTGTTATTTTTGTTATTTCTTGTAGCCAGTTGTGGTTAAATCCCCTTCTTTAAGAGACCATATTTTCCAAAATCAGATTAATTCATACCAGGCTAGGTTGATCATTCTGTGGGTGCAGAATTAATGTAAATGTGATTTATCACATCAATCATTTTGATTTGTTGACTTTTTTTTACAGTAAGAGAACAATGGAAACCACCCTTTGTTTATATAAACACATAAGACCTAGTAAATAAGTAAATATATAAATAAATAAATTTGGGATGGCTCTGCATGATAGTCAGCTGTGTTTAGAATTCAAATCTTTAATGCTGAATCTGAGTGCTAAGACCATCCAAGAAAACCATAATGGAGTCATAGAGTTGGAAGGGAAGGAAGGGAAGGGATCTTAGGGTTTATTCCCTCCAAACACTTGCTGAATGCAGGCCTCACTACTAATTTAATCTTGTCCCTGCTTTCTGGGACAAGAAAGAATAAGTCCACTCCCTCTCTCTCTCTACTAAACAATCCTTTAGCTGTCTGAAGACCATTATCAAATGACCTCTAAGTAATTGCTGGGAGAAAGTGGCAAGAAGGTGACAAGCAACAGGGAGAAAGCAGAGCTACTTAACTCATTTTTTGCATCTGTCTTTACACAAAGGAAAAAAAAACAGTCCAACCTATCAAAAACAGCACCACAAAAAAATATTAGGAACACAAGTTAAAATAGGAAAGAAAATGGTAAGTGAACACCTGTCTACACTAGACGAGTTCAAATCATCAGGACCGGATGGATTACACCCCAAGGTTCTGAAGGAACTGGCAGAAGAGATCTCAGAACCACTGAACTATATCTTTCAAAGATCCTGGAGCATTGGGGAACTGCCAGAGGATTGGAAAAGAGCTGATGTAGTTCCCATCTTCAAAAAGGGGAAAAAAATAAATCCAGGAAACTACCTATCAGCCTGACCTCAATACCAGGGAAGATTCTGGAAAAGATAATCAAGCAACGAATCAGTGAACACCTAGAAGCAAACAAAGTAATAACCAAAAGCCAACATGGGTTTGTCAAAAACATATCATGCCAGACTAATCTTATTGCATTCTTTGACAAAGTGACAAAATTAGTGGACCAGAGGAATGCTGTCGATATAATTTACTTAGACTTCAGTAAGGCATTTGATAAAGTAGACCATAACCTATTACTAGATAAAGTAGAAAAATGTGGGTTAGACAGCAACACCACCAGATGGATTCGAAACTGGCTGACCAACCGCACACAACATGTAGTGCTCAATGGAACTGCGTCTACATGGAGGGAAGTATGCAGTGGAGTACCCAAGGCTCTGTTTTAGGCCCAGTACTCTTCAACATCTTCATCAATGATTTGGACAAGGGGATAGATGGGGAACTCATTAAATTTGCAGATGACACCAAACTGGCTGGAATAACCAACACTCCAGAAGATAGGCTCAAGATACAGAAGGATCTTGACAGACTTGAACATATTTAACAAAATGAAATTCATTGGTGAAAAAAGTAAAGTTCTACATTTAGGCAAGAAAAACAAAATGCACAGGTACAGTATATGTGGTACCTTGTTCAACAGTAGTAACTGTGAGAGGGATATTGGAGTCCTAGTGGACAACCATTTAAATATGAGCCAGCAGTGTGCAGCAGCTGCCAAAAAAGGCAACACCGTTCTAGACTGCATTAACAGAGGGATAGAATCAAAATCGCATGAAGTGTTAATACCACTTTACAATGCCTTCATAAGGCCACACTTGGAATACTGCATTCAGTTTTGGTTGCCACGATGTAAAAAGGATGTTGAGACTCTAGAAAGAGTGCAGAGAAGAGCAACAAAGATGATTAGGGGACTGGAGGCTAAAACATATGAAGAACGGTTGCAGGAACTGGGTATGTCTAGTTTAATGAAAAGAAGGACTAGGGGAGAGATGAAAGCAGTGTTCCAATATCTCAGGGGTTGCCACAAAGAAGAGGGAGTCAAACTATTCTCCAAAGCACCTGAGGGTAGAACAAGAAGCAGTGGGTTGAAACTAATCAAGGAGAAAAGCAACTTAGAACTAAGGAGAAATTTCCTGACAGTTAGAACAATTAATCAGTAGAACAGCTTGCCTCCAGAAGTTGTGAATGCTCTAACACTGGAAGTTTTTAAGAAGATGTTGGATAACCATTTGTCTGAAGTAGTGTAGGGTTTCCTGCCTAAGCAGGGGATTGGACTAGAAGACCTCCAAGGTCCCTTCCAACTCTGTTATTCTATTCTATTCTAATGTTTTATTTAGGCTAAACAAGCCCAATTTTTTCTTCATGAGACTTACAGTTTCTAGACCTTCACTTCGTTGGTAGGCTTTCTCTAAACTTCTGATTTCTCACTGCTTTTTTTTTAAACAATGGTGCTCAGAAATGTATATAATACCCTGACTAGGACAGAATGAAGTGAGACAATTACTTTTTCTAACAAGAAATATACTTTTAAAAAATACATTATATACCTGGATACATTATTACAGAGATGATTACTATAAAAGGTAATTTGCATGTGCTCAGATTTTTTTTTTAAATTTCATGGAATGAATGTATTACAAAGTGAACCTTGGCTCCATGCATGCTACAGGTACATGTCTCTTAATCTTAATATGAATTCCTTTACCTTTAAAAAATGCACCAGGATACTGGCCAAGGATTCTGTAGCAAAATCAACTGTTTCATTATTACTATTAGTCGATATAAAATATTTTGATGAAAAATTGTCCAGAAAGAATCATCCAGATTAGAAATTCAGACTAGAAGCTTCTCTCTGAAAGTTTCATTGCTTAGGTAGCAGTCTCCCTTCTCTACTTGTTCATCAGACCTTAGTATAGCAAAAAGTCTTTTTATTTCTATCCCAGACAATTATATATTGATTTAATTTGCTTCCAGTTTAACACTCTGATTTCCATTTCTGCAGCAAAGTAACCTCACCTAAGCTTTTAATCATTTAAGTAGGAATTGATTTGCAGTTGGAACTGCTTTTATTAAGCATATATTATACTTTTGCAATAAAGCTTATAATAAGGTTTGTTTGCTAAGATTCTGTGCATGATATGTTTGGCTTGCAAGGTAAATTTGATAACCCACACTGCCTTCAAGGTCAAAAGGTTCTCTTAGCATGTACAGTATATTGCAAGATGTGAGGACTTTCTCAAATAGTTTACTGTTTAGAAATATCTTGACAGGTTTCTTTTATTAAAACGCTTTAGATATATAACAATGGAAGAGATCCATTTCATTTATATTTTAAATTTGAATGTCCAAAGTTGATCCTGTAATATGTTAATCTGCAATTGCAATGCTGTAATATGAGCCAGAAACAAAGGAATCTCAATGAAAAAGAATCTCAAGGAAACAAATTTATTTAAATATTTAACTATAGTATGTACATTTTTGCATTGCTTGTGTAGACTGAGAATAGAATCATATCCAATGTAACTTTATTGACAAGTTATGTATTACAGCATTGTTAAAACACCTGGTATTTTTTTATAAAGGGCAGAGCAGGATAAAGGAATATGTCTGAACAACACAAAATAGAGTATTTTTTTAAAAATCAACAACAGACCTAAATAGCATAATTATAAATAATAGAGAAAGTGGCAAGTATTATAGTACAGATCAATCATGCCAACCAATCAAAATTACAGTTTCACAGCAAATAAAGTTGTGATTGCAGTGCTGGCAACAATCTTCCCTCAATTAGTTTCCATTTGCAAATTTGTAGAACAGAGAACTGGGTTTCAATCAAGTCATCGTTCTTTGCATAGACAAGGCGATAACTAACATCAGTCATGAACATAATTTCCCATTAAGAATAATTATATTTTATAATTCTATTTCTAACTATCTTTATACTCACATATCTTTGAAATTTGATGCACGCTCCATCTCTATACATTTATTTATTTAAATCTTTTGGGTTATGCTTACCAGTTAAAAAACAATAATTCTCTGAATTAAAGTACTTTCTCAAATAGTTTACTTTTTAGAAATATCTTGACAGGTTTCTTTTATTAAAATGCTTTAGATATATAACAATGAAGAGATCCATTTCATTTATATCTTTTTCAATCTGTGACATAGCTTTAATCTTCAAAGGTTCTTAATCCTCAAAGGTAGATACACTTCAATTTGTAAGCTGAAATAAGGGCTCCAAATATTTTTATAAAGATATATAACATATCTTTCTGAAGTGAAGAAGACATTTACCTGGTTCTATCAGTAATGTATTTTCCTGGATTTTCTCTTTTTTTTCTTTTTAAAGTTAGGGTCTAAATAAAAAAGGAATCTTTTCACCCAGCTCCAGTCAGTCTCCATCTACACCGCTCCTGCACTTTCTTTGTTGCCTTGGCTGTCCCAGCTTCATGGCAGCCATGATGGCTGCCTCTTCTCCTCATCGTGGATAAGAGAGAAAAAGCCCTGAGTCGAGTGGAAGAGTTGCGGCTCTCCACGACCTGCAGGGCACCCCTCTTTTCCTCACCACCCCTACAGAGTGGCTTTAGCTCCTTTCGGAGCCCTCCAATGGGGATAACTTGACACAGGAGTGCGGAGACCCGCTCCTTGCATCCAATCTCGCTGTGATGTCAGCCAGAAGTCAGTAATTTATTTTCCTAATAGATGTATGAGAAGTGCAAGAATTACTTTGCATTTGAGTAGCCCCATTTCTTTATTAAGAAATGTGTATAGATTTTATAAAATGTATTTTTTATTGCTTGCAACAATAGATTCTAATTTAGCACATCTGATTTATTGAGATTCTTCAGCATATTGATTTCTAAATATCTTATTGACTTTTGGCCAATATTAATGCATATTGCTTCTTAATGTCTTTCTGGATCTTAGAACCTCCATTTATAAAAAGCACTTCTTTTTAATAGTTAATTTTCAATACTGCTAGTTTTCTACAATTATTTATTTCTTGAATAATAATTGTCAGCTGTTTGATTTGTTTAGGTAAGAGCACTGCAATATTATCAGCATATACATTCACATCGTGTTCATATAAAATTCACAGTTGTTTAGCAACTGCTTATTATTTTGAATTAATAATTGCATAATCTACTAATCCATAATAATGACTCTATAATTAGTATATATCATAAGGGAGTTAAAGGGCATCCCTACTCTTCATATATCTATACTCTAAATATTTAGTTATTACAGTGTTATCTTTACAGTGTTATACAATTAAAATAAACCAGAGCAAAAACTTATTCAAGGTTTTTTTATACAGAAGCCCATTCTAACCAATCAAAGGTTTTGTAAGCATCAAGAGTGAAAACAGCCAAAGGTGACCTGTGCTTTTTGTTATATTCATAAGATTTGACATTTTTTTCTAATGGAATATTAGACTTGGTTTCCTTTCACAAAGCTGCATTGGTCTAAATTAATATATTCTTTTAATCTCACAGTTATTATAGAGGTAAAAAAAATCTTAGCATGTTGATTTGGCAGAGAAATTGGTCTATAATTAGCTTCCTCTGTTGGATCTTTATTTAATATGACCATAATTCTCGTGCCCTGCCAGGTATCATGTGCTTCACTGCCTTTAAGAATATCATTATATAATTTACATAAGTTAAGGACTTAGTCTGTCTTTAAGTACCTTCTAAAAAGAACTCCTATAACTGGGCTCCTGTTCTCCAATTCTTCTCCCATTTCAGGTAGAACATGAAGTATGACTTCTGACTGAATAGAGGAGAATGTGTATGGTGGGAGGATATGGTTATCTTCATCCTCTTTGTACATCTAAATAATGATAGAGAAGAGATGGATAACGTCCTTGATGTGGCAGACTTGTTTTTTGTTTTTGTTTTTGACTGCTATTTGGTTTGCGGTGGGGAAACCAAGAGAAAACTCACCTTAACAAATGTTGTGATCAATAGAAGCAGATGCTCTGCTTTCGATTGCATTGCAATAATTTGAACGACTTTGCATTTAATCAATAAATTCATTTGATGGACAGATAGAAAAGATGTTTGCGTCCTTAGAAGAGAAGAGCTGCTATTGTTCCTTAAAAAGAAGAACTGCATAACAGCGAGTGTAGTGTTTGGCTAATGTATTGCCACAAACACAAGTTGTGGGCACAATTTATTCAAAGTTACACACAAGTTCAATAAATGGAATTCATGTCTCCATACATCACCTGTATTGCACTTCCTCTCTTCCTGCATATAGTCTCTATAAAAGCACGCTAAGATGCAAAAACACCATATCATTATTAAGTACTTTAGAGGGACTAGGAAGTCAGCAAATGCAAGAGGGTCCATTTAGAGGCCAAAACCGAAGGAAACAAGATTGTTCATTTTGCCACGTGCTAAAGCTAATGCATGTGACCCTGCTGTTTGTGTGATTATAGTAATTGTCAGGTGATAATAATTTCTCCATTAGAAATTTTGTTCATCAGCACCCCTCTGGGTGATTGATGTGGACTCCAACTTTTAGAAACATTAGTTTGAATACACATTTGCAATTTGCGAAAAAGGCCAAGATGAAGGTAAATCACAACAAACTTCAGTGCAATGATGGCCTCCAGGCAGCTTGCCAACACAGCATCCCCAATTTGGTATGTCCCTCTCATGTGTTAGGCAATTCTCATAATTCCCAGTCAGCACATTCAAAGCACATTGTAATGAGACACATCTGGAAATTATCAGCTTTGGGGAAGCTATGATATAGAATGGCTGCTAGTGAGAAGGTTTCCAGCTCATAATATTTTACATCCAAGATAGAGGAACCTGAGGTTTTTGGGTGAATACCTAGTTTACCCATGTGAAGGTAAAGACTAATGAGATTAGCAATGATCTGATCTTCTGCAAATGTGTGTTTGTATCTCTTATCTTCAACCTTATTGCCAGTTACTCTAAAACAGGAGTGTCAAACTGGCATCCCACGGGCCAGATGCGTCATGCACAGGCCATGCCCACCCCAGCTCAGCGAATGGGAAAACATCTCAAAATGTCATGTGACGGCAACGTGATGCAGCGAATTTGACACCTGTGCTCTAAAAGATAAAAACAGGTACCCTTCCTCATACTTATACAGACACACAAACACACACACATACAAACACCTTTGAGTTAATGTTGAGTGCGGGTGACTGCCTAGACAAGTCCCTACAGTTTTCTTGACAAGGTTTTTCAGAAGTGATTTGCCATTGCCTGCTTTCTAAGGTTGAGAGAGACTGATTGGCCCAGGGTCACCCAGCCATCTCGTGCCTAAAGCAGGACTAGAACTTAAGGCTTTAGTTTCTTGTCCAATGACTTAACTACTATACAAAACTGGCTCTTCATAATCTACCCTGCTGGATATCACCATGTAAGAATGGCAAATTAGAATCAAATAAAAAATGGAGAGGTCTTCTTAAATTTAGAGTGAAGTAAAATGAGAGGCTGAAATAACCTCCAGTTCTGAAAGTATGCATGTTAGCCAGCTCTGGATATATATTGATAAGGAATCTTAAATAATTTCAGTGTTTGTATTTTCTCAATCCTCAGCCTTAAGTATAACACATACTATTTACATTTCAGACTACAAAGATTTTCCGCTGATTGATTCTGTTCAAGTTTTCATTTCTAAAGTGAAATTTGGAAAACTTTTGTCCAGTATGGCAAAATATCCTTTGCATTTAAAGACAAACTAGGAGCCCCCAGTCATTTTCCACTGGCAAAATGGACATTTCCCATCCTGTTTCATTATAAGCCAAACCTTTTTGCAAAGATACATTTTATTTCTTTCTCCTCATTTTATTTTTCTACAAGAAAGGCAAAAATAAACCTGTTTGATAAGGATTCCACCTCCTAAAAAGCAGTGAAACTGCCATTAAAGAAAGTGCTGACAGCAAACACTGCATTGCTATATATTTTTCTCCCTTCTAAATGCTAGACATCTATCATTCAGGTAGAGCACTCAACTTTTTTGGCTAGCTCAGCTGTTTTCCAATTACTTTTTACCAATATGTCAAGCTTTATTCATCACAGCACTTGCTGGCATGAAGTTTTGAAGTTTGAATGTCTGTTGATGTATGTGTACGGTGATGATGATACAGGATCTTCATGACTCCCATGATTCAAAGAAAATAAACACCCAACATTACCATTCTATTATATTTATTTATGTTTCTTCCAGTTTCAGGATATTGAGCTGAATCTGTTATGTGAATTTTCCATGTT
The DNA here is from genome assembly GCA_023053685.1 of Diadophis punctatus similis. Classification (NCBI taxonomy): domain Eukaryota; kingdom Metazoa; phylum Chordata; class Lepidosauria; order Squamata; family Dipsadidae; genus Diadophis; species Diadophis punctatus. The sequence continues at coordinate 148,525,805 of JALIGW010000003.1, forward strand.
CTGAAGAACAAGGTCATCAAAAGGGAACCATCAAAAACCAAGTTGTTGGTAGCCATTGAGATCAATGATGCACTGGGTGGGATTAAAAAGCATACATCTGTAACCATTACTTTGATGTTTTTGACCCCAGCGTTGTGGATGCCCCTGCTAAAGAATATACTAAATTACAAGACTGGCCAAAAATATCAAATAAACATTTGCTGCTAGTCAGGGCAGCCCAACTTTTCAAGGATCAGCTAAAGCTGTGCAATAAATTGGAAAGCTTTTGGAAAAGCTTTCTGTGATATTCCTACTAATTATTTTCTGGAATTTTGCTACTTAGAAGATATTCTTATGCAAGATATATGAACATTCCATGTACTTATACTTGGTGCTTTAAACCTACAATATTATACAATGCAATAGCAAAGCAAGGCTAAATCAACATTTGAGACACTTTTTTAAAAAAAATCATACGAGTGAAATATCAGTAGGGATACATTGGGATGATATGAAGAGTTAGGTATACTGCATCTATTTACAGGACAAATTATAAGCTTAAAAATAAGGAACATTATTTATTTAATTTTAGCTGCCAAAATAATAGCCCTGCAACATTAGAAAACTGTAGATAACATAACTGTGATTTAATAAGGCCTCATCAATTGCTACATTAGAAAAAAAATTCAGACAAAGATAAATTAATGGGACACAGAGTCAGGAACCAACATTGTATCAAACTTGGATGAATTTTATGGTTTATATCAATAACAATAGACTATAAATTTGGTATACTTTACATATATATGGAAATTTTTCATATGCATAATACGTGTCTGTTTGTCAGTAGATGTCCTTGATATTTTATTTCATATTTTTATATTTTTTCTTTTTATATGTTTCTTTGATTTATCTAAATATATTTTTTGTTTGATTAAACTAATAAAAAGATAAAATGGGGAAAAAGATATGCACCAAATCTTTGTTACCAGGATTTTATAACTGAAATTGTATGTTTGATTTCGGGATAGTAGAATATATTGGAGTTTTGATTTGTAATGTACAAACTGTTACCATTAAGTTGATGTATGTAATGGTAATTTGATAGATTATAGATGCATAGCAAATAAACATTGCTGACAGATGAGCATCATTTTTGTGATGACAAGACATTTGCATTTCTAACCTTGCGAGGTAGAAGAAGCTGCCAGATCCTCTGCTATTATGCTGCTATTACTCAAGTGATTTATAATAACAAAATATCATTCTAATAAATCTTAGCCTGAATACATGAAATCCCAACTTAAGGGTTGCATTTCTAGAGAAATAGAGGCTTCTTTTTCATTTTCAAATAGAGGCTTCTTTTTTCAAAGTATTTGGGTGTGGATTATGCAAGACATCAGCTTTGATTGAGAGATGCAGTTTGCATGTTTCTTGGCTCTATTTATCTGAAGATGGGGGGGGGGGAGATTTTTCTGTTTTTATTGGGAATGAGAAGACTTTTGTCCTGCAGGCCCAGTGGTAGTTCAGGGTGGATTGATTATGATTATTTTATTGAATGTTGTTTCTTTGTACTCTTCTTCAACACCACGCTTGAGAGAAGAGAGGACTTCAGAAGTTAATGCTAAGCTAGTTGAGGCTATTCACAGGAGGCCTCCTGGAATTTGACAGTAGAATTCAACCTTTACTCTTCACAAAGTGCTTGAAGAGGTAACAAGTTTTCACCCAACCAGGGAATTTCTAGATGACTGGAACAATTTCCAAGGAAGGAAATTGGAACCAATTTATCAGTACTTTGGGTGACCTGATCAGATATTATGAGGTACAAAAGCAAGATTTAATGATAGTGGAAGTCAGCTTGGGTTATGTTAGTTTGTATGGGCATCTTCTTTTTTGAAATGGTCTAGACAAGGAAAAGCTAACTCAATCTATATATCTTATCACAACTTTAATTTTCAGCCCCATAGATATCCATTAAATTTGCCTCTGGGTGCAATAGAAATGCATCAAGACATTTCAAGAAAAGGACAAGATGGAAATTTCCATTCTATAAGCTGATGCCTCTTCACTTAATATTAGGTTGTTGTTAAAGTATCAAAACATGTAAATTTTCAAGTTTTCTGATAAATCTCATAACTTTTTTTAAAAAATCTCTTTTGCATTGAGAACTTAAACATGTAGAAAAATAGTACTGTCAGGGTTCCAAATAGCATCCAAAACTAAATCAGAGCCCGAGGCAAAGTATTCTTCAAAGTTCCAATTTATTAACAGAGCCATGTTGGCACATCTGGGAGAAACCCGAATCTGAAGTCCTAGGGGTTTCTCCACCCAGTTGAAAGTTCAAGCCCTTGTCCCCACACCCCCAAGTCCATCATGTTGACCAATCTTCATCTGCCAACTTGGCAGAAACTCCCATCTCCTTCTGTGCAGGTGCAGGAGTGCAAAGACAAAGGATGACCTTGACAATCTAGAAGGAATTTGTTATGGCTACATGCAGACATCCCTCATGCAATGACCCCTCCCAAATTCCCACAGCAAAGAAGACATTTTAAAATTGCATAAAGTGTGGCAGGCCAAAGACCCCAACTAAAATGGCTTCAGCCTGACAAGTACATTTTAAACCAATGTTGGTATTTCTTTTAGAATACCATAATGTAGTAAAGATTGGAAACACGAATTAACAGGCTAAACCACAACAAGATTTTTGCACCTAATTTTACCTCAGTGTTGCCATTACTACAAGTTAACATTTTAAGAATAAAATTCAGTTGTTAATTCAAATTCATTGAATCCATATGTATTTAATAAATTCCATAAAGACCTTTTGTATTCTAAATTGATTATGTGTCAAAGAACTATAAGGGTGGGGATTTTCAGTTCTTTCCTTCTTGCTGTACAATTAAAAATGAATAACCATATGCATACCCAACAGTACCCCATTTAGTTTTCTATTCTATTGATCAAGCCCATGAGATGGACCAAAAGAGAAAAGAAGTTCTGATTCAACAAGGCACTTTACTATTTATTCTTATCCAACCTAAAGAAACTCTTTGGATTAAGAATTTGATATAATGGAAATTTAAAGCCCATACCCTGAAATGAATGTCACTGTTAATTTGCAGAGCTTCTGATCCTTCCACTTCTTTATTCTGTTGTTCACCTGATAAAAGCAAGGAAGAAAGCATTTTATTCTTTTTCTAGTGACAAGAACAGTTAAGAAAGCATGCCTATTTTGGAAAAGAGAAGCCATTGCATATCTCTGTTTCTATTGAGCAATGGGGGTGGGGGTGGGGGGAACCCTCAGTGGCTTTGTGGATGATCAGGGCAGTCTTTGGCATAGTTAACCTGCAGCAAGTACAAGACATTTGAAACTCTTTCCACTTTTCTCCAAAAGTGGACCAAGTGGACTTACTCATAAAGTAAGTTGGAACCAGATTTAGTTATTTTTAAAGGAAACCTATTGAATGTACCTGTTTGTACAGCCTTACCAGAGTATATATTTATTTATTAGACACATTGCTTGATTCACAATGGTGGTTTATTATATGCATTAAAATAGTCATAATAAGCATAATATGTATGTATAATATAAAATATATAATACAATAACTACAGTACAAGTATAAGTTTACATTCAGCTGGTTATATTTTAATTTTTAAAAATTGCATATGAATCTGTATGTTACTGTATATATGGAGAGATGAGGAAATAACAAATATTGAGAATAACCATACAGAAACTACAATATATTCTGCCTGGGTAGATATTTTTAAAGATACCTTCTAGAAATAGTGTATTCTATCTGCTATCAGTCCTTTCTATCTGCTAAACAGATAGCGGTGATTGTTATTTAAATCTTATATTTCTCTGTTGGAATGTCAAGTATACAAGGTTTTTCATAGTTTAGCAGCTGTGTTGTTTACTGCTATGTGATGTGATCCAAATTCTATTTTCAAAATAAAAAGAGTGCTATAGGGAGATGCAAAATGGCTGGGATATTGTTCTGAATGTTTCATGTTTACACAATTTTTTTCTGTTTCAGAGAGTTCCTTTCAAACATGACATCAAACAAGCTCATTTGGGCTTTGTTCCTTTCTTGCCTGCCACTAGTGTTCATGGCAAATTATGGTAGATTGAGCTTGAAGACCCATGGCATGCTTTGTGCAAGTCGTGAAAATCAAGGTCAGCAGAAGAAAGGGTATCAATTTCTTTTCAGCCTCAGGAATGTTTACGCACTGGGGATAAACGTTTAATACCTGGGGATAAACAAGACATCTTTCCTCTGGAGGCATCCCTAGAAAATTTATCTTTTCAAGTATCTGTTCTTAAAGAAGATGCTATACAGAAGTAATCATTGTGGAAGGAAAAGGCATCACATAACGGTAAACTAGTTTGAATCCTAGCATAACTTTGGTCCAAAGACTTGATGAATGTTATCACATGCTAGGATTCAAACTAGTCTAGAGACATTCAATTTAACTAAGGTAGTGCAAAACATTCTGTGCACCTACATGGAACACAATGTTCTAGTAGTTGATGTTTAAACCCAAATATGTGGGTAAGGATCCAGAAAACAGATTTTTGCCAAGCTATCAGGTGCCTGTTTCATCTAGCGTAGACACACATCACATGAATTTGGTTTAGAGATGGAACACCTGTAGTCTTTGAAGACGGTAGGGAGAGTGAAAGATCATTGGCAGTGCACATAACACTCAAAGGGCCAGCAAAGGGGTTATGAGAAAGGAAAACACATTAAACTGGGAAAGGATAGGCAGGCACTGAATTCAAGTGTAACAGGGAATGATATGTGGAAATGACCTTAGGAAACAAGAGGAAGATCTGCAGTCTAGGCAAAAGTCAGAGGAGAGGCAGCTAAGCCCATGAAGGAATGGAGGCATGGCAAACAACTCAGAAGGGATCCTCCTTAATTTCCTGGATTGTAAAGGAGGAGGGCATAAGGAGTGGGTGGGGGGGAGAAACTTGTAAAATTCTATTAATGTAACCTTACAATAAAGATAGAATTAATACTCCCAGGTCTGATGTTTGTCTGGATAGCTAAGGGAAGATAAGAAAAAGAAAAGATTGGGAAGGCAGGAAGGGAGAGAACATGGGTCATGTTAGGGAGTGAAGGGTTAGGTAATTCAGATATATCCTGCCAAATTTCTCTTGACTGAAACCTGAAACAACCAACATACCCCAGATTTTAATTCTATAGGAACCTGATCCTGCCCAGTGTGGTCTGCCAAACAGAATAAGCCTCAAACTGTTTATTTTCCATATGGAACAAAACACATTTTTCATTTCATGCTCACATCTGTGCATAACCTGGAATCCAATTCTAGATTAATTGGGATAACAATTTAACACCCCTCCCTTTTAAAAAAAGGACAATATTATTACAAATGCCAGAAAATTTGTAATCACCAGTTTAAGTAGTAATCAGAGGTGGGTTCCTCCCGGTTTGGACCAGTTCACCCGAACTGGTAGCAACCCGCTGGTGATGTCATTGTGACTGGTTAGGTTGGTGCAGGTCCACGGATGCCGCCATCTTTTTTTTTTGAATTTTTTTTTATTTTTTTTTTAAATTTCCCCAGGTTTTTTCTTCTTCTGAGCATGCGCAGAAGCTGAGTTTCTGGCACTGCGCATGCGTTGCCATCTTGTTTTTGACTCCTTTTAAAAATTTTTTAAAAATTGGCACTCCGCATGCACGCGTGTGTAAAGCGCGTGCGTGCCCAGGAGGCGCGGCCGCGCAGCATGGGAGGAAGCGAACCGGCAGCGAGGTAAGTTAGAACCCACCCCTGGTAGTAACAATATACAGTAAAGACAGATTATTAAAGACATACTTTTAAAATGACAGTTGCTGTGGCTTTTTAAATAACTTGATAACTACGATGATGAACCATGTACACTTCACACTATCTATGAGCTTTTTTGTTCATACCAAACTGTGATTTTGTAAATAGATATGTAATCTGATTTACAGTCAAAGCTTTCAAGGTCATTTCTTATCAACAAAAAAGTTTAATGAATGGCTACAATGTACTTCATTTACCATACTTGAAGAGTCACATAAAAATGAAATATTTCTTGAAACGTCAGAAAAAATCTTCAGTAATAGTCAACTGTATACTTCTAATGATAAAAAGAGGTCAAGCTAAGGTGTCTGGTCACATTTGTCAGAAATGTCTTCTATTCAAATCCAATTGAAGTATATTATAAAATTAATCTTCCATTAATTTTAAAACTATGCATGAAAACTTTAATCTCATGCATAAATAAGTCAACATTCCATTTCATCATCTTCGTAGGGGTGGGAAGAATGCAGACTGCTTATATTTAATCTCTGAAAGAGTGGATCCATGTGAATTATGGACTATGGTATATAGGTTCAGAAGATTTACATTGTGAAAGATATATGATTTAAGAGTCACTTAAGATGACTTTTTCCCCCAAGCACAATTATTCTAACAACACCTATCTCTTATCCAAGTTTAGGATTTAGCAAGAATAATGAGTAGGATATTTTATTAATGTTTTTTTTTCAAATTAAGAGTTGATAATTCTACAGTTAGACAGATTAATTGTTTAAACCAGAATGAAATCAGGGTATTCGTAGTGGAGACAATAATTGATGGGAATTAATAATAATAACAGAGTTGGAAGGGACCTTGGAGGTCTTCTAGTCCAACCCCCTGCTTACGCAGGAAACCCTACACTACTTCAGACAGATGGTTATCCAACATCTTCTTAAAAATGTCTAGTGTTGGAGCATTCACAACTTCTGGAGGTAAGCTGTTCCACTGATTAATTGTTCTAACTGTCAGGAAATTTCTCCTTAGTTCTAAGTTGCTTCTCTCCTTGATTAGTTTCCACCCATTGCTTCTTGTTCTACCCCCAGGTGCCTTGGAGAAAATTAAATGACCCCACTAACCCAAATGGAAATACCACAATTGATGGCCACAACTATTTATCCTGAATATCTTATGTCTCCTAGATTCACAGAATTTGGGTTGAAAAATGAACTGTTTTCACTGCTTCAGTAGGATGTATACTAGGTCAATCTTTCTCAACCATGGCAACTTTAGGATTGGAACATCCACAATTCCCCAGCCAGCATGGCCAATTATGATAATTCATCAGCAAGCAACTCTGGGAACCACAAGCACAATGACCCTGGCCCATCCTTGAGTTGATCTAGCAAGCCACATGCCCATTGGTCATGACTCTGATGACAGTGGCAATAGTTTCTAGAATGCCCTGGAGAGAGCTGTAGATCCTCCATCATGTCATTGTGCCTCTTAGGTTCCTCTTATGTTTATGTTTCTTCACTAAAGACAGGTCAATGTCCACCTGGCCAGTTGACTAGGAAAGAGAAAGGGGCCCCATCCTCAGCAGTCACCAATTTTTCTCTTTGCAAGAACTCTCAGCCCCCTCCTTTCTGTAGCTTTTTTCCCTTTTTGTTTGCAGCCCCTCTCCCCAATTTTGCTTCCCCCACCCCGTTGTTCTCCTTTCTCTTTCCAACTTCTTTCGTTTGTTCTTTTGGATTTTGCAGTCTTTGAAATTCAATAAAGTTTCGTGGAAAAATTATTTCAATGCAGGTACAAATGATAAAAATGCAATACCAATGCAATTAATACAAATATAGAAAAATGACAGTTCTCATCCCCAAATGTCCTCTGGAACAATTCAGTCTTCACATTTCCAGCAGTGTAGATGCAAACCAAACTTTGAGAGGCCGGCCATTCCACAGGATGGAGTTAACAACTGAAAAAAAAGGTAGTTTGCAATCTCTAGCCCCTTCATATGATGAACTTGGAGAGCCATCAAAAATTTTAACCAGGTGTAGATGGTGGGCAGATCATACCTACAGTTTCTGGGCAGAGAAGACCATATTAAGTATCTAGATGCCAAGCCATCATTGAGTAAAACCAGCACCTTGATTTGTTCCCAAAAACCTGCAGGTAACCTATGCAATAATTAAGCCTAGTTCATCAACATACAAGCCAAAGAAACAATTAAATGATTAAATTATTGCCTTTACAAATCCCAGAGACCAAAAAGCAGATGTTTCTTTCCACTTTAACTAACGAGAAGGACAAATTAAAATGATTGAAGATCAAGCTGCTGATACAATAGGTGTAAAGAGGCACATGTGCTTTGCCAATCTTATCTTCATGGTATAAGTTGGATGTGACCTTGCATCTGCATTTGATCAAATTCAACTGTCTTTCACTATAATACTCCAGACATTTTTATTTATTTTATTTATTTTTTCAAAACATGTACAAGATAGTGGGTATGGTATAAAACATAAACAAAAGTAAAATATGTATAGGTAAATTTAGACAATAGGACAGAAGGACAGGAACGGTAGGCACGATGGTGCGCTTATGCACACCCCTTACAGACCTCTTAGGAATGTGGTGAGGTCGACTGTAGATAGTCTAAGGTTAAAGTTTTTGGGGTTTGGGGAAGAAACTTCTTCTGGTGCTTCATTTCATAGAGAGTTTGGATGAACCAAATATATGCTTCTTCCCAGTGGCGGGTTGCCATCTTACTGGTGCCGGTGCGCTGTGCGCGCATCTCCAAGTTTCAGGGGCGTGCAAGCTCACTACAAACATGCGCCCCCTCATGCGATTTTGCTTCTGCGCATGCGCGGAAGCAAAATCGTGCCAAAATCTTGTGAGGGGACGCGTGCATGAGAGAGATTTTGGCGAGATTTTGCTTCTGTGCATGCGCGGAGGCAAAATCTCGCTGAAATCTCTCTCGTGCGCGCATCCCCTTGCAAGATTTTGGCGCGATTTTGCTTCCGCGTATGTGCAGAAGCAAAATCGGCCAAAATTAACCAAAAAAATGTCAACGCGCGCGGTGGACCAGCAGAGAGGGCTCCGGAGCGGTCTCGTGCAAATTGCGCAATCGGCCGCTCCCTACCGGAGCTGTGCAATGGGCAGCTCTGGCAGGAACCCACCTCTGCTTCTTCTCCAAGATCATCCAATATCAAGAAACCACTCGAAAGCAATCATATTAAGGTTCTGTTCACTTCCCAATTCCAGGAATCACCCAGGGAATCAATGGAACTGCCTGCAAGTAATGCTCAATTTTATTTGGAATTCCTTCATGTTTTATTCAAGCACAGCAGTCAATCTGGAGTTTGTAGAATTTGAAAACATCATGTTTGAGGCTTTTGTAAGAATTGTTCCAGTACTTGTATAGAATACATTTTTAATTTTTTTCCCATCTACATCAGAATTTTCTCTTATGCTTTTGTTGAATTAAACAGAATAAGTATTAAATCGTCTGGCAGAGAATCTGCTAGGAGAAGTCTGATCTGTGACATTAAGACATCTTTGGTTATGTAATTAAAAAAAATTTTTTTAGCATAAACTTCCTGAAATTCTTGAACCTTGCATTCTCCATTTGGGTGTTACCATAGCTTTAATCTAAGCTATTTTTCACAAGCCTAATACATGGGAAAAATTAAGCTGATAGTTTCTCGATTTTAATGAACAACTGCAATTAAAAATTAATTACTTTTTCCAAATTAAAACATTACACAAAATAAATTTGTTTGACTCTAAATATCCATAACAATAACAATTTTCTTCCCATTCTGAATAAATGAAGTGATGTATCGACACTGAAATAGAAATTAATATTAATTTAATTTGAACTGCACATTTAAAAATAGATTTTTTCATACACGTAATAAATAAATGCTAATGAAAAGTTGCTAATTAGTTTTTAACCTAATTGATAGAGACATTTCAATGTACTTAAGAAAGCAGGTCAGTCCTCTCTGAACTTTACACTTAATTTTAGATGTGTATATGAGGGAGATGGGAATTAGATTTTTATTTTATGCTAGCACAAAGCCGAGGTTATTGTTACTATTATTTTTAAAAACAACAACAAAGTACTTCTTGTGTAGTAATGTGCAGTTAATAGCCTATACCAGGACTGTCAAACTCATGGTCTGCGGGCTGGATGTGTCACACGCTGGCCATGCCCACGCCCGGTTTAGCAAAGGAGAAAAAGTCACGATACGTCACATGACGATCAGGGGTGGTTTTCACTTATCTTCCCTACCAGTTCGCAAATGTGAGCGTGCTCACGCTCACGCTCACTTTGCTTGCATGTGCCACCTCTGCACATGTGCACAGCCTCCCACACATTCTCTTTACTTGCACATGCAACTTCTGCGCATGCACCCAGCCGTGAAAACGTGGCTAAATAGGACGGCATTACGTCTGGGCGGGTGGCCATGCCCACCCTCAGTCGGCACTACCAGTTCACCCGAACCAGCCTGAACCGGCAGCATACCACCTCTGGTAATGATGGCATAATGACGCGAGCTTGACACCCCTGGCCTATACTAAGAAGAAGACACATTGGGATAATGTTCATATTCCTGGTATAGTCTGGGAGTGAGAGAATTCACTGCACACAGTGAAAAAGTTAGTAGACGTTGTGTCAGAGAAGCAATCACAACAGAAAAGAGATGTTTCATTGAATAAACTGCAGCGTTATACCCTTGTGATAAATCAGTTGCAAAGATCCGGTGGAGTGATTTCACACACAACATAGCAAGATATGACTTTATCACCCTAGGACAGGGGTAGGCAAAGTTGGCTCTTCTATGACTCGTGGACTTCAACTCCCAGAATTCCTGAGCTAGCATGATTGGCTCAGAAAGTCTGGGAGTTGAAGTCCACGAGTCATAGAAGAGCCAACTTTGCCTACCCCTGCCCTAGGAGAATATTAAAGAAACTAGTAGGATCAGATGAAAATCATTTGGTCTAGTTCTCTTAAACAACTGATCTGATGCACCAGGGAAATCATTCTCCCATTTTAACTTCCCAACAAATAATATTGTTTCTAAATCTAGAGGTTTCATGTAATTACAGGCTTCATTAGTGTGTCACTCAGACTCCTATTCTACATTTGAGGGCAATTTCACACAATCGAGAAGCAGTGGGTCTGCATTCCTGAATCTACAGCGTAAGAGCAAAGGTTCCTAAATAGAGGGAAATTAACTGGAGGTAATGCAGCAATTTGTAATTGGTTATTTGTGAGTTGAGAATCCAATTTGGGACTGCCAAGATACTTGACTGCCAAGATACTTGAGTAAAACAACGGAGTCTGGTTTTTGTGTAGGCTTAATGACATTATTTGAGACCCGGAAAAGGAATAATTGGGTCAAACAGTTTAAGAACCTCTGGTGTAGAGTTTATGAGAGGAAAGGCCATGTGACTTCTCCCCTACAGAGAAATCTCTATGCAGCACAAGCTGTCAGAAACAGGACTATTAGGAAATCCTAAACATTGTATGGAGCACCAGCTTTCATAATCTAGTAAATGTTAGACATATCTCCATTTAGTGGACATCAGGTGCAGTGGAGCAAATTTCCATCTAAATAGCCTACTGTAATAATGGACTTGACAATTGCATCCAAAGTAGTTCATACTAGCAGATTAGTTTTATGTTAATGTTATGTCATTCACCACAACTATACATCATTTGCATAATTACACAAATTATGTCATTTGCATCAACTCAGGTCATTCTAATGCAAATTAGCATAAAACATTTGCATAACAACATTATGCAAATGGACTGAGTCACTATGGATGATTCAGATATGCACTCTTGTATTTAATGGATAATTGGGTACAATGGACATCATGTCTTCCCAATTGGTCAGATAAATTGAGGTCTTAACAATATTACTGTTCATCCAAATGTTTTCTAAAACACATACATAGTGCTGACTTACTTAATAACTAATACCGGGAAGAAAATATGAATGATGCTAACAGTTTATACTATATTTATCAGCAGTCAGGTGGTCACTGAAAATCTGCTATGTACTTAGTTCCATATACTTATATATGGTATATGTTTATCTACAGTCCTGTTCTCCAATATTTTTCTAGATATACTGGATATCTGCCAACGATGAGAAGTCAGTCTCATATCTTTGAAAGAAAGGGGTAGGGATAAGGACTTTTGATCTATTTCCTTCTACTCAAGGAATTCTTTATTTTAAGTTTGGGAAACAATAAAGAATTCTGCAGATGTCACATTATTTTTTTTCTCAACCAAAGAGCAACCAAAACCATCTTATTCAGGACAGGGATTTCTTCAGTGGTCTTTGTACTTTTAGAATAAGGTATTCACTATTCTGTGAAGAAAGTGAGATGCTGAAAAATCTCCCAAGTAAATTATTGTAACACATGTTGCAAGCCAAAAAGCCAGTGTAAAATAGATGGATATAGAGTTAGTGCATGAAATTCCAGAAGAGTTTCTTTGAAGGGAGAACTATTGCCATCCCAGAAAACTTATTCAGATTAAATCCAACCCATTAAAAATATCACTGTTTTCGATTTATTTATTCTTGTTTTATATTCAGGTGTTATGCTTTGGGTTTATTTCCTCCCACACTTCAAAGTCAGCCCAAATACTTGGTTGTGACTGATGTAATAATGACAGGACGGGCCCCGTTACTACTTCCATGAGATAGGCATCTCAGATGGCAGATGCTAAAAGTAGCAAAATATTGAATGATAATTGTGTGAGCCATCAGTTCTGAGCTATACTCCTTAACCCAGTCCGCTTCCTTTAGCTACATTGAACAATGCTGTCTGAAACCCATGTTGAAATGAGATTCACCTGTCAGTCTGGACAGCTTCCCTACATTGAACAGCAAGAGACTGGGAGAAATATCTGATGCTTTGTCTTGGACAGCAAACTGTTTTATCTCAGTCCTGAATTGTAAGAAAAACATGTCAATAATGTATTCTGCCATTTCTCTTTTGATTTTAAACATTTTCCAGAACAGGAAGGAAATATTCCAGGTTTTTGGCTTGTAAAAATGTCAGTGTAAAGCATAAAAGATTAACTGAAGAAAAAGAAAGGTTTTACTTTAAAATGTTATTGTTTGAATACATTTCCCTCCTATTCCATCATTTGGCGCAGTTTATTGATTAATTTCCTCCACACTTTTTTCCAATAAGTAATTACCTGTAAATGGGAATGGATTCCAAAAGTGTTTTGTAAATCAAGGTTCAAGTTTACTTTATGCAAATAATTGTGCAACGTTAGAAGATTAAACACCAGGGTTATAATCATCTGTGAAGAGAAATGTAATGGGGAAAAAAACAAATTGCTACCCTGTTAAAAGCCTAACACTACTATTTTTAGATGCCCAAACATTTTAGAAGATTTTTTTAGATATGGCATATCTTCAACAGACTTTGCTTACTAAAATACAGTAGTTTTGCCAGGATGGTTGAAAATATTGTTTATCCATTTGATCATTACATTTTTATCTCATCCTTCCTGCAAGGGTAAAGGTATTGGCAGAAGCAGCTTCTTCAATTTCCTCCAACAGTAATTTAGGCTGAGAGACGGTTGGCTCAAAGTAGGATGTCTCAGTGAATTTCCCTCATAGGTGGACTTGAATAATTTTTCTGTCCTAGTCCAGCATCTTTACCATTGCAATATACTGGCTACAAGTTCCTTGATTTCCTGCCAGTATGTATTACAACTGTAACTTAGACTTTCCACTCAACATAATCAACGACTGGATACCTCTTAAAAACAGGACAGCACATTTGAGCAGGCTGGCATATGGTAGAACAAATTCCATACATGCCTAAACACTGTACTTGATCTTAGCACAATGGCCAAGAAGTAGTCATCCATATATAGTCATTATGCTATTCCCCTTAGATAAGCAATGTTATGCAAAAAACCCAAATGGAGTAAGAAATAGTAAAGGAAGAAATTGAGATGTGAGATAGGAAAAAGAAAAGCTAAATCTAGTTATCATCAACACCATTTACAAATATCACTTCATGGCAGTTGTTTGTAGTATCTTTTCCATTGGAGGAAGTTCTGTTCAGCTATTGGTATTGTATTGGAAACGTAAGTCTGGTAGGTGGTAGCAAGAGCTCTCTCTCTCTCTCTCTCTCTCTCTCTCTCTCTCTCTCTCTCTCTCTCTCTCTCTCTCTCTCTCTCTCTCTCTCTCTCTCTCTCTCTCTCTCTCTCTCTCTCTCTCTCTTTCTTATTAGCACAGTCCTTCTTGAACCTTAGCTTGAAGTGGTGATGTTGTTTTGGAATGTATGGTTGGAACCAGTTTAGACTGCTATTTTGTATCATAAAGTCACAGAGATGTTTTAGAATTTAAACACTGAAAAACATAAAAAAAACCCCAAGTTCAACAGGATAACAATAATTCAGAAAAATTAGGTAGTTCTTTTTTTTTCTCTGCCTCATTTTTATCATCTTCACTGAGGAACAAGAAATGAAATATTATTATTGCTACCAATCATATATAATTACTACCAGTTACAGTAGCAGCTGCAACAATATATCAAATGAACCTATCAATCTGACATCAATTCCTGGGAAGAGTATAGAGGAGTCCATTAAAAAATCAGCCTGTAAGTATTTGAAAAAAAATGCAGTAATTACCACACATTAGGACAGACTTGTCAGGTACAACTCCTGTCAGATTAAAGACTTTTTATATCAGGTGAGTTTCATAGTAGATTGTGGGAATGCTAACCTCAATAGGTATAATGCAGTGATGGCAAACCTATGGCACGGGTGCCACAGGTGGCACGCGGAGCCATATCTGCCAGCACGCGAGCCATTGCCCTAACTCAGCTCCAGCGCGCATGTGCGTGTACGCCAGCTGATTTTTGGCTCGCGCAGAGGCTCTGGGAGGATGATTTTGGCCTCCAGCGGTCCTCTGGGGTGGCGGGGGGAGCGTTTTCACCCTCCCCAAGTTCTAAGAAAGCCTCTGGAGCCTGGGGAGGGCAAAAAACGGGCCCACTGGAAGTCGGGAAATGGGGGAGTGGGGGGGTCACACACGCATGCACAGGGGGGTGGGGCAAGTGGGGGGCTTTGAATTATGGGTGTGGGCACGCACGAGTGTGCGATAGCGTGTGCGCACACTATTTTGGCACCCGAGGGAAAAAAGGTTTGCCATCACTGGTATAATGCATCATGATTTAAGCAAAAATATTTGGCAAAGTGCCTTCTGGAATTCTGATTAAGCTAATTAAGCTAATTAAGACAATTAAATGGATGCAAAAGCTTCCTGGTTTCCTAATCACACTGGAGTGAAGAATCTAGTCAACTGCTTAGGGTTCAATCTTGGAGCCTGTGTTCCTTAACATTTTTATTAGTATTTTGGAAAAAGAAATCAAAGACCCACTTATCAAATTTGTCAAAGATACAAATTTGGATGAGATAGCTAATACCTTAGAATATAGAAAAAAATTTCAAAATTATCTTGATAGGTTAGAGAAATGGATTAAAAGGAACAGAAGAAAGTTATCAGTGACATGTGGAACGTTCTTATTTATGAAACAGAAATTAAATGAACCCATATAGAGTGCAAGGAAGAGTACTAGTGGCAAAAGTTAATGAATAATATGTATTAGCAATGGGATATGGCTGCAGAAAAGACAAAAGCCATTTCGGGCTGTGTCAGCAGGAATGTGCATTCAAATCATAAGCAGTAATTGTTTATTTAGTTCTGTGTTGGTCAAACCCCACCTTGAGAACTATGGCAGCAAGAATGATCAGGGACTAGTAATTAGATCTTTGAAGGGAGAGTGTAGTAGTGGGATATGTTTAACCTTGAGAAAAAGAAGATAAGGGACAGGTAAGCATTCCTCCATTACCTGAAAATAAATTGCATTGAATAGACAGAGAAGATCTGTTCTCTGTCACTGTCATGACTCAGAATAATGGATTTAAATTACAGAAAGGCACATTCTGGCTGAATATTAGATGAAAACCAAAACCAAAAATACCTATCCTCACTGTAAAGGTAATTCAACAGTAGAATCAATGACCAATGTCTTCATTGGATCCGTCAAGCATCTGTTGGGGATGCTTTAATTTGCATACCTGTACTGAGCACCTGGTTGAACTTTGTGGCCTAAATGGTTTAATGATTCCATGGCGCTGAGAAATAATCTTCTTTCCTTTCTTTTTTTCAGAAGAATAACAATAGCAATAGCACTTAGACTTATAAACTGCTTCACGGTGCTTTTACAGTCCTCTCCAAGTGGTTTACTGAGTCAGCCTATTGCCCCCAACACTCTGTGTCCTCATTTTATCAACCTCAGAAGGATGGAAGTCTGAGTCAATCTTGAGCTGGTCAGAATTGAACTCCTGGGAGTGAGCAGTGGATTAGCCTGTGCCACCAAACCAAGCCTGATATCTCAGTCTATTCAACATCAGTCCTATGAAAATAGCAACTATCATTCTTTTTCTTTTAATTACATTTGCAAAATAATTACTTGAAGTGAGGATGTTTTATCACTGTTTAGAATAGTCATTACCTAAAACCCATAATTTATTTATGGTCATTAATTGAGATGACATGCAGAAAAAAACTACAGACCCCCCCCCCCACACATGATATATTAACTTGTTTATTCATTATTTAACACCAAGTAAAATTTTGCATGCTGTATCTTGAGCATTATTCTCAAGTAGTTTAAATAATCATTAGAAATCACAGGGAGTGACAACAAGCTAGCACAGACATGTCTAAGCTGCCTTTTCATAGGTAAAGGAGAATTCATAGAACAGGAGTCAGCGGTGGGTTGCTCCCGGTTCGGCCCGGTTCGGCGCAAACCAATAGCAACGGGATTTAGAACCCACTACTGACAGGAGTCATACCTATTCAAAAGGCCACAGTCTTTCAAGTAGTAGTAGGGTGCCCAGATGTCCTGATTTTATCAGGATTGTCCTGATTTTTAGAAGCTTGTCCTGATTCTGAAAATGTCCTGATTTTGTCCTGAAATTCGAGTTCCCGTCCTGATTTGTCCTGAACTTTTGTAAAAATTTTAGGATAATCAAGATGAACGTTAAATGAAAGTACGTTTGCACTACTTGTGTTTTAGTTCAATCGCTTCGTTTTCAGGCAGATTCTCTTATGTATTGTTACGGAAGATTTTGTGTGCATTTTTAGTGTGTAATATTTTAATGCTTTCTTTCAGGGTTGTGATAAATTATTTAAAATACTGTAAATGTTTTCTTAGTTTAAAGTGAGTGGTCGTGTAATAAAATTGTGGCTTTATTTTATTTCCTTTCGCCCCCGAGGCACCTGAGGAGCCTGCAAAGCCAGCTTGGGGGAGGGGGGAAAGAAAGAAGGCGAAGGATCTGCTGATCCCGCGCTGTTGTGCCTTGGCCGCGTCCGGCGCCGAGTCTGGAGGATCCGGAGGACGCGGAGCCGCTCATGGTGCAGCAGTACCAGCCTATGTGCCTGGCACCAGAGACGGCTGGTGATGAGGACTCGGTGCCAGAGCAGGACGATCTCCCAGGACCTTCTGCACCTGCGCAGCAGAGTTCTTCATCAGGAGATGAAGAACTCATGCTGAATGCCAGAGCACGCAGAGCAGCCAGAAGACAGGACTGGCTGAGTAAGCGTCGGTCCAATAGGAGGAAGCAGTGAGGGCTAATTGGGCCACGCCCTTCAGTGGCTATATTAGGCCATGGTAATTAGTGCTCATTGCTGAGAACAACAATTCACTGACCGCAGCATATCCAGAGTTTCGTTTCTACGTCTGTTTGGGAATCTTATCACCAGCTTCTGCCAGCTTTATTCCGGGAAGCCAGCCAAGTTGTTCAGATAAGAATTAATGAGTCTTGCTTTGAACTTTTGTCTGTGTGCTATTTAACCCTCACGTAACCCAAAGAACCTTATTCCTGAAGACTTTCCGTTTGTGTTGTTTTGGACTTCTAAACCCTCTGAGTTTTACTAAGAAACTTTATTAGTAAAAGGAACCTTTTTGTTTGCCTCCCAACGACTGTGTGTGTGTGTTTCTGGGGGTTTGCGGTGCTGGGTCACAACAGTTTGTTCTCAGCCCAAACTGACCACACACAAGCCCAGATTGCATCATGGAGCAGCTTCAGGACGAGAATGCTCAACTTCGGCAGCAGCTGGCAATCATGAACGCTCAGTTAACAAGGCAGCAAAATCAGTTGGCAGCTGCTCCTTGCGTTGGCCCCAGCCCAACGGACACGCTGCCCGATAGCCATGCCGGATAAGTTCCATGGTGACGAGGCTATGTTCCCGGCGTTCCTGGGCCAGTGCCAGTTGTTCATGTCTCTGAGGCCAGAGGATTTCCCCCACGACTGGGACAAGGTGGGGTTTGTAATTAGCCTGCTGTCTGGAAATGCAGCACGTTGGGCCACCCCTCTACTGGTCCAGAACAGTCCCCTCCTCCAGGACTTTGGGCGTTTCTGCACTCATTTGGAGGAGATGTTCGCGGATCCAATTAAGGCCCAGACAGCATGCAGGCAATTAAGGCAGCTGAGGCAAGGCCGGAGACCACTCAGGGAATACATCAGTGAGTTCCGTCTCCTCAGCCAAGACTCGGCCTGGAATGAGGCAGCGTTGTTGGATGCCTTCCAGGAGGGCTTGGCAGACAGCATCCAGGATGAGCTGGCACACGTGGACATTCCTGCAACCACCCAAGAACTGGTGCGGCTCTGCTTGAAAATTGATGCCCGGTTGCAAGCGAGGAACGCACGCCGTGCTGCTCCGGCGCCTCTCGCGCCACCTGACGTCCCCGCTGTTCTGGCTCCACGTCGCGCTGCTCAGGCACCTCCTGTTCCCCGTGGACTTCCGTCGGCCCCGGCTCCCCGTGACGAGCCTATGGACCTTGGCGCTGTTCGGCCCCGCTTGACCGGCGCGGAAAAGGACAGACGCAGGGCAGGGGGGTTGTGTTTGTATTGCGGCGACCCGGGCCATTTCGCTCGCTCGTGCCCTAGGAAGGGTCGGGGGCCCACCGCTTCTGGTCCTGCTCCACCGTCCCAGCCATCGCCGTCGGGAAACGGCCAGCGCCCGGCCTAGCGGAGACGCTGGGTCGGGCATGCACACCGAAGGACTCCGGCTCAGCTGACGTGGATCCCGGTCCTCCGCGGCATCTGCTCTTGGACACCAAGGTCTTTATTGACCACCAGGACCGCGGCGTCTCCGCACACGCTTTGGTGGACTCCGGGGCAACCACCAATTTCATTGACGAGGCGTTCGCCCAGCATCTTGCTGTTCCCCTGTGCCCCGTGGACCCGCCGATGAGGGTGGAAACAATCGATGGCCGGGTGTTGCTGTCCGGTCCGATTAAGGCCATCACGCAGCCGGTGCGCCTTTGCATTGGACGGCACGAGGAGGCCATCCAGTTTTACGTGACGTCGGGACTCCATTTCCCTTTGGTTCTCGGACTGGCGTGGCTGCGCACCCACGACCCTCAGGTTGTATGGTCCCAGAACTTCATTGCCTTCCCGAGTCTCCAGTGTGTGGACCATACGCGCCAGGTTTGTGCGGGCGCGGTACCTGACCCTCCGGACATTTCACTCCCAGCTGAGTTTGCAGACTTCGCTGATGTGTTTAGCGAAAAGGAGGCGGACCAGTTGCCCCCGCACCGGCCCTACGATTGCCCTGTGGATCTGATTCCCAACGCTCCGCTCCCTGTGGGCCGCCTCTATTCCATGTCAGAACCCGAACTGGCCGCACTGCGGGACTTTATCGATAAAAACCTGGCCAGGGGTTTCATCCGACCCTCCTCATCGCCCTTGTCTGCCCCCGTCCTCTTCGTCAAGAAGAAAACCGGGGACTTGCGCCTGTGCTGCGATTATCGCAAGTTGAATGCCATCACAGTGCGTAACCGGTACCCGTTGCCCCTCATCCCGGAGTTGATGGAACGCCTCCGCTCGGCGACCATCTTCACCAAATTGGACTTACGTGGCGCTTACAATTTGGTGCGTGTTCGTGAGGGGGACGAGTGGAAGATGGCGTTCGGAACCCGCTACGGTCATTTTGAGTATACGGTCATGCCTTTCGGCTTGACCAACGCTCCGGCTGTGTTCCAGCATTTCATGAACGACATCTTTAGAGATTTGCTGGACCAGTTCGTTGTCGTGTACCTGGACGATATTATGATTTATTCTACGTCCCGGAGCAGCCACATCCAACATATCCGTCAAGTCCTGCAGCGGTTGAGAGACCACCAGCTATACGCGAAATTAGAGAAATGCCAGTTTTTTCAGACGACTGTGGATTTCCTGGGCCATCGGATTTCGCCAGAAGGCATCGCCATGGACCGGGGCAAGGTTGAGGCCCTGAAAACCTGGCAACCCCCGCGCCGGGTGAAGGACGTTCAGCGACTCCTGGGGTTCGCAAATTATTATAGGACCTTCATCCCGGGGTTCGCCACTCTGACCGCGCCTCTCACTCGACTCCTGCAGAAACAAGTCCCTTTCCGGTGGGGCGATTCCGAACAGGAGGCGTTCAAGATCCTCACGGATGCCTTCATGCAGGAGCCGATCCTCAAGCACCCAGACCCTCACCGCCCTTTTGTTGTGGAGGCGGACGCGTCCGACATTGCCGTGGGCGCCGTCTTGCTCCAGACCCGGGAAGATGGCGGCCATCTCTTCCCTTGCGCTTATTATTCCCGGAAATTAACCTCATCGGAGCGCAATTATACGATCTGGGAGAAGGAGTTGCTGGCCATCAAGGCGGCTTTCGAGACCTGGCGGCACCACCTCGAGGGGGCTCGTCATCAAGTGGAGGTGCGCACAGACCATAAGAACCTGGAGTTCTTGCAGACGGCCAGGAAGCTCAACCAGCGCCAGATACGCTGGTCGTTCTTTTTCTCCCGCTTCAATTTTCGCATTACGTACATCCCGAGTGGCCGGAATCAGCAGGCGGACGCGCTGTCCCGCAAGCCGGAATACGCCCAAGCCCAGGAACCGCTGCCACCCCGGACGGTCCTGCCCGTCGAGTCCTTTGCAGCTACCCAGGATCCCGTGGACCTCCGAGGACAGATCCGGGAGGCGCAGCGACACGACGCCTACGCGGCACAACGGAGGCAGGAGATAGGGCCTGAGTCCCCTTGGACGTTTTCGGACGACCTCCTCCGTTTCCGGGACCTGCTCTACGTTCCTGCCGGTCCGCTCCGTGGCCTGATCCTGCAGCAGTGCCACAACAGCCCTGCGGCTGGCCACTTCGGCCTTTTCAAGACTCTGAACCTGGTGGCTCGGACTTTTTGGTGGCCCCGACTCCGTGATGACGTCCAGGCCTATGTGACGTCTTGTGTTCGCTGTCGCCAGGCCAAGTACGCCCCTGGAGCGCCGCCGGGCCTGCTGCAGCCCTTGCCGACGCCTGAGAGACCCTGGGGGGCCGTCTCTATGGACTTCCTCACGGACTTGCCCCCGTCCGCCGGCTTCACGACCGTGTTCGTAGTGGTCGATATGCTGACCAAAATGGCACATTTCATCCCCTGTCGCGGGTTGCCGACAGCTCGTGCCACGGCCCGCATGTTTATCCAGCATGTTTTCCGCCTGCATGGTCTGCCGGAACGGGTCGTGTCGGATCGGGGAGCCCAGTTCACGGCCCAGTTCTGGAAGGGTCTGATGGCGGCCCTGGAGGTCCAAGTCTGCCTCTCGTCAGCGCATCATCCGGAGACTGACGGGGGCACTGAAAAAGTCATCGGCATCCTTGAACAGTACCTGCGCTGTTTTGTCAACCAGCAGCAGGACAACTGGGCGGAATACCTTGCCGTGGCCGAGTTTGCTTTTAACAACTCTCAGCACACCTCCACGCACGCCTCTCCGTTCCTCGCCAACTTTGGTTACCACCCCCCTTTCTTCCCGCTCACGCTCCTAGACTCTCCTGTTCCTGTGGCAGAGGAATTCCTGTCCGAGCTCCAGGCCGTTCACCAACTGGTCAAACGCTCGTTGAATAAAGCCAAGGAAGATTACAAGAGGGTCGCGGACCGCTCCCGGCGAGCAACTCCACCTCTGGCGGTCGGGGATCGTGTCTGGCTGTCCACGAAGCATCTCCCCTCCGACCGACCGGCTCGCAAGCTTGACCACCGCTTCTTGGGTCCATTCCCGGTGGAAGCGGTCATTAACCCCGTGGCCTACCGGTTGACGTTGCCCCGCTCTCTCAGGATCCACCCCGTCTTCCATCGGTCCCTCCTTGTTCCCGAACGTCCTGCCTGTCCGCTCCGCCCTCCCGCTCCGCCTCCGCCTGTGATCCGCACTCCCGCTGACCCACCCGAATACGAAGTTGCCAGTATTCGGGATTCCCGCTGGATGAAGGGCCGGTTCCAGTACCTCATTGAGTGGAAGGGGTACGGCCCTGAAGACTTCACATGGGAGGATGCGACCGCCGTGCATGCTCCGGATCTGGTCCGGGCCTTCCACGCTCAATTCCCGTCCCGGCCGCATCCGGACCGACAGACCCGGGGGATGGGCCCTGCGGTGAGGGATAGTGTTGTGCCTTGGCCGCGTCCGGCGCCGAGTCTGGAGGATCCGGAGGACGCAGAGCCGCTCATGGTGCAGCAGTACCAGCCTATGTGCCTGGCACCAGAGACGGCTGGTGATGAGGACTCGGTGCCAGAGCAGGACGATCTCCCAGGACCTTCTGCACCTGCGCAGCAGAGTTCTTCATCAGGAGATGAAGAACTCATGCTGAATGCCAGAGCACGCAGAGCAGCCAGAAGACAGGACTGGCTGAGTAAGCGTCGGTCCAATAGGAGGAAGCAGTGAGGGCTAATTGGGCCACGCCCTTCAGTGGCTATATTAGGCCATGGTAATTAGTGCTCATTGCTGAGAACAACAATTCACTGACCGCAGCATATCCAGAGTTTCGTTTCTACGTCTGTTTGGGAATCTTATCACCAGCTTCTGCCAGCTTTATTCCGGGAAGCCAGCCAAGCTGTTCAGATAAGAATTAATGAGTCTTGCTTTGAACTTTTGTCTGTGTGCTATTTAACCCTCACGTAACCCAAAGAACCTTATTCCTGAAGACTTTCCGTTTGTGTTGTTTTGGACTTCTAAACCCTCTGAGTTTTACTAAGAAACTTTATTAGTAAAAGGAACCTTTTTGTTTGCCTCCCAACGACTGTGTGTGTGTGTTTCTGGGGGGTTGCGGTGCTGGGTCACAACACGCGCCCGCCAAAGCGAATCAGGGCCAAAAGCGTGTTTCTGCCCAAGTGAGAAGTGCTATTTTTTTAAAACTGTCCTGATTTTGGATCAAAGGTATCTGGGCACCCTAAGTAGTAGCCCCAAAGTTATGAATTATAACTTTTCCTCTGATCATCTGTAGGTGTGTCCTAGAAACTATTTTCTTTCTTGGAATAACAGATGATGAAATAACTATGAATGGAAAAGTCTATAAAGATAATTTTGAAAGCCTCTTTAGCAGTATTGCCAAGGCAAATGGCAGATGTGGATGGTTTGCTGCAGTGGTGGGTTCCTACCGGTGCGGTCCACTCTATAGAACTGGTAGCGGCCCGCTGGTGACATCACAGTACCGGTGCAGTTGGTTGCCAGTGCCTGGGCACCGTCATTTTTTTTAAAAAAAATTATTTTTTTAAAAAAATTCTTCTGCGCATGCCCAGAAGCCGAGCTTTCGGCACTGCGCATGCGCTGCCTTCCTACCCCACAGTGAGTCCAAGCAGGGGAGGATGGCTGAGGGAGAGCGTGAGATGCTGAAAGAACGGGTGGCAGGAGCCTAGGATCATCGAATGGGGAGAAGCATTCAGGCTGGATGGAGCCTCCTAGAAGAACTGCTGCCGTGGTCTTGCTGCTCCCACTGCGGGGGGCTGCATTGCGGGTGGGCAATGCCCCCCGCTTCTCCATCCGCTGCCA
Source organism: Diadophis punctatus similis (assembly GCA_023053685.1). Lineage (NCBI taxonomy): Eukaryota > Metazoa > Chordata > Lepidosauria > Squamata > Dipsadidae > Diadophis > Diadophis punctatus. The sequence continues at coordinate 148,549,470 of JALIGW010000003.1, forward strand.
AGCTCCCGAGGCCCACGCCTACCCGGTCACATGGCTGGCAAGCCACACCCACAAAATAAGCCACACACACAGAGTGGTAGTAAAAAAATTAGGAACCCGCCCCTGGTTTGCTGTTTTCAGGAGGGCACTACAGTTGATAAAGCTTGCTTTCCTTTCCAATATTTTTTCACTGCCCTGCTCTACAACTTGGACAAGATGATAATCTGCCTTACCAACTTTCTAGCCCGATGCCATAACCCCTACACCAAACTGGCTCTCTGATTAGTAAGGTATGCATTTTAAATGACTTTCCAGTAAAAAAAAAACCAACAGGATGCAGATAGTAAGAACAAAATCAATATCTGCTCACTTTGCTTTACAGATGAGGTTTTATTATCAACATAGGGCAAAAGCAAACCAACCAACCAACCAACAAAAGTCCAGAGTTTTCAAATGATCACTTTTTAAGGAGCTGAAGAAATGCTGAAGAAGCTGAGAAGCGAAACGTCTTCAAAGAAAAACCAGAAAGTCCAGTTGCCTCTTGAAAAAGCACCTTTGGGTCACTTTTTTAAAAGGACTTGCTTTATTCTTCTCAGCATACGTACAATATCCAAGGCTGTAAGAATTAGCAAGGAAAATGCTGTACCATATTATAATGTTATTCTCTATTTCTCCTTCTCTATCTTCTGTCTTACGGGGAAGCCATCCAGTCAATT